>LPNX010050076.1:136756-247850 GCA_001517045.1 Pseudotsuga menziesii
CTTTCCTTATAAAAACAAAATCGATACTTTTGTTTGATCTTAAAAAAAAACTAAAATACATAAGTACATTTTTCGATAAACTAAAATTAAAATATGTAAAAATACATATATTTAATATATATATATATATATATATATATATATATGATCAAAAATATTTAAAGTAAAATATATGCATTGTTTAGATAAATGCCTACATCAGTTTAAGGTTCCTGATTGTCTCGCGTCTAGGGTTTGGATTTTTTCAATCCTCTGTATATTCTTGGAGGATTGAAAAAATTCAGGCAACATTTCTACTTGCTGAGCTTTCATTTATAAATTAAACCAGCAGCATAAACGCTACCGGTTTACAATATATATATATAAAACAAAAAAAAATTCAATTTTATACATATTTTAAACGCTATCGGCACACATTGCAAACATACTAGGAAAGAAATATAAACCTAAAAACATCTATAATAATGATTTTTTTCACTTTTAACCTAACATTTTAAAACTTAATTAAAAAATTAAAATTCCATTTCTATTTCAAAAAACAAGCATTGCGGGTTACCTCTCTGCTCCGACATTTTGGTGAAAGGGGGCGTGGATTGCGTGGTCGTCCGGTCGAGATCTCCAGGTGCGCGGCTACACGGGCGATGTGTTCGGGAACGCGAATTCTCAATCGAGGTACGTGCTCGATCAGGGATTTTTATGGCCAAATGGGTTATGGCCGCGGGTGCGCGCGACCCTTTTTATAATTTTTTAAAAATAGAAACCTCGATCAAGGTCCAAAGCTCGATTGAGGTCCTTACCTCGATCGAGGGTTAAATAAACCCTCAATCAAGCGCTTGTTAAACCCTCAATCTAGGTATTAAAACCTCAATCAAGGGTTCGGTTTTTGCATTTCGCCAAAAATCCGTTGGCAAAAATTGTTACCCACCTCCATGGATGCACCCTTACGTGGTCTCTATTTGAAATTGCATTGATGTGGATTCTGGAGTGATGAATTATCAAGCGTGAGAGACTCAAACCTCTAGTTCTCCAATTGTATTTCACTTTTCTCAATATGTGACTAGGAATAAACTCTCTTGTTCTCCTTATCATCTTCTTGAGGACGTGAAATAGGAGTAAAGAAGAGTCTTGGCTCATTTAAAATCCCCCCCTTCATATCTTTGTGACCATCTTTAATGGACATATTATGTTCCATATTTTCCATCTTGTGTTCCATCTTTTGATCTATCTTTTCCATTTTACTTTCTATTTTATTTTGTGCATGTGCAAATCCACCTTTTTCATTGACCTATCACTCATTTGTTAGATTTTTCAAACAATTTTTTTAAACTCATCCATCTTATGTTTCACCTTGCTTCAATACCAAGGACAAATTCCATACCAGAGGCGACTCATTGAATATAGGATCAACATAAAATGAACTTGAAATGGAATATGTTGATTATCAACATGCTCTTAAATTGATTGAGGCCCATGGAATTCATATTGTACTATCTGATGGGAATAATTTCAAAACTATTGAAAACTTGATTCATGGGTTGATTTTAACAAACACAATGATTACACCTTCTTTTGAAAATTAATTGCAAGAAAAGTTATAGAAAAAGACATTAAATTTAATTGAATAATGAATTTTTGCTAAAAGAATATAGATTTATTGCCAAATTTCGAGGATTCCTTGAGCTCAAATTGTGGATAGATTATGAGTTTTTCTTTTGAATTTACATTAATTGATAAGGTTAAAGATCAAGAAACTAATGAAGATATTTTTTAGTGCATGGATGCTCTTGTCACAAAGAATATTTTTGAAAATAATTTTTATTTCTTATATCCTTAATTTTCTTATTTTTTGTACCTCTCTTTATAGGTATTCACCTCGAGGGAAGCCTATATGATCATTTTGTAGTTGTCTTTATATACCCCAATTTTGGGAATGTGATCAATTCCAATGGTGAGTAAGAAACTACACACTTGGGAGATGTTGCATAGGATATTAAATTAGTCTCATCTATTACAATTTTTCTTGGAAAGAGTGGAAGAGAATGCTACTACTTTGGTTAATGAAACATCCACTTATGGATCTAGTTATTTTGGGATGCAAAAATATATATATTCCTAACCCAATATATACAGGATGTAATTCAATAATTAAATGGGAAAATATTACTTTGTTTGGCCCTACATTTCATGATAACATGCATCTCCCAGAGTGGATTTGATAAAATTATATCAATGGCTAACCATGATCAACCCACAACTTTTAAAATGTTGGAATATTCATCTATACTGAGAGGGAGGGTTAATAAATATAAGACATATTTTAACCTTTCAAAAATTATTTACCATTCACAGTAGAATTTAATCACATTGAGTAGCAGTCAATTAAAATGCACAATACAAGTGACACGATATTTTAACATGGAAACCCAATAAGGGAGAAAACCACATAGATATTTTGTTTCTAAAACCAATGGTTACAATTATTTGTAGACACCAATATCCCAAGTTTACAATCACCAACCTAATGGAGGCACCAACCCCATAGATTCTCTAGCACCAATTATAAGGAAGCATCGACTCCCTATAGAATCTAGAACCAACTAGAAGGAACCAACAACTCCTTATATTCTCCAAATAAAACTAGAAGGAAGAACCAACTCCCTGAATTATGTAATGATTTACTATGCACACTTCACTTGTCACACTCTACTCTCTCACACTCTTCTTTGCACGCTTTTTTTTTCACACTCTATTCTAAAGACTCAATTATATCAAGAACCCCATAAAATTCATCTTCCCCTTGGAATTGTGCACCTTTTCATAGATACATGCTTGCTTGGATGTATGATCAAATGAGGAGAGCGCTCCACTTATTTGTACACATCTTAAATCACTTTATGGGACAACATAGGATTGTACAAATCCTAATAGGTTTGACCTAACATTCTGGCTAGGTTTCCTTAACGAATTCTTTCATATCTAATCATTCCTATGGAGTTATAGAAAATTCCATATACTGCTGGAAAGGTCTCAAAAACAAATTTCTAATTCAATTTGAGTTGTTATATAGAGTAAAAATGCTTTCAAATATAGGGTATGCAAGCTAGGCATCCAAAAACAATATTTCCAATAATCTTTTGGTTGCAATCTCTATCTATAGTTTCCTTTCCTTTGACATTAGTGAAAACAATACTTTTGAAAATACCCCCCTTTGTCATTGATTGCAACCTTTAGACAACTATATGCAACAAAACAATAGATATCCCCCCTATGCAATTATGTTTATGTGCAGTATTTGTAATCTCTCCTCCTGCGCAATTTTGTATACCTACAGAGATACATTTCTACGCAATTTGTTTCTATGTAGTATTTGAAATTTATCACCCTTTGAAATCAATGGAAAGGGGATGCTCCCCTTAAACTCATGCTTCTCTTTATTCTTTTGTTTCTCCCCATATTTGAATGATTATCTTCTTGTCAAACCTTGACTATTTCTGAGCATTATTGTGTTCCCACAACTTTCGACTTTGATGAGGCTTGAACAAATTGATGAGAAGTGGGAACTACTCCCAATTTATATCTGAGATACTCCATGGTATCATTGGGAGAGGCTCTATGAAAATTTCTTGCTCCTTGGTGGCAACAAAGTCCAACTTGACATTGTTCTCGGTGACTTGTTCTCTCAAAAAACGGTATTTGATAGGGATATTGTTGTTAGGGAAAATATACCTTTATGGATGGGGATTAGAGGCCACCAAATAACTGAGGGTCTTACTTGAAGAAAAATAGGGTTTCACAAACATATATCAGAGAATGAGAGAAAGAGAATGTGTACTTTGTTCCCGACGGTTGATTTTAGCTTTCTTTTTCTTCTCCAATGCTCCTTTGCTTTCAATATTTAGTACTTGCAACAAATATTTGGCATTCCTAAAAGTATCTTCTACTATTATACAATATGAGATATGAACATATAATGATTGCATTTAAATCAATTTACAACCTAGATCAACAATCATAACATTAGAAGCATACATTTAGACATTAATAGAAGGAAAAACATTCTTTATTAACAGAATTATGGAAACATTACATAGCCTCATGTCTGACCAAGATTCTCTGCACACCAAGACCTGAGTCCTCTTGGTCCTCTACTTAATGGAATCCTCTAGCATAAATTTTCCTCCAAAGTTGGCCCCCTTTCCTCATACCCTTACTCTCTTTTTATAATTGCTTGCAAGGAAGGAATTCAAGGCTTAGGATGGTTGGGAAAGTTGGGGAGGTTTCCAAATCGAGCCCAACTACCCCTAGTTAATTGTATTTTTATTTTTTTAACAATTCTTAATGGAATTTATGGGTTCATATGCAACATATCGTGTATGCCTTGCGGTTTTCCTTAATGAAACTCACGAATTTCAATATTTGAAGATAACACACATGTTGCAGATGGAAAACCCGTGAGTGGCACGCGAGTTGCTAAGAGGAGACTCGATAATCCATGATGAGTTCAAGAGAAAAAAGGGTTGATGCTGGAGTGAGAAACTTGTATCAAGGATCCAAATCATCTATAGGGTTATGGATACTTCAATCCCTAATGTCCTTTTGTGTAACAACATATTTGATGTCATTACTCAGATGAAGAAGTGTCCTTTCACAATATAACAGATATGATTTATAATGGAGTGCATTACAAGATTCTTGGAAATGCTAATCGCACTTGTGTTATAAAAAATTGGAATAGGATGATCGTACTCTACCTGGATATCCTTCAAGGTTTTCTTCATCCAAATAAATTGGGTGCAACATGCTACTGCTACAATGTATTATGCCTTTGTTGTAGACAAAGAGATTGAGGATTGTTTTTTACTAAAAATTGATACCATCCAATTTCCCAAGAAGAATGTTGTTCCACTTGTGATTTTCCTATCATCTATACTTTCTTCCCAGTCTACATCAACGTACGCTATCATAGTCAAGTTATTACCTTGTGGTACCATAAGCAAAAACACAAGGTTCCTTTCAGATATCTAAAGATTCCTTTTACATCTTGAACATAAGTTTCTTTAGGTGATGCTTGAGACCTTACAACCATTCCTACAACCTACATAACATCTAGTCTTGAGGATGGCACCTACAACAAGTTTACAATCATTGATTTGTAAATGTTTTTATCCACTTCCTTTGCTTTAGCTTCTTATCTCAACTTGCAACTAGGGATAATCAAAGTACACACTGGTTTACAGTCTTCCATGTTAAAATTATTCAACATTTCTATTACATATTTGGTTTTAAAAATAAAAATACCTTCATCTAGTTGAGGTATCTTGAGTCCTAGGAAGAAGGTTAACTCTCCAAGAAAAGGAATTTCAAATTCCTTTTGCATTTCCTTGGCAAATTTCTGGCTTGATCTATAATCATCTTTTCCAAAAATGATGTCATTAACATACATTTAAATGATAATCATATTTCCATGTGAAAAATTTATGTAGATATTGTTGTATGCATTCCCTTCATGAATCCTTGTTGTTGCAAGTACTTGTCTAGTATTTAGTACCAAGCTCTAGCAAAATGAACATGTATTTCTTCAATCTATAGACATAGTTTGTATTTTATGACAGTGTAAACCCTTCTGGTTGTTCTATGTATAATTCTTCTTATAATTCTCCATTTAGAAAGGCTAATGTTACATCCATTTCATATACCTTAATATTTTTTTAGCATGCACACACCAATAACATTATGATTGCTTCTATTATGGATACAAGAGAAACAATTTCTTTAAAGTCTATTCCTTCAACTTGAGCATACCCTTTGATCACCAATATTTCTTTATATTTGATTACTTGTCCATGTTCATTTAGTTTGTTTATAAATACCCATTTAGTGCCAATCACATTTTTTTTTTGGGACTTGGGAAAAGTTTCCATGTCTCATTTTTCTCAATATACTTAAGTTCTTCTTCCATATCTTTATTCCATTTTTCATGGTCATCCCGTTTTTGAACATTTTGAAGTTTTTCAATAGCCAACCTCTCTTAGTGAGGTTGGACCCAGTCACCCGGCCTCTGGTGGTCATGCTTGGGGAAAAATTTCGGCCTCTGTAGGTCATGCTGAGAGTAAGCAGTCATCCACTGCTAGTCATGTTGACACCGTTGAGAAAACTAGCCATTCAAAACATAAGCCCAAGTTTCCTTGTAAGATTTATGAGGGAGACCACCTTACTTATAAATGCCCTTCTATCATGGAGGTGTGAAGAGTTTGGTTTCATGGTCATCCCATTTTTGAACATCTTGAAGTCTCTCAACAACCAGCCTCTCTTTGTCAGGTTGGACCCAGTCACCCATCTGATGGTGGTCATGCTAGGGGAAAACTCTCAGCCTCTGTAGGTCATGCTGAGAGAAAAAAGTCAGCCACTGCTAGTCATGTTGACACCGTTGAGAAAACTGGTCGTTTGAAGTGCAAACTTAAGTTCCCTTGTAAGCTATGTGAGGGAGATCATCTTACTCACCAGTGCCCTGCTATCGCAGAGGTGCGAAGAGTGTGGTACGAGACTCAAGAATTTCCTTCTCCTGAACAACCTATAGTTTCTCAACAACCTACTCAACCTTTGGTTGATCAAGTGGTTGAACCAATCTCGGCTTTGGTCGATCCCACTCTTCTTTTGGAGAGTGATCTTGATGTGATTGAACCAATGTCATCTTTGGTCAATCCCACTCTCCCTTCGGAGAGTGAATTTCACAAAGCGGTTGAATCGATTCCATTGTCGATCAATCCCACTCTTCCTTTGGAGAGTGAAGTGTCTGCTAGTCACATTTTCTTCACTGCCAGTTCAGAACTTACTAAACAAGGGGGCACTGAACTCGTTTCGGATCAACCCCCACCAAGCTCTCAGATTGCTTCCTTTGATTGGGATAGCCTGGTTGAGCCATGCCTTCCTTCTAATGCACCTTTACAGATAAAGGTCAAAGTTGCTCATACACAATTGCTCATTGTATTGTTGATGAAGGAGCCTCAGTTAGTATCTTGTCTGCTCGTGCTTTGCGAGGCATGGGATCTCCCAGCCTTGTGTCGACTACTAGTCACTTACTGGCATTTGATAGAAGAACTTGTATAGCCTTGGGAAATCTTGCTCAATCACCTGTTACTTTGGGTGGGAAAACTGTCTTAGTTGACTTCATGGTGATAGAAGACCCCTTGGACTTCAATATGCTACTCGGACGTGATTACATCTATGCCATGCAAGCTGTGGTGTCAACATTCTTTCGTGTCATGTACTTTAATCATGGTGAAGAAATTGTCACTATCGATCAGTTGGATTTTCTTGATCCGTCTCCTGACCCAACTAGAGACAAGGTTTTTCTTTTATTGATTCCAAGTGTTTATATAAACACTACCCCACCACAGGTGAGCTATGTGGCCTCATGTCTTTTGCGTTCAATTGCTACTGAGAATAAATATCTGTTTTCATTCTTACCTTCTCAGGACTTGGTCCCGGCAGTTGACCAGGTGAGTCATCCTGTACAGAATGTGGAGTTTTCTCTCCACTTTGTCAATCCATTTGAAATTTTAGACATGTGTCCTATCTTGGATGATCTCCTTCCTTCGGATGAAGTCTTCCTAGAGTCTTTGATACAGTTTGTCCTTCTTTTGGATGTCAGTTCAGTTGTGACTAAGTCTAACCCTGATTTTCTTAGTAAGCTTGATCTTCTCATGGATCGATCTTCTTATGTTGGTCTTTTTGAGTTTTTGGACTCCCCCTTCGAACAACAAGTCAATGATCCTTATGAGTTTGATTTTTCTTTTGAATTTTTCAACTCCTGTGATATTGAGTTTGTTCCTATAGACTCTCCCTCCCTTGTTGATCTTTTCTTTTCTTCTGAGGTTGATCTTACTGATTATAAACCCTCAATCCTTGGTGCTATAGAATCTTCTTTGGTCGATTCTGCCTTGACTTTCCCTTTTGTAGAAGATAGCAAAGTTGCATGTGTTTCTGCCAAAGTGACCCACATAGGATCTTTTATTCTGAATATGATCCTGATGTTGTTGTTTCTTGGAGACAGGATTCTTAGTTGGATTCACAACTGTTTACTAGCCTTGTCTTTTTGTTCAAGCTGTAAATGCATTTACATGTGCCCTTCTCGCACTTATGAGCCTGATGTCGACTTCCACACTTTTAGCTCGTTATATAATCCCTCATCTTTGTTCTCATCATTGCTAAGCCTTGTATCATTTTGCATTTACAACTTGACACCTTTTACCTTGAGGAGACATTCCTTGAGTGTATTTACCTTGCTCATGTTCCTTGCATTATGCATAGGTTTTTTCCTTGCACTTGGAACTAGTTTCGCTTGCCCCTGACACTCGTCTCCTCGCATTTAGAGCATTCTTTCTGCTCTCCTTCGAGCTCGTTAAAAACAGTAAGGAGCCGCGAGTTGAATTTTCCAGGCTCATTAAAACATCATGGGAAAGATATTGAGTTTCTTTAGGCCCAGGTCTGACTCCTCAAAATAGACTTGACTACCGAGCAAACTTGTCCATTCAGGCTCATTAAGAATATGTGAATGGGCATCCACATTGGTGGTAGGTTATCACTTTCTTGGACCATGTGGAATAATACGAGAAAGGACCACTCTCTTTTCTTCGAAATTGAGAAGAGTATTCTCAGGCATAGGTTTATCACTTTTCCGGACTTGAGGGACTAAAATTACGAAAAAGGAACCCCCAGTATGAGCTTAGTTTTCTCTTTTTTGTGCTCTAGACCTAAACATGAAAAATATTCCAAGTGTACTTTATGTCTTTGTCATGCTCGTTAAACCCTAAAGAACAAAGCATTGAGTTTATTGTTGTAAGCCCCATTCCTCGTAATCAAATGGATCTTTGTGAGTGATCTTTCCTTCCTTCACACTCGTAAAACTCAGGATATATGCTACTTTTGAAGGAGCATTGGGTAGGTGGTAATTTAACCTTTTTTGGACCTTCCTAACTAAATACGAAAAAGGTGCGCCTTGCTTCTTCAGAAGCTAAGAGAGTTCTTCTATGGTTTGTTTTATACTTTTCTGGCCTTAGGAGACTAAATTGTATGAAAAAGAACCCCCCTGGAGTCTTCTTTGGAGTTTTCAGACTCTCTAAACTATGAAAACACCATCGAGCATGTACTAGTTCAGGCTCGTAAAATCCACGAATCAGTGCTTTATCAAGCATTATTCTGTATTTTCTTTGAGCTTTATAAACATGAAGATGGTCTTGAGTTTGATTTCTTGGAATCGTTAAACCTTTACAAGAAAGAGGGGAAGGGAGGTTCATTCACATGTTTTTTATATCATAGCAACAAGTCTTGTTTCCTTGAACAAAGCACCAGTTTTGAGTCTATAAACAGTTGGGTCCTAGTATTTTGACCTTATCCTGATTCAGAGTTTCTTAATTATCCAGTTGGTCTCTTTTCCAATTATATGTGGAATCTATCAATGTCTCCTACATTGCAGATTTGTTTCATTGGTCCTTTTGTGTCAAAATCTGCCTATGTCACTTTTGTGTCATGCTCATTGTTCGAGGATTAAACCTTTGTCGGCCATTCTGTAGTTGCCTTGACCTTTTGTGTCGGCCATTCCTCGGTATTAGTTCATTACATCATGTCTTTGGCGGTCCTTATTGTGAAATTTAGTACCAATTCCAGATCCAATTAGTCTTTGACTTACCTCGTGTTGGATGATGAAGGATGCCTTAATGCCTTCCTTCCAATGGATCTCTTCCTATCGATTACAACACATCTTGCTCTGGGGATGAGATTTAGAGTTTTATGACAGTACCTTGGGGATTGCAGTCATCAATGGAAATTTCCCTCGCTATTGGGTAGTGGGAATACCTTAATGTCTCCTACTCGATGGATTCTTCAAGTGTTCGACTTCAAGTCCTTGTATTCACACTTGTTAGAATGTATTAGGTACCTTGGGGACCATTTTAATTAATGGTGGTTTCCCTCGTGTTTGTTAACAGTTTTCATCATTGACTGGTAATCAAACGGTTTCCTCCATGTTCGGCTTCAACTCCTTTATTCGGATGGTTAGGATTCATACCTTTTGGGAGGTTTGGATTGAAGACCTTGGGCCGACAGTAGTATCGTCATTTTGCTATTGCCCAAGATGCGCAAGACCTTGTCACACTTTATATGACATTTTGTTGAGACATAGATCCACCTTGTATTTTTGTGGCTATGATCGATGGTTGAGCATGGATCCACCTTGTTCATTTGTGGCCATGACTCCTTTAGATTTGATATGGCACCTTTTTGCATATTGAGCAACCATGATAGTTTCATCAGTTATACATATGTTGGATCCGCCTGTATCTTTATGGCAATGTTTTTTATATGGACTTGTATGTCCCAGAGATCAGTTTTTTCTAACTATCTCTCTTTCAGGTACCTTTGTTCGAGCCTTTTGATCTTGGATTCTCTACTCTCTCCATACTCACTTGTTTCCTTTATAATGTATTTCGGCTATCATCTTCCCCTCTAACCTCATACATTAGGGGGCATCTGTTATATCTCAAAATGAAACATCTATGCCTGTGACCACTTTCCCATGATTTTATCGCATGTCGACACTTCATGAAAGTCACTGAACAAACACCTAACTTGGAGGAACCATATCTTGAGTTTTGTAACTCCTTTTGACCTCATCTTTGCACTGTTGGAAAGGTATTTATGTTAGCTAAAAATTTCCAGAAGACACCAAAGTCTGAAAATGCCCAAAAGTACCCTTAAAATGAGTTTTTTTATTTGTATGTGGGTTTCCTTTAAGAAACCCGCGTACATACACGAGTTTCTATATATAATAGTCACGTACGCCTTAAATACATGAATTTTTGCATTGCAACCGGCATATACCTCCTTGTGTATGTGACTGTTGTTTCTGCAACCTGCGTACGCCTCCTGAAAATGTAAAAAAAAAACATATTTTGAAATTCGGGTAGTTTGGGTAGTTATGCAACTGAATCCTTTAGTTGTAACTACTTTTTCCTCGACCCTAACTCTTCATTAAGCATATAAATAGAGGTAGGGAGGTCCATGAGAGGAGACTGGAATCTTTTCATAGTTATGCTGGAGGAATCGGAGCTCTCTTTGCCCATACCTTTTCCCTAGTGATCATCCCCTTGTGTTGCAGAGCTTGGAGGCTGAGTTCCTTGGAGAAGAGAAGCAACATAACTAGATCAAGGTTTCATGAGGTGCCAAACTTGAAGATAAGGTATATTTGTACTTGTTTTCAAGATTAATAAAGATTTGATGTCCTTCTTCTTCCCAAATCATTGTTCAATGTATGATTGAATCTTTGTTTATGATTAGATGTTGATGTTAATCAGATTATTATTTCATGTTTCTTTGATTATCATTAATTTATATGTGGTCATATTGGTTTGAGGAAGGTATAATCCATTTTGCAGGTCTCTTGGAGCGAGAGGAGCAAGAGGAGCAAGAAGAGGATTGAAGGGCTGCTTGGATCAACCTTCATTTGGCTAAGGTATGAACCAATCTAATCTCTAAAACTTGCTTATATATACTTACAGAACCATTTGCATCCACCTTTCAACCCCAGTACGTTTATGGCCTCTTAAACCCTAGCCATAGGAAACTTTCCTTTACAACATCAACAGTCTTGGATTCCTCAAAACAATTTGGCTCTATTTTGGACAACATAGAGAATTGTACCTCTTCCCAAATCCTTTCCAAGTTCCTCTTTCTTGTTTGTAGTTGTGCACTTCTATCACCAATGATTAAATCCTCATAGTGGATATTCTTGTTCTTCTTGTTGTTCTCTTTGTTTCTCTTCCTCTCTTAGTAATTATTTTTGTTGTTAAACTATTGGCTGATCATCTTCATCCATATCCATTGGTATTCTTGATCTATGAGTGATTGTTTCATCTATTTTCACATCTAGTATTTCCACTATCTTGGTTAACCTCAAATTGTAGAACTTATATACCTTTTCTCTTTAGGATTGGCCAAGGAAGATTCCTTCATCAGACTTGGAATCAAAATTTCCCAATTTTTCATCATTTATTTTGATGTAGCATAATTTTCTCCCAAACACCATAAAGTGCTTAGCTGTTCCTAGTCTTCCTTTCCAGAGTTCATAGGAAGTCTTGTTGCTATCAAATCTTATATGTCCCTTGTTTAAAATATGGAAAACTATATGAATTACTTGGCTTCAAAAAATATCATATAGTTTGGAATCATGCAACATTGTCCTATCCATATATTCAATAGTCATGTTCTTCCTCTCTGCTACTCCATATTGATGTGGAGACCTAGAAGCTCAGAAATGTCTCATAATTCCATGTTTCTCATAGAATTACTCAAATTCATTGGAGGTGTACTCACCCCCATTTTCTAATCTCATGCACTTAGCTTTTAATTCAATTTCATTCTCTACTACTTTAAAAACTTTGAACATCTCAAAATATTCTACTTTTCTTTTGAGAAAAGAAACAAAAGTCATTCTAGTATAGTCATCAATGAAGAGAATGTAGTAAGATCCACCTTTTAGAATTTTTGTTCTCATTGGCCCACAAAGATCAGTATGCACTAGTTCCAAAGGTTTTGTTTGAGAATATTCTTTTGTCTTGAAACATACTTTTGTTTCCTTTCCATGTAAACAATATTTGAAAACATAATTTAAGACCTTTGTGATTTGGGGAATGTCTCTTACTACGTGCCTTTTGTTTATATTTACTAGATTGTCAAAGTTTATATGGCCCATTATTTTGTACCAGAGTCAAATTTCATCTACTTTCCACACATTTTTCTTCTTTTCTCTTATCCAATATGTACACATTATTTGGAGTTATGGATGCTAATGCTACCAATCTACCTAAGTCTTCCTTCCTTATTTTACATTTCTTAGAGTCAAAACCACACATTTGACTTACATTGAGAAGATTACGCTTTATATTTCCCACAAGAAAGAAATTTTCTTCTTTATCTTTTTCACCCCTAAGTCTCACTATGCATTTCCCAAGAATTTCGGTAGAGACATCATCTCCAAAATAAACACTCCCTCCTTTTTCTTTTCTAAGATCTAGAAATGTGTCCTTATCTCCTCTCATGCGCATCCACTATCAATATACTAGTGACCCATTTCGCTTTGGACATGTAAGGATGATCAAATTCTTCTTGGCTTGATTTTTCTATATTTTCTTGACATAATTTTGGATGTTCTCTCCCATGTTTATAGGAAGAATCCTTGATTACATTTTGTTTAGAAGTCATCTACTGGCTTTTACAGTATCGATATTTATGCCATATGGCCATAATTGTGACATTGATATCATTCAATATCTAACAATTCCAAGGGACCAAAAGGATTAATATTTCCATCCATAACTCCATTAGGATTTCTAATTTTATTATTCACATAACTAACCTTGGAGAGTTTATAGGAATTTCTATTTCCTATAAGGTCATCTTTTGCATGTGCTTTGCAATTAACAACTTTATGACCTTTTTTTTTGCAAAAATGACAATGACCCTAAAAGAGAGTTTGATACTTGGTATTAAGAGATATTCTAGGTGGGAAAACTCCTTTGTTCATGTGATATGATTATAGGTTGTCCTTTCTTTTGATATTAATGTCTTCCCTTTTTATAGAGCTCTTGAGCACATATGTAAAACTTCTTGTTTATGCTTCAAAGTTAGGTGCCATTGAGATTGAACCTTTATCAACATTTTATTGTCCATAGCCTAATCAATGCCTGTCATAAAATGGTCTTTGGTTGCCATTGGTTCATTTAATAATTTAGTGTTGCTACACATTTATGCTGAAAGTTTATATATGTGCTCACTTTCTGCAATTTCGTTTTCAAGGAGATAATTTCAGCATCGAGATATTCACACATTTTTTCCTTTTCTTTTAGTTGTCATGTTAAGTCATATTGTATTTTCCTTGCTTCTTCTGGCTTAGTTTTATGTTCTTTAATGAATTCTTCTTCATATCTCAACAATTGTTCCTTTAGCTTCTTATTCTTCTTTATTTCTTTCCACAAGTTCTAAGGAACTAATAATCTCTCCTTCAAAGTCTTCTTCAACATTTACTTCATCTTCAAAAATTTCATTTTCAAGTTCTTCCATTGACATGAAGAGTAGTTCTCTTGTATCATCATCACTATCATATTGATCTGATGATATAATGTCCTATTTAGAATAAAGGCTCTTCTTTTTCTTATTGAACCTGTTCTTATTTTTAAATTTGTCTCCTTTGTACATATTCCTTCTTTATTTATGATTATGATCTTCCTCATCATCACTATTCTACTTTATTTATAAGGGGATTTACAAGCAAAGTGTCATGTTTTACCACATTCGAAACATGTAAATGGTAGATTACCTTTCTACTTTCCATAACCTCTCTTGAGTTCTTTCACAAAGTTTGGTTCTTTGTCATCAAATTCATCAGAGGAACTAGGAACTCTTACTTGACTCTTTCTTGTTGCCTTTTATCTTCTTAGAAACCTTGAAGATTGCTTCCCTCCTTAAAGGATTTTATTTATCAATTTTGATTTCATAAGTAATGAGAATTCCATGGAGTTCATCCATTATCACTTTGTCAAGATCCTTTCTCTTCCAGGATTGAGACTTTGGAATCAAATCTCATAGGCAGAGATCTCAACACCTTTTGTACAATTTCTTCTTCTGGAACTTCTTCTCCAAGACCTATGACATTTTTGACTAATTCATCTACATGAATAAAGTAAGCTACAATATTTTCATCTTCCTTCATCTTGAGGCGTTCAAACTATCCTTTGTGAGTTTGTAGTTTTTTCTTCTTTATTGTTTCATCCCCTTCATAAATATTTTTGAGTTTGTCCCATATATCTTTTTTCTGTTTACACTGCATGACTTTTGTAAAATATGTGTTGACTAGAACACTCAATATTACATTTTTATCATTTGCATTACATTCATAAATATTTTTCTCAACTGGAATTTTTGGTGGAGTTTTTGTATCTTTATATCCATTCTCAAGTTCCTTCCAAATTTCAAGTACAAGTGAATGTAGGAAAAAATCCATTCTTATGCTCCAAAAGTAATAATTGGATTCATCAAAGCTTGGTTCCCTAGTTTTTGAGAGTCCTTCCTATCTGTCCATGAGTGCTACACAAACCTACCATCCAGTTGTCAAACTATTCTAGAAAGAACCTATATTTGAGACTAAGTGTTGGAATATTCAACTATACTGAGAGGATGGGGGGTGAATTAGTATATGACAAATTTTAACCTTCCAAAACTTATTTACCATTCACATTAGAGTTTAATCACATTGATCACTAGTAAAGAAAATTCACAATACAAGAGACACATGATTTTAACATGGAACCCCAATAAGGGAGAAAAATGCGAAAAATATCTTCTTTCTAAAAGCAATGGTTATCGTGATTTACAGACACCTATTTGCTAGAGACACCAATATACCAAGTTTACAAGAACCAACTAGTAGGAGGAACCAACCCCCTAGATTCTATAGCACCAACTATAAGGAGGCACCATCTCCCATCATTCTCCTACACAAACTAGAAGGAAGCACTAACTCCCTAGATTCTCCAGCTCCAACTGGAAGAAAGCACCAACTCCCAAAATTTTGTAATGATGTACTGCACGACAATTCACTTGACGTATTCTTCTCTATGGAATCTATTATGCACACTCTATTTTGTCGTGCTTTTCTCTGAGCACTCTACTCCGTGCACTTTTCCTTGTGCGCACTGCTTTGCACACTCTACTTTGAATGCACCAAATTTCATGTCACGTTCTGTTTTGTGCAAGGAAATCTTCACTATAGCACAAACTATGCTCTACCGCACTCTTATTCCGTCGCACTTTGCATTGCGTAAGGCTAAATTTAATACTATCACATTGCCACACTTTGCACTATGCAAGACAAACTTCACTATTGTCACACTCTTCAATGCACACTCTACATTGTGCAAGATAACCCTAATTGCTGCATATCCATCACAATATATGCATTCTTCCTTAACCAAAGAAGTACGTGTAAGACAATATCCCTTCCTTTTCACAAAGTGTGCCTCCTCCTTCTTATAAATATTTCCAAAACAACTTTAAGAATCCTTTAAAAGCATCTTCAAGAATCTAGAACATCTGCAATAAAACCTAAGAAATTGTCTTCAAGAAATCCACAAAATTCATCTTCTCCTTGGAATCGCACAAATTTTCATAGTTCCATACTTTCGTAGATGGATGATGAAATTAGGATAGTGTTGCACTTTATATATACATGTATTAAATCACTATTTGGGCTGACATAACATTGTACAATATCCTGAAAGGGATGACTTAACATTCTGGCC
Organism: Pseudotsuga menziesii; assembly: GCA_001517045.1. Taxonomy (NCBI): domain Eukaryota; kingdom Viridiplantae; phylum Streptophyta; class Pinopsida; order Pinales; family Pinaceae; genus Pseudotsuga; species Pseudotsuga menziesii. Next base: position 153,109 of record LPNX010050076.1, read on the forward strand.
AAGTTTCCTTTACAAATTCTTTCATATATTCTCATACCTACCGAGTTATAGGGACTTCCATATACCATTGGAAATATATCATAACAATATTTCCAACCATGTAATTTATAATTCAATTTGAGGTAGGTATCTAGAGTAAAAATTCCTTCAAATATAGGGTATCCAAACTAGGCATCCAAAAACAATATTTCCAATAATCTTCATGTTGCAATCTATCTATAGTTTCCTTTCCTTTGACATCAATGAAAACAATACTTTCAACATAAATCTATTAAATAAAATATGATCATAAGAGAAACCTATTACTTTATATCTATTGGGGACTATGAGAGACAATGACCTTTCAACACCTAAGAAGGATGTAGCACCAAATTCATAACCAATTATTGTGCACATTGAAATGAGTAATATGTTGGGAAAATAATCATCATCAGTGAGCATTTCTTTAGAACACTTGATAAAGTTCCATGAGAAGTTATGTTAATAACATTTTGATTATTTCCAAGCACTCCAAGAATTCCATAATAGTTTTCTTGATGTTATTGGAACCTGGTTGCAATCATATTTTTCTCGAAAGCCTCCATAAATTAGTAAGTATTCAGTACTTCTTGTTGTGAATATATTTCCCAATGATTTAATTTTTTCAACACTTCATTTCACTACACACTACTCCTATTTACTAACACATAACTTTGATATCCCTATAGGAATGGATGTCCTTCGATAGTTTCTTTGGGTCTATGATTTGACATAGAATTTGTTGAAATGAGAATGTAGGCTAGGATAGAAATAACATATATTTTGTTTTATGTGTTATCTTTATAACGTAATTAATTATAGGCTTGGTCTATTTTAGCTTTCAGATAATCTCATTGGGTAATAGATTAGGTCTTGTTTTTTTGCTAACTTGCATTCCTCTCTTTTTTTTACATGATAGTTGGTTTAATTTTCCTTTTCAATAATTAAATTGCTATAGTAGTGACTTCACCATGTTCATTTTGAATATGAATTTTGACTTGAATTTTGGTTTTGTTTTTATTTCATAATTAAACCATGTGTAGAAGGGTGTGGGAAAGTCTTGTAAGGATAATTCCCCTGATCCAGCCATTTTCTTTGTCCTATTACTAAAAATTGGTAAGCTAGGAGAGGATATTAGTAACACCTAGACATGTATGGACTTTGTTTAGTAAATAATTAGTTTCCATTAAGGATTAAAATGCTTCTTTTAGAATACCCCCCCGTCCCCACCCCCTTCAACTTTTCTCATGATAAATATGGATTTAATGATAAGCTCAATTAATCAAGTATGCTATAGAATTTTTATTATTTTATTATTTTTTATATTGTCATGCTCATGTTCCATGAATGCTTTAATGTATAGAGGTAGAATTAGTTTGACATTGTTTAAATTGTTAAATCTAAAGGATATACTAAATGTGAAATTCCTTTTTATTAGTTTGTTGAGGAATATCAAGTATAACAAGTTATTGGTTTAACAACTTGTGCTTGTATTATTATGAATTTTACCAAATGAACACACATATTAAATTGAGCACATAGATCTGTGGACAAACACACTACTCACAAGATAGATCACACAATTTACTCAGCTATTGAAGAATGAAACAGTGCAAAAATGGCTTGCAACTGTGAATGCTTTTCATTAATCAAAGAGTAATTAGATAATAATTACAATGAAGTACAATGCTAAATAGCCACAAGCAATTCGAATCCACATGAGGAAATTCGAATTGATTAGACTCTACTTGACTGTAGGTAACTAAGATCTTGTCTAAATCATTGTTGGAGGACTCAGTAGTTAACTGAACTTGTCTAAATCATTATCGGAGTTCTAAAACACAACTCAAGTGTTACATTCAGTGTTGACTAAGGCTAACTGACTGTGTTAGGTGATAAATGTGCCCCTCCTGCATGCAGCCATGCAAACCTAGCGCTAACTGAATGTAGAGGACTAGAACTGAATGTAACTGACTCCTAACTGAGCTTGACTAGTCACCAACTCAACTCAACTGACCTTGGTTGGTATCGGCACTCTCAGTGGCTCCTAAATTGTAGGGATTGGTCTAGGAGGCTCATAAACTGGTGCATGCAAGTGAAATTAGTGGTAGTAGGCCTCAATTAGTGTTCCCCACACTTTAGTAACTGAAACATGTGCCCCAATTAGGCCAAGTGGACCCAATGGTGCTAGTGACTAAAAATAGATTGGATGGACTCCCGATTTAGACATGACTCCTTATTTAGACATATGACCAAATTGGGCAAGGGACGATTAATAATCCTTACAACACATACCTAGCAACATAGTATAGTATGACTCAAAATATATGACACATGTCCAACTCATGATACCTAGGGTTTTTGTTAAAGACTCTATTCATAAATCATATTTTCAAGTCTTTTTACATATATATTTTAGGGATTTCCCCTTCATTTCTATAGGTATTAAAAACATGTATTAGGGTTCTAATGATGCATTTATGCAGGTGCACACAACTATTTGATTTATTTTTTCATAGTTAGAGAAAGTGGATTTCAATCACATGTATCTAAATCCACACTCCCCATATATCAACCTAGAGGAGTATTAACGCACCATGCACAAATATACATATTATAAGTATTGAACAAACGTGAGGGTTGAAAGATCAATGATGAACAACATTATAGATTGATGAAAATGTGCTCAGAATTAGGAGCTCACTTAGATAATAAGACAATGAAGACCAAGGATTCAATGAAGACAAGTTTTCATTCAAATATTGATCAAAATTAAGAAGTAATATTAGGACTATTATATCTAGTTACATTGAGGGAGATTTGCAAGAAACTAATTAAGGAAACACTTGTGGTTTCCCCATTTTGGAAAGAAGATATCTTAAGAAGACATTCATCCCTTACGCTCATTTTCTCATAATGACATGGTACTCTCAAGGGTTAATAGATGTAAATTGGCACAACCATATCCATGTGAATTAAAATACTCATTACCAATAAAAGATTGCTCAATAAAAGGAAGTTTCATCAACAACTAAGTATAAATTAGTAATGATCAATAAACTTGAAAAAGTGAACACAGTATGAAGCTATAGATTTAAATGAAAAAGGGTAAAATATTGTTGAGAAATCAAGCATGATTAAAGGAATTAACATTCAATCTCAACTAGCCTAGAATACAAGGGCATGATTATCATTTACCATGAATTTAAATCCTCCGTCGTGAAAGTAGTAATGAGACATCCATGTGCCAATCTATTTAGATGAGCTATTTATTTGACTATCCTTCTACAGAGAGATACATTATAATTCCTTCTACAGAGAGATACATTATGGTATGAGAATTGTTTTTTGTAATGTATGTTTTCTTCTAAATTAAGTGCATTTTACAAAAGCTTGGATATCATTATTTATGTGTAATTTCATTTTCTTACAGCATATTTTCTGCTCATTAAAAATTAGCGGCTCATATTTTGAGACTTAGTTATGTTAAGATCTGAGTTTGCTTCCTCGATTTATTTTTCATAAATATATTGTAGGTGTCAATCTGATTCTAAAACAATTGGCATATCAATTTGGGTTTCTAGTTGATTGTCTTTTGGTATTTTATCTTTCTGATAAAATTTTAGGCTTATCTTAACTTGTCATTTCCCTTAGCTTTATGTCATTCACTTTTCATATCTTTTGGTTTTGTTGAGTAAAGACTTCTATAAAATATGATGATCTACTCATGGTAAAAGGAGAAACTTGTAAACCAAAAGTGTCATTTGGAATGCCTTATGCATGCATAACAATGGTGGAATACAAGCCTATTCACTGAGATAACTCCTAGATGATTCCAAAAATCTAGTGTTGGTCATGATTCGATTATTTCAAAGGATACATCCCATCCACATTAATGAAAAATGAATTCTACTTTAGGTGAAAGTCATTAATCGAAAGACAAAATTCAAGAGGCATTTTTATTACCTAGGAATGTACATTCAATACTAAAAAATAGGCACCATCCCTATTGTGTTTAAGAATGATAGATTTGTCCCCATTCACTTAGTAATTAAAGAAAAATAAAATAAAAGTAAAAAAGAAATGGGTAAGGAAGGTATACCCATTATAGGGGAATGTAGGTATCTCTTCTTGGGTGGTTTCATCAGGATTATGGATGCTCATTGGGAACATATGAGGTTTGAGAATTAACTTAAAGAAAATATTTAAAAACCTATCATATGTAAAATTTGGAGATTATGGATTTCACTCATAGTAGTAAGAAAATATTTTGAAGGAATTAATATCATTAATATTTTCTTTGGTTTGGTTGGTAATTGACATAGTTTGAGAGTAGGGTTATTCTGGACTTGGTACTTGCACATAACTTTGTGGGAATCACTTTTGAAGTTGAGGTGCTCTTGAAGGTAAATAGTTAAATTTATTTGGGAATTTATTAGGGTAGCAATAACTCATTTGTAGATATTTTGGTTTCACCTAGTATATTGTCTCCAATTGTTGAGGCCTCAACAATCCCCTAGTTGACCAACTTGGGGAACCCTCCAATTTTGAAAAAATTCCTTTTTAAAATTATTCTTCATTTTCTTAGACCTTATTCTTTCAAGATTTTTTGTTGATAAATGGATTGTTTCTTATTGAATGCTTGCTCATTTATACTTCCTACTTATATTTGGCATTTTCATTTTTAAGTGAGTTTGCATTGTGATTTCATTATTTCTCATTATATAATTTTTGAGGTAAAAATGGGGCTCAAACCAAAACATGTAATATCAAAATAAACTTCATAAGAACCAATAGGATTCAAGATGATGATGTCAACCACAAGAGTGAATAGTTTTGGAGGGAAAATGAAAATCTATTTTTTCCATCATATTTTCGACTTATCTCCTTCTAGGTTCACTCAAACTTCAAGTGTGATAACTTGTTGGAAGTAGAATTAAATTTTGAATCCAATGAGTACCCACCATCCATACTTTTGATAGAGTCTTGGTAGGGAAAAAAATCAAAATACATTACAAAAATGTATTTCATTGAAGGAAATATGTCATTTGTTTATGTATTTCAAGTTATTATTATCAAGGGCCTGTCAAAAGTATGATGAGCGGGTACTTGTTGGATGCAGAATATAATTTCACAACCAATGAGTGATTTCACTCGAAATTTGAGTAAACCTACAATGTGATAAGTTGAAAATGTAGTAACAAAGTATTTTTTCCCTTTCCTTAGCAATTTTATAACTCTTATTTTACTGTTTTAACTATTATTTTATTAATTTACTTAGGAGGCCCATTTTCGACCTCAAAATTTCTCTAACGACATTTATTGCATTTCATGCATCATAGAATTTTGTTCCTTCATTCCTTGGATTTGAATGGATCTAATCTATATTGAAGTCATATCAACCTCATCCAGGTTTATCAAATTATTTGTGCACCATTGACTGGCTTAGAAATATTTTCAAGAATTGATATTGTCACCAAGTGTTGGGTGTTAAGTGTTTTATTTGATAATTGCCAATTTTCATGGATTGAAATATTTAAGTGGGATAAGGATCACACCAGTTTAACTCAATGTCTTGAAGTCTTGTATGCCAAATATAAAGAAAGAGGTGGTAGAATTCCATTTATACATAAATACATTTTAAACGATCCTTTAACTTTTGTTTCAAATTATGTTGAGAACAATTTTGACTGCATTTCAAATCGATGTTTCGAGTCCAAGAAGAAGCTTCATTTAAAGTATTTAATCATTTTTAACTCAAATAAAATCTCAAAATCCAATTTTGAAAGCCAATGGATATGCAAATCTTGCTTACATATTCTCGTCAGTTGGGCAAGCCAAACTTATTATGTTATGAAATTTATGAGAAATACTTCGAATATGCTTGTGTATCCATTCATTATAAATCCTTGTTTTTCTTCTACACTATGCAAAAAAGCAAGGTTACAATCGATGGTAATATGAGAAAGTTAAGGGATTTTATGTGGCATTTGACATAGAGAAGATGGAATTTGGTACAACACATGACACAGAGAAGTTGAAAGTTAGTGCAACATACGACATAAAAGAGAAATTTTTAGATGGTATGGTGTTGGTATATTGGCCATTACCTTTGACCCTAGCCTCTATTTTGATATTTATTAATACCATTGAAAATTTATCGATGCAATACACAACTTTATGGTTATAAATTTTCTTGTATTACTTATTATAAGGTTAAGAAATGAAAAAAAAGGGCACATTTGCAATGGGAAAAAATGATCATATTGAGTTTTGGAATGGCCTTGAAACCTAGTAGCACATCATTTTATCTAATATGTATATGAAATAATGATCAAAGTGACCAAGGTCATAACCTATGAAAGGAGATTGAAATCCTGTAATTAAACTTGAAAAAACGTATTAAGTTGTCAATTAACTTCTTCATGTTAAATGGAAATTTATAAAGTATGATTTGAATTTTATACATTTTCAACTTATACATATTACAGTGATGACACCTAAGTGTTGATGTAATTGTAACTTCAGAATGTATTCATCCGTATATCTTATGTATTGTACCCTGATGTTTATTCTAGGATGTGTCTGTAATGTAATTGAGTCATGTCATACCCTCATGTTTATTCCAGGAAGTTTCTATAATATAAACAAGTCATGTCAAGTCATTTTGGGTAACCCTCTTATTGGTCAAGGATTAAAGTCCCCACATTTATGGGGCCCTAGGGTTATTAGACTATCCTAGATATATCGAACCTAGGTGAGTCATTGTAAGTTGGGGCAATAGTCCCTACCGTTGTGTTAAGGGTAAACCTCCTTGTTGGTCGGAGGAGGCAAAGTCCCCACAAGTTGTGGGGCACTAAGGTTATTAGACACTCCTAGAGATTTCGGTTATAGTAAGTAATTTTTAAGTGAGGCCGACATGTTGGAGTGGGTTTCAAGTGAACAAAAGAATATAAATAGAGAGTGAGCCTCTCTATTTATGACACACATACTCACTCATTGAGGCACATGAGTGAGAGGAGAAGTTGCTGGGACAAGAGAGAGACTGCTGCTGTCGGGAGATCATCTTTATGTTTTCGGGTTTTACTTTTGGTGTTGATTCTATCTCTGAGGAAGTTGTGGGGTTTTGTCCTTCATGGTTTCCCCGAGGAAAATTATTTGTGTTTCTTGTCTCTTGTGTTTATTTTTGTGCATGTTATTCTCCTAGTTAAAGATCCTAAGATCATAATGCTAGCTTGAATGATAAAAATCTAACATGGTATCAGAGCTAACCTGAGAATAAGACATTGTGCAGCTACAGAATATATGGCTTCTTAATTTTTGGGTCTCTCTCCACAATCCATCAGCAAAAGTATGCTAGGTTGACTCTCCATTGAAGGGTGCATATTTCTGTCGAAGCGGAATTCAATTCCGAGCATTTTCAGTTTTGGTGCGGGAAATTAGGGCTTCTTGCAGAAGAGGAACTTTTGAGTGAGCCCAGCATAGGATTTATCTCCTCATCAAAATAGAAGTTTAGAGACCTGGATCAATATTTTTGGTTGGGTGAAACTCCAGGAAAGTCAAACCCTAGTTTGACCTCGAGCTGGAAAAACCCTAAAATACTAAAACTGATACGTTTTGGCACATTCGCTATATCTCGGGATTGGCAAAGGATCAGGAGCTGAAAATTTCAAAGGCCAAAGATAAAATATTTATTTGCACTATGTCCACAATTCATCCTCAGATTATCTATATTCTAGGAGATATGATTCCTCCAATTTAGGATTCCATCCTCTTCCAGAATTCATCCCTAAACATGGCACCTAGGGAGAATTGCTATATCTTGGGATACAAAGGTCCAAATGAAATTTCGGAAGATGTTCCAAAAAGGGCACAGACTGTAAATTCTGTGGTATGAGTTTTAGACTCAGAAGATGAACCAGTGACTCATGGAAGTCCCTACAAATTCACTATGCTGAATAGTCCTGAAACAGGTCACCTTGGGAAAATGATCATAAGTCCCAATTGGTGAAACCAATTCTGATGAAACCTATGTTTTTGGAGCAGGGACATGCGAGGATGCCTTAGTATGACGTTTCATACACATAGGAGCAGTAATTTTGGAGATAATGCAGAAAAATTAATAGGCATTTCTGCAAAAGAAATTGGAAAACTAGGTCTTCCTGTTCCGAGAGCTTCCCTCCACTGTTTTCAGAAAAGAAGTACATTGGACAGTACAACTTGAAGAGATATATATTTCTATCCAATCATATCTGAAAGATTCCAAGTTTTGAAAATTAGGGTTTCTCTGATAAACCCTAGATTATCCAGCTTCGGAATCAGGACGGACACCTCAAATCGGTAAGATCTAATCTTTTTCTATTTGCATTTGAGGTTCTCATTTCAAAGTGATATATCACATCAGCTTGATTATAAGCTTGGTGAATTTGAAAACTTCCAAGCATGGAAGTATATGATCTCTCTGAAGAAAATGAATTGGACACCCACATGAGTGGAGAGGTTCCAGTTCCAAAGGGAGATGAGGCTCAAAGCCTTACACAAGAAGAACTTGGTCAAGGCCAAGAAGATAATTGCTGATTCAGTCATGGATCAACTTGTACCACAAGTGTCTTCCCTAAAGAAACCGAAAGAGATGTTTGATTCCTTGACTAAGCCATTTGAAGGGAAGAACATAAATCAGAATATGACCTTAAGAAACCAGTTGAAGATCCAGAATGTAGAGACCATGCAGTCATACTTTACAAGGGTCTCTCAAATCAGAGAACAACTTGAAGCGGTAGAATAAGAAGTGGAGAATGTAGAAGTGGTGATAACCACCTTGAATGGCCTCCAAAGATCATGGGATTCATTCATTCGAAGAATGTGTGCTAGAAGGAAGTGATTAATTTCAGCAGACTATGGGAAGAGCAGACACAAGAAGAAGCTCAACTAATAATAAGAGAAAAGAAGATGGGAGCAACTGAAGATCAAGCTCTCACCATCCAAAGAACATCCCTCAAGCGATGAGGAATATGAAGAGCTCAACTCTTGAAGAACCTCTTATCTACCTTAGTATTTGGATAAGAAACAATGGTATTATGAATGAAGAAGACGATGAAGCTAAAAGCTCAAGAAGGAGTATACCCACGAAACAAATAAAGATAAGTATTCAATTGTCATTTCATGATATTGTTTTGTTATGCATTTGTTTATATTCAGTTGATGTATTATGCATGATAGAATGTTTGCATTAATACAATATACTACTAATATGCATGTGATGGGTAAGTAGCTCATGGTGCTATACAACTCTCCATTGCTACTTATCTATAATGAAACCTCTTTGCTGACATATTGGATTAGTGCACAATCTCAATGTTGTCCTGGTGGAGATGGAAGGCATCTAGAAAAGTTTTCATGAGATATGGATGAATATTGTATTGGAAAAAGTAGTTGCATGATCATTTATTTATGCATAAGAATTTTCCAGTATGAATATTCCTTATGAAAATTTTCTAACCATACAAATGCATTTGACTTGTAGGAAAGATCGCATACATAATCGCCTACAAGAAAAGAAGAATGAGACTTGTTCCGAAGAATAAGTAATGACAGTTCAAGATGAAAAATAATATGACGAATGCATCGACATCATTGATGCAGAACCTTCCAAGAAAAAAAGGGAAGACCAGTTCAAGAAGAATGATGTCTAGGATGCAGTATCGATACATGAAGGGAAGTTCGTAGTTCCATCATGCAGTAGATGGAAATATCGAGGGATACAAGGAAAGATTCGTAGCACGAGGATTCTCACAAAAGGAAGGCATAGAATACAAAGAGACATTTGCAGCCAATGGAAGTTGAGACACATGACAGGCAGAATCATGTGTGCAAATGAAAGAAGGCCCTGTACAAGTTCAGAAGACACCCATGGGATAACACATACATGATGAGCTTGATGAAGATTTGAACCTTTTCTACAAGGTTGATAAAGGATGACAAGCTCATAGATGGGTGTGAGAAGAACGGTTTCAAAGATAGAGGATATTGGTATCCAGTGACCCTAGATGGATAAATGGAATATTAGTAGCAGAGGAAGCTACTTGTCACTCCAGTACAGAATGTTTCAGTGCATAGAGTATGGAATACAGAGGGAGCATGATGCTTCAGAGGGAGTGACTACAGAATATCCTAAGGTTCGACATGGTATGACAAGATGGACAAATTACTGATGATTCTAGGCTTTACTAAGAGTAAAGTGGATTCCAACCTTTGCTTCAAGGTTGAAGGAGGAAGACCAATGATGCTCCTGTTATGTGTCGATGCACTATTTTCTAGGCATGGAGGTGTGGAAAAGGGAAGTATGAAGTAGAGATCCTGAAGAGGTTCGGGATGATGGACTGCAAGGCCATGACCACATCTATGGCATCGAACCTGAAGCTATTAAGTGATGCTTCATCAGAAGTGGTTGATGCTACGATGTATCGTCAGATGATTGGGTCCTTGATGTACTTGACGAACTTGAGACCAAATATTTGCTTTGCTGTGAACACATTGAGACATGTTCACCTGATGGTTGCAAAGCATGGAAGGGTACAGTTGATTATGGGATCAAGTATGAGGTGAATCAAAAGATTAACCTGGAAGGTTATGTTGATTCATATTAGGCAAGCAGTGCACTTCAGGGTGTTGCTTGAGTATAGGATCATGTGTGATCTCTTGGTTTACCAGGAAGCAATCCTGTGTGGCACTAAGTACAACTGAAGCAGAGTACATTGCAGCTTGTTCAGCTAGTTGTGAGGCAGTATGGTTGCGTAAGCTACTGTCTGATTTATTTGATCTCCAGATGCATGCTAGTTGTATACATTGTGACAACCAGAGTTGCGTGAAGTTGTCATAGAATCTAATGTTCCATGACAAGTTGAAGCATATCGAGATCAAGTATCACTATATCAGGGATATGGTGCAGAGGGGAGCAGTGAAACTCCAGTATGTTGCGACGAACGAACAGATAGCTGATGTGTTGACAAAGCCATTGGCTAGGGTGAAGTTAGAGTACTTCAGGGAGAAGCTTGGTGTTCTCCAGATCGAGGTTCGTTCCAAGGGGAAATGATAAGACCTAGAGCCATTTTTACATGGTGAGAGGATTGGTTCCTTCCATTGTCAGATGTAAGGGCTGAGCCATTCTGTCATGGTGAGAGGATTGGTTCCTTCCATGTCAGATATGAGTGCTAATCCATTCTGATGTGACTGTAGGATTGGTTCCTACATGATCAGATATAAGTGTTGAATGCCATTCTTGGAATGGAAGCACCTGGTCAGTTACTAGGAATACTCAGTCTGGGACTAAGAGGCATTCTGACGAGTAGGTTAGATGTAAGGGTTGAGCCATTCTGTCATGGCGAAAGGATTTGGTTCCTTCCATGTCAGATGTGAGTGCTGAGCCATTATGATGTGACTATAGGATTGGTTCCTGCATGATAAGAAGTAAGCATTGAATTCCATTCTGGGAATGGAGGTGCCTGGTAAGTTACCAGGTAGCTCATTTTGGGACTAGGGGCCATTATGATAAGACTGTAGGATTGTTTCCTACATGATTAGATGCGAATGCATGCCTTTCCAATCATTGGTTGAACGGATGTAAGTGCAGAGCCCTTTTGGAATGAAGGATTGGTTCCTTTCATGGTCGAATATAAGTGCTGAGCCTTTCTGAAATTGGTGGTTAGATGTAAGTGCAGATCCTTTTGGCATGGAGGATTGGTTCCTCGCATGGACAAGTGTAAGTGCTGGGCTTTTCAGATCATTGGTTGAACGGATGTGAGTGTTCGGCCTTTCTAACAGGGTTGTGGGAGGTGTTCCCACATGGTCAGATGTGAGTGTTGGGCATTGCCTTTCTGATATGATTACAGGATTAGTTCCTACATGATCAGATATAAGTTCTAGGTGGGCCATTCTGACTTAGGGTCAGATATAAGCACTGGAAAAGACCTACACAGAGGGTAGGCCTACAACCAGCATGAAAAAGGGCTGGCTCTGTAGAACTTCCTGTGATGAGAAGAATCAAGAGATAGCACCCGTGATGATGATCTAGCAGAGATGTTCCTAAACCAGAGATGATCTAGATCGAGTGATGATGATCCAGATCGAGTGATGATCCGGATCCAGATGAAGATGACTTGAAGATGAAGATGACGAGAACTCAATGATGATCTAGATGATACAGAGAAGAAGACTTGTGATGATAAATTGTTTCGAGAGAATACCTTCCTATTTAAGAGGGAGTGTTGATGTAATTGTAACTTCGGAATGTATTCATCTGTATATCTTATGTATTGTACCCCGATGTTTATTCCGGGATGTATCTGTAATGTAATTGAGTCATGTCATACCCCAATGTTTATTCTGGGAATTTTCTATAATATAAACAAGTCATGTCAAGTCATTGTGGGTAACCCTACTATTGGTTAAGGGTTAAAGTCCCCACAGTTATGGGGCCCTAGGGTTATTAGACTATCCTAGATATGTCGACCATAGGTGAGTCATTGTAAGTTAGGGTAATAGTCCCCACCATTGTGTTAAGGATAAACCTCCTTGTTGGTCGGAGGAGGCAAAGTCCCCACAAGTTGTGGGGCACTAGGGTTATTAGACACTCCTAGAGATGTCGGCTCTAGTAAGTAATTGTTAAGTGAGACCAACATGTTGGAGTGGGTTTCAAGTGAATGAAAGAATATAAATAGAGAGTGAGCCACTCTATTTATCACACACACGCTCACTCATTGAGGCGCATGAGTGAGAGGAGAAGTTGCTGGGACAAGAGAGAGACTGTTGCTGTCGAGAGATCATCTTTATGTTTTCAGGTTTTACTTTTGGTGTTGATTCTATCTCTAAGGAATTTGTGGGGTTTTCTCCTTTATGGTTTCCCCGAGGAAAATTCTTTGTGTCTCTTGTCTCATGTGTTTATTGTTGTGCATGTTATTCTCTCAGTTAAAGATCCTAATATCATAATGCTAGCTTGAATGATAAAAAACTAACACTAGGTACCTATATTGAAAACTAAATTATTCATGGAAATAATTCTACACCAATATATAACAATGGTTGATCTTAATTTTTATCTAAAGGGTCATACTCATTAGGCAATGCCAAGAAAATAGAGCATTTAAATGAAAGCATATGTGGAGCCAAAATGATAAGAAATGAAAACATGTAGCGCTAAACTTGAGCATGTGAGCATGTAGACAATACATATGTATATAAAAAAACCTAAGGAAAAAGAGTTGTACTCATCATCACTACAAAGGAAAACAAATTGTTTTCTTATTATTCACTTAGGAATTATTTTCAAACATATCGAAAAATACGAAGGGAAAGAGATGGAACCAAAGTTAATGAAAATTTAATTATAATAAATTCCTCCTCAGGAGAAATGAAAAATATGTGAAAGGATTTGAAAGGTAAAGAAAATGAAAGGGGAAATTTCTTGAATACAAATGAAATTGCCACTTAGCCACAAGCCAAGAAAGGGCAGTTATTTTGTAAATGACTGTAAATGCTCTCCAATTTTCACGTAATGATCATGAGAATTCCATTGAGGAGAAGTCAACACTTGTCCAACTAATTTTCTAGAGAGATTTAATTCTTGTGTGCATATTCTCTGGACAAATTTGGTGCATTTTTTGAGCATTTGGAATTGTGTAAGAATGGGTGAGTACCATAGACTATTCTTTTGTGTAGCTATACAATTCTTATTTCTATTTTTTGGAAGTGTTTATCTGAATATGTCATCCTATAATTGTAAATAGTAGTTGTTTTAATGTTGGACTATTTTTGGTTTGCAACCATTTACTCATATTTTTTTATTTATTTCCAGTGAAATAATTCATAAAAATATGATAGGAACATGTTTGGTTATACACTTACTTCATTGTTTCTATTAGTAATGTTTGAACAATTGAATTTTAACCTTATATTAGCTACACTTCATTCTCTAGTTTAGAAAATCATAAATGGTGGAACGGGTCGTAATCAGCAAACCCAAAAAGTCATTAATGGTTGTTGGGATAGAGTGTGGATGGTTTCCCTATTCCAAATGGTGTAATGTCTAATTGGGACTTTTAACCTAGGGTAAAACTTACTATTGTATAAGGACATTTCAACTCATCAAAACTACATTATCTTGGGAAATAACTAGGGTAGCATATGCATCATAGGTAAGGCTCAAATTTTGAGTATCCATCACCACAATCTTAGTAGCAAACACTACTTAGAGGTCTAGAATTATTTTCTTGTGTTTTTTATTTTGTCTTATCACTTTCTTACATTGTTTAATAAATGAAAAGATATCCATATTAATAATCTCATTCATTGGTGCAGGGATATGACCACCACACCATGCAACCATTCCTAGGTAAAAATTACTACAAAATGTCAACGTAGTGAAAATATCCTCCATAGGAAATAAGTCTTGCAATTGAACATTAACCATATTTTCTTGTGTGCATTGACATTTGTATTAAGGGTATTTGTCTTATTAGTAGCATTTTTCTAAAAAATATTTGTTCTATAGACATTTTTTAGTTTCTCTTGTTCTACTCCCTCATTTACTGTGGACTCATTTTTATTTTTTTCCTTGATTCATTTTCTTTTCTTCTTCTTCCTTTCTTTTTTGTTTTAAGTTTTTTTCATTGACCTTCTTTTTTAGCTTGTCCTTGTTATCTGATCCTTCATAATTCAAATTCAAATTTCAATTCTTCTTATTCATTCATTTCCTTTTTTGTTTAGTTTCAACTTCGAATCTATCATCTTCAACTTCTATTATGGGTTTCTCTTTTAGTTCTTTCTTTGTTTTGGCATTTACTTCCACCTTTTATTTCCATTTTTCTTCTCCTTAATTTGCAACAATTGCTTATTTATATTTGGCATTAACATCTTTGTTCTTTTCCATTTCTTCTTTTTGGGTATCTTTTACTTGTTCTTCTTATATTTTTCTAGGGGTTCATCTTTTCTTTTCTCCTTTTCTTTTATCTTCACCTGTAGGGCTTACCTTTTAGCATTAACCTTCTTATATTCCTCTTTCTTTTCTTTTCTTTTCTTATTCTTTGTCTCGCAAGTTAAAGAGAACCTATTCATAATTTAGTTATATCTAAATTCATCTTTCTCATGCTTGTATGGGAAGGAATTCCTCATCTCAATCCTATGATTATCAACAATACCAAAAAATTGTGTATTTGAATCCTCTTTTGAGAAAAAACAATACTTTTCCATCTTTTCTCCTTCCACTTATCTTAGATAGAATTTATCAAAAATTCTTTTGATAATTGATACATACCTATATACAATGGATAGATAGGACACAATTTCTTTTGATTATGTGTAAGGAAAGTGTTAAAACTGTATAGTATAGTCGAATATCTAATCTCCATAATGAGCAACATGTTTGGTACATGGGTTGGAAGTATATGAGGTGCTTGGTTTGTGAAATTAAATTTGATATAAGTGGATTATTCATCAATATACCAATCCAGATTATAAACCAACACATTTATATCCTCAAGTGATATAATTAGTTCGAGTTAGAAAAATATGAGACCATACAAGGGTGCTAGAAAAACATAATAGATAAGAACAAATTGATACTTGTATTTATGTTTCCATAAATCCTTGAAATAGAAATGAATATGGAGTTTGATCTCTATAGAACAAGAAAACCCCATTCCTATGAATGCACTGGAAGCACATACTACATCCAAGAGATGGGAGGGAATATAGAATTTAGGTGTTCTACTAGAGCATGAGTTTGATCCTTTCCTATGGCCTTCATTAATGAGTTGGAGAAAATGGATACCTAGTTGAAGAACTTTTCTTTCTTGCTTATGTTGGAACCTAAGGCTATGCATGTTCATCACACCTATGGATATTCTAGAGATATCCATTCGAAGGAAATCAGTCAATTGGAGGCTCAACTAAGCGATTAAACGAGTGGATGACAAGGTTGTGGTCGGATTGAATATAACAACTGGCTAAACTATGGGATGTTGTGAATTACGTGGAAGTTGTTAAAACCAATAAATCCTATTCGTGGACTAGATACTCCTCACAAGGGATTTTGTTATATATGGATACTATATAAGAACAATCCTATGGGTTGTGATGATGTTGCACTGATCGAATTGTATTTTCTTATAATGATGCATTGTGATGTTTTACTCACAATGTTGTATGATTAAGTGTTGTAATAGTGTCTTGAGACACCACCTATTTTCTTGGAATATAGTTCCCTTATGTTATTTTATTTTATGTTCTATGGTTCATATGGAGATTTTTCCCAACATGGTGTCAAACCTATTGGTTTTGACCTAGACTCTTGTCTATGAATCATATTGAGTAATATCTAGGGATGATTGACTCCGAGATGAAGATTTGCCTACTTATACCTCTTGTTGAACTTGGATTAGATCTGTTTGATCAGAAGGATGACTTCCAAGATATAACATGTTGTTTTGAATGGACACAATCATGCAATCTAGGTTCCTGATATGGGAATTTGTTAAAAAGCAAGGTACAGTGGAAATATACTAAGGCAGCTATTCTCGATCCAATGGATGATCATGATAAGTTTGTCATCGATGGAAAGAAGGATGAGGTTTTTGGGGTCATTACAACCTACATTTCAAGTGATATTCGCTTTCACAAAAGTAAGATTGATTTACCCTATGCTATCTCTAGTAACTTGAAGTCATTTTTCAACAAAGTTAGTGAAAGTCAAGTAATGTAGATAGAGAAAGAGTTGATATTTCTAGAACCCTATTCCTTTGAAAGGATTGAGGACTATTGAGCTCACATTAAGGAGCTACAGTTGATATTGGATGAATGTGGTTAATATGTTTTGTAGAAGGATGGGCATCTCATTTAACTAGTCTAGATGAATCTGAGGACACATTATGATGTGTTTTTCTCTTCATTTTGCGCCAAATGGATATCATGTAAGAAATATGGTAAGGAATTCACCTTTGATATCTTCTTTGATTTGTTTATCAAATACCAACAAAATTTTCTTGAATAAGGGAATATTGGTACTAAACAACAGGCTCACTTTCTTAAAAGAAATCTAAATAAAAATTAAAGAGAACATGGTCGATCATATCATTGAATAGAATGTATCAACCAACCTAATAAAGGGAATACCGATGAGTCGACATCGACGGAGAAGAATCGAAAGAAGAAAACATGTTTCTACTATGGAAAGGTGGGACATGTCAAGAAAACATGCTAGGAGAAGATGAAGGAGTTGGAGGGAAAGTTCAAGCATCTTGAATATGGCACATCAATTGGTCAGTTGATTAACCAACCTATTGAAAATTTTACATTTTTTGTTAGAACTTCCCAAGAATTGCATGCCCGTACCACTCAGATAGAATGGATAGTTGATTATGTTTGTATTAATCATATGGCTAAGGATGCCTCTATGTTATATTCCTTGAGTGGATATTAAGAACAAAATATTTATGTAGTTGTGATTGCTCTCTCATTCTTGGAGGAAGTGGTGATATTGATTGTCGCTAAAAGGTTGAATATCCAATGTCTATCATGTTCCTATATTGAGAACAAATTTATTGTCAGTTGCAGAAATTAATCATATTAAGAAGAATGTTGAGCTTTTGTTAGATGGATTTATCATAAAGGATTTGTCAAGGCTTAGGGGTGCAAATATTTCTTCAAGGTATCTAGATCCCAGATATGGAGTTTACTATTTCTTTGTTTTGCATAGATCGACTGGACCAACTGAACTGACTAGACTGACTGGATTGATAACACTCATTGCTCATATTGATGAAAAAAGTTGAATTTGGCATGACTTGGACTTCTGAACTTTTAAAGTTTGAAAATGATGGTAGCAAATAACATGGTTACTGTTCTCACAAAAAATATTCCACTTGATGTAGTTTGTAGTGGATATGTGCTTAGAAATAATCATCAAGCACCCTTTAATTCCAGGAAATCATGGTGACAACAAAACCGACTAGAGCATGTTCACAATGATCTCTGTGAGGATGAAAAAACCTTCATTAGCAGGTGCAAAGTATATTTTGACCTTTACTGATGATTTCTGTATATTTTCTTGGGTACATTACTTGAAGAATAAGAGTCGTGCATTTTAAAGATTCAAGGAAATTAGGGCATTGGATGAATATCAATGTGGTCGAACCATCAAATTCTTGAGATTAGACAATGGTGGAGAACATGTGATTTGACATATTGAAGAATATATCTTGCAAAATGGTATTTCTTGGTAGATACTTGTACCTCATGCTCCTCAACAGAATGGAGTCACAAAGAAGAGTAATCATACTTTGGTGGAAATTGATTGGCGAGTAATGTAGATAAAAGACCTTTTGACTAAATTTTGGGTATAATTCATCCACTGTTCAAACTATATCATGAACCATTATTCGATTAGAGATGTTAGTAACATGAATCCAAGCAATAAGTGTAATGAAAGGAAAACCTCTATTGGACACCTAAGAAAATTTGGATATGTTGCTTGGGAGCATATAAGTGATAATTGTAGGAAGAAATTGGATGTAAAGAGTGATGCTTACATCATGATGGGATATTCTGATGAATCAAAATCCTATCCATTTTTTGAACCACAAAAATAACATATCCTTTGTTAGGATTATTAATCCTCCCTTGTCCAATTTGGTTATATGTCTAAATCAGGAGTCATGTCTAAATCGGAAGTCCGTCCAGTCTACTTTTAGTCACTAGCACCATTGGGTCCACTTGGCCTAATTGGGGCACAAGTTTTAGTTACTAAAGTGTGGGGAACACTAATTGAGGCCTACTGTCATTGATTGCACTTACATGCATCAGTTTAGGAGCCTCCTAGACCAATCCTTACAATTTAGGAGCCATTGGGAGTTCCGAAACCAACCAAGGCCAGTTCAATTCAGTTGGTGACTAGTCAAGCTAAGTTAGGAGTCAGTTACATTTAGTTCTAGTCCTCTACATTCATTTAGCGCTAGGTTTGCATGGCTGCACTCAGGAGGGGCACATTTCTCACCTACTACAGTTAGTTATCCTTAGTGAACACTGAATGTAACACTTGAGTTGTGTTTTATAACTCCGATGAACTCCAGTTATGATTTAGACAAGGCCAGTTAACTATTGAGTCCTCCGATAGTGATTTAGACAAGGTATTAGTTACCTACAGTCAAATAGAGTCTAATAAATTCAAATTTCCTCATGTGGATTTGAATTGCATGTGGCTATTAAAGCCATTATACTTCACTGTAATTATTATCTAATTACCTTTTTTATTAATGAAACCATTCACACCTGCAAGCCATTTTTGCACTGTTTCATTATTCAATTGCTGAGTAAATTGTGTGATCTATCTTGTGAGTTGTGTGTTTATCCATAGATCTATGTGCTCAATTTAATATGGTATCAGAGCCTCAGCGAACAAGACACCTCTCCTCCTCAGATCTCCAGCTGGATCATTTTTTTGAGCAAAATTGCTCCTTCCAGTACTGCACCAAAAGCGGATAATTTACCACTTCATATCCCAAGTTAGGAAATTGTTGATCAATCTTGCTTAATCAACTATGGTGGGTGTGAAGGAAATTCCAAAAGTGCATACTTCTAACCTTACTTTGTATGTTTGATTGTGTGACAGGTTATCAGCTCTTCTCATAGCATTCACTACAAGCAGCCCTTTCTTCTCACTGCATTCGCTACAGAAGCTCAGTCCTTCTTACTGCATTCAAAATGGTTCATATAGTAAAGCCTCTCACTCCCTTCAAATATCACCGGTGGAAGGAAGACATGGTGGTAATGCTCCACACCAATCAGCTCTTCAGACTCATAGAAGAAACAGAGGCAGTGCCAACTTTAGATCATGATAAAGAAAAGTACTTGAACAGGCTTGATGAAGCCCATGGACACTTGTTCTCCTTAGTTTCTAGAGATATTCGATTCCACATCCAAGGATTGAAGACTCCCAAGGATATTTGGGACAATCTTGCCTCCTTATTTGATAAGCAGGATGAGATGAGGACCCATCAGCTAGAAAATGATCTGATCACTCTTAATCCATCCAAATTCGAATCACTAAATGAATTATTCACAAAGTTCAAGAACCATATATATTAGTTGAAGCAATGCAAAGTGGATAAGGATGAATATCATCTCATCCTTTCCATACTCACAAAGCTCAATGCATACTACTCAGTCTTTGTATCAACCTTCCAAATAGTAAGGCTCACTACTCCAAATTGGAAGATGCCCACCCTTAATGCCTTCATCTAATCTCTCATTTCTGAGAATGATAAATTGATCCAAATGGGGATCATTCAATCTTCCAAAGATCAAGCTCTGGTTGCAAGAGGAGATAAAGTATCGAATGACAAAGGGAAGCAAAGAGATGAGTCTCTTGTGAAGAAAGATCATTTAAAGGAGCCTTCAGGTTTGAAGAGAAGCAAGAAGAATGGCAAAGGAAAGGTCCTCTACTCTTACTGTGGAAGGGGATTTCATTTAGAAAGCTCCTATATGAGAAGACAAATTGATGAAATGGCTCTTCTTTTGAATAAACTTAACATTTATGTACCTGCTACTACAAGGAAGGATGACTCTAAAGAAGAAGATGAATAATACCAAAGGAAATGCCATGCACTGAAGGCTTCCTGCACATCAGCACATGTCTTCCTCATTGATTCTGGAGCTTCCAACCATATGGCTGCATCCAGAGAATCATTCTCTTCTTTTCATTCCTTTGATGGTCCTAGTATTCAAATGGGAAATAACAGTAAAGTCAAAACAAAAGGGAAGGGCTTTGTCAAGCTTGAACATGGAAGGTTCAAAGATGTGCTATTTGTTCCCTCCCTAGCTTCAAACCTGTTATCTGTCTATCAGATGACCCATACTGGATCTCCAAAGTGAGTGATCTTTGGTCCTGACTCAGTGGAGATCATAGATATCTCTACTAGGAACATCATAGCGAAGGGTGTTGCAAATCATGCTTCAAAAGCATATGAGTTCTCACATTTCATGCCTCCTTTAGAACCAGTGCACTCTTAGTAGCCACTTGCAAGGGAAGGTAAAATCATTGCATATACTTCTTTTGCAGCTTCTACTAGTATTGCAGATCCATCTTTATCAGTTTATGAGATTGAGATTCAGGGTGACTCAGATCTAGATTCAATCCCTACTTCCAAACTGGAAGCTAGGAAGATGACTAGAAAATCACTTGACACTCAGAAAGGAAAGACCCTTGCGCTATGCCATGCAATCTTACCTCCTTTAGAGAGATGCAATAGACTCCCTGTAAGATGCTATATGGAAAGGGCTTAGTCTCACTACATTCATAAGAATGGATATGATCATACACCTCTTCATCCAACAAGATACAAAGTTTACATTCCTCCTTCCTTCCATCATCATTTTTTGAGAAGAAGGAGAAGTCTACATGCCAGCCCCCAGAATACCTGTGCACAAAACACCATGCATGCTTCTTCGCTACCTCATAGAGATGAAGATTGCAGCAACATATTTTCAAGTTTTTCAAACTTGAGACCTGATTCTACCTGCTTAGATAGAGGGGGGGATTTTTTCCTATGTGGTTTTTACCCCAACTCCTTGTATTAAGCAGTTATTATATTTTACTTGATGTAATGGGTGACCTATGGTCTTAGTTACTAGGGCCCATAGATTGTCCAAGTTAGCATTCATGGGTGGTGTTAGGATTATTAATCCTCCCTTGTCCAATTTGGTCATATTTCTAAATTAAGAGTCATGTCTAAATCGAGATTACATCCAGTTTATTTTTAGTCACTAGCACCATTAGGTCCACTTGGCCTAATTGGTGCACATGTTTCAGTTACTAAAGTGTGGGGAACACTAACTGAGGCCCACTACCACTGATTGCACTTGCATGAATTAGTATAGGAGCCTCCTAGACCAATCCCTACAATTTAGGAGCCACTGGGAGTGTCGAAACAAACCAAGGTCAGTTCAGTTCAGTTGGTGACTAGTCAAGCTAAGTTAGTAGTCAGTTACATTCAGTTCTAGTCCTCTACATTCAGTTAGTGCTGGGTTTGCATGGCTGCACTAAGGAGGGGTGCATTTCTCACCTACCATAGTCAGTTAGCCTTAGTCAACACTGAATGTAACACATGAGTTGTGTTTTAGAACTTTGATGAACTCCGGTTATGGTTTAGACAAGGTCAATTAACTATTGAGTCCTCTGATAGTGATTTAGACAAGGTCTTAGTTACCTACAGTCAAGTAGAGTCTAATCAATTCGAATTTCCTCATGTGGATTCAAATTGCATGTGGCTATTAAATCCATTGTACTTCATTGTAATTATTATCTAATTACCTTTTTGATTAATGAAAGCATTCACAGCAGCAAACCATTTTTGCACTGTTTCATTCTTCAATTGCTGAGTAAATTGTGTGATCTATCTTGTGAGTTGTGTGTTTGTCCACAGATATATGTGCTCAATTTAATATCCTTTTGAGCAAAAACATGATATTTGATGAGAATATTTTAGGTAATAAGTTGTTGAAATCCTTACTAGTGTAGAAGGGACACGTGGGGAGAAGAAGCGCGTGGGCGAGGGAGAATTGAAGAAAACGTAGATGCAGAAAGTGGGAGTGTGTGGAGAAAAGAGTGGAAGTTGGAGTGAGAAGTTGTGGTGTCGAGAGGAAGCGAAGAGGTGAGTGTAGGTCCCTACAGAAGGTGGAATGCAATGATGGAGGAGAACGAAGAGAGGGGGATGGGAGTGAGGAAGCGATGGAAAAGAGATTAGATGGAGTGAGGAAAATGAAGAGTGAAGTGTGAGGGAGCGATAGGTGATGAAATGGAGGATCAGGGGGAATTAGTGGCTGATGAGCCGAATCCAAGCTCAGAGTAGGAGGAGTGAATCTTCTCGGATACCAAATGAAACAACCATATCTGGTTGGATAATTAAGAAGCGATTCCGTCTTCCATTATTGAGAATAAAATAATAATATATTGATAGATGATGATCAAGTATTACAATGAGGCTCACATTTATAAGGCTTAAGCATGCATAGTGAATGGTTACACCCTTTCACCTTAGTAATTAGTAATTTATTATTTATAATTAATATATCATTTAAATATCCATAACATTGCCTTCCCCTGTTCATGTATTTGTAAATTCGGAATGTATTCACTTATATATCTTATGTCTTGTACCTCGATGTTTATTCCGGGATGTGTCTGTAATGTAATTGAGTCATGTCATGCCCCGATGTTTCGATTGGGAGGATCTATAATGTAAACAATTCATGTCAAGTCATTGTGGGTAACCCTCCTATTGATCAAGGGTTAAAGTCCCTGCAGTTCCGGGGCACTAGGGTTATTAGACTCACCTAGTGAAGTCGGCCCTAGTTGGGTTTAGTCAAGTCGGGAATTAGTATAAATAGAGAGCTAGCCTCTCTATTTGATACACACTCACTCACACTCAGTTGTAGTGCATAGATGAGGAAGGAGAAGACACTAGGGCTAGGAAGAAAGAGGTTATTGCTGTCGAGAGATCATCTTATTGTTTTTGGTCTTTTCTATTTTGGTGTTGATTCTATCTTTGAGGAAGTTGCGGGGTTTTCTCCATTTATGGTTTCCCTGAGGAAAAACACTGTGTTATTTGTTTCTTGTGTTTGATTGTTGTGATTGTTATTCTCTCAGTTAAAGATCCTAATAAAGCTAGCTTAATGTTAAAAATCTAACATGGTATCAGAGCTAACCTGAGAAGAAGACACTGTGCAGCTGCGGGAACTAGGGATTCATATTTTTTGGATCTCTCTCCATATATTTTCAACAAAATAAGGTTGGAATAACTCTCCTCCCTAGGGCGCATCTTTCTGTCGAAGTAGAATCCAATCCTGAGGTTTTTCAGTTTTGGACCTGACACTACTGTCGGAAATTAGGGCTTTTCACAAAAGAGGAATTTTTCAGTGAGCCTGAGCCTGGATTGATCTCCTCCCCAAAATCGAAGTTAGGGATCAAAATCAAACCATTTGGTAGGACATAACTTTGGAAAATAAAAACCCTAATCTGCTCTTGAACCAGCACTGTAGAATTTCAGCTCCAAATTCAGATCTGACATCTTGACCTGGTAAGATCTAAATCTTTTGTATTTCCATTTGAGGTTCTTAGTTAATATGTCTCATCATACCAAGCTTGATGAAAATATTGAGGGAGCTGATAACTTCCGAGCCTTGAAGTATAGAATCTCCCTAGTCCTGGAAGAAAATGAGTTGGACTCATACATCAATGAGGAGGTTCCAATTCTAGAGGGAGATGAGGCTAAGGCCTTACACAAGAAGAAGTTGGCTATGGAAAAGATGATCATTGCTGATTCAATCAAGGATCACCTCTTACCACAGGTGTCCTCCCTAAAGACACCTAAAGCTATGTTTGATGCCCTAACCAAATTGTTTGAAGGAAAGAACATAAACTGGAAGATGACCTTGAGGAACCAGTTGAAGAATGTGAAGATCCAGAATGCAGAAACCATCTAGTATTACTTTACAAGGGTTTCTCAAATCAAGGAACAATTGGAAGTAGTAGATGAAGAAGTGGAGAATGCAGAGATTGTAATGACTACCTTGAATGGTCTCCCTAGGACATGGGACTCTTTTATTCAAGGGATTTGTGCCAGAAAGAAGTTAGTCAAGTTCAGTAGAATATTGGAAGAATGATCTCAAGAAGAAGCTTGGATAGCAACATGATAAGAGAAGATGGGAAGTGAAGATCAAGCTCTCACAGTACAATCCAAGAAAACCAGATCTAGCTATCACAGAAGTAAGTACTCTAATCAAAGGAATAACTTTAGAAAGCCTAGAGATAATTCTAACTTCATTTGCTATACATGTGATGAAAGAGGATGCTTTGCTAGAGATTGTACTAAGAAAAAAAGTAGCTCTTACAAGAAGAAGGGAAACAAGAGAAGACATCATGCTCATGCAGCAGAGGATGATGAACCTTCCACAAAGAGAAGTAGACAAGTCTGTGATGATTCTTCAAGTGATGAAGAATATGTTCTGATTTCCACTCTCACGGGAGCTATCACACATGGCAGCAATGATTGGCTTATAGACAGTGGTGCTTCCAAGCACATGACAGGATTCAAGGAATCCTTTGTGAAATTATCTGAACATGAATCACCTCACAAGGTGAAGCTCGGAGATGACTACCAGTATCCAATAAAAGGTAGTGGCAAATCCTCATACAAGCTAGACTCTAGAAATTCTATCAGGATGAAAGATGTATTGTTTGTACCTGGACTAAAGAAGAACCTCCTCTCCATATCTGCATTAGATGCAAAAGGAATTAGAGTTGCATTTGTAGATGGCCAAGTCCTCATGTGGCCAAAAGGAAAGTCCTTCAATGATGCAGTAGTGATTGGAGAACAAGAAGGAGGACTATACAAATTGAAGGGCCAACCAAAACAAGCTTTGGTTCATGACTCAATAGAACCAAATGAGCTTTGGCATAGAAGGCTTGCACATGTGCATTACAGAGCACTACCACTTGCAAGCAAAGTTGTTGAAGGAATCCCATAAATGCAGACAAAACATGAAGGTGTATCCAAAGGATGTGCGAAAGGGAAGAACACAAAGAAGACATTTCCAAGTAGCGAGAGCAAAGCAAAAGGAATCTTAGAAATCATCCACTCCGATGTATGCGGTCCAATGTCATCCAGTTCATTAAGTGGGTATGCATACTATGTTTCTTTTATTGATGATTTTTCTAGGAAGACATGGATATACTTTATGAAAAACAAAGATGAAGTATTCTGTAAGTTCAAGGAATTCAAAGCCTTGATCGAGAACCACACTGAAAATAAGATCAAGACCTTTCGATCAGATAATGGAGGAGAATTCACTTTGAATAAATTCAAAGAGCTATGTAAAGACTCGGGGATTAAGAGGGAGTTGTCCACTCCATATAATCCACAACATAATGGGATTGTAGAAAAGAAGAATAAAACTATCATGGAAGCTGCAAGAGCAATGCTTCATGATCAAGATCTTCCTATGCATCTTTAGGAAAAAGCTACCAGAACGGCGGTGTATGTATAAAACCATACTCCACACAAAGTACTTGAGAACAAGACTCATGAAGAAGTATTCTCCGGCAAGAATCCAGAAGTCAGCCATCTCAAAATATTCGGATGTCCTGTGTACATACACATTCCTAAAGAAAAGAGGACGAAGTTAGATCCTTAAGGAAAGAAGGGTATATTTGTGGGATACTCTGAAAGTTGGAAGGCTTACAGAATATACTTCCCAGGGTTCAAAAAAAAAAGATTGACCTTAGCGGAGATGTAACATTTGACAAAAATTCAACCTACATCAAATTTAGGAAGAAACCGGTTGAAGAACATGAAGAAACAAGAGAACCTAGAGTTCATGATACAACCATGAATGAAGAAATTCAAGAAGAAGATCAAGAATTTGAAGAACCTCAAGAACCTGTAGATCCACCTTTGGAGAAGAATCCTCATAAGAGGAAACCTGCTTGGGTACGTGAAATTATCCAAGGTGCAGAAAGATATGGAGCTTTAGAAGAAACGCCCAGAGGAAGAAAGAGAACTAGATCTTGCTCTAGTTACGTAGCCTTATTATGTGACATTATTGATAAAGAGCCTTACAACTATGAGAAGCAGCAGAACGGAAAGAATGGAAGGATGCTATGATCAAAGAGTATCAGTCGATCATGAAGAATTATGTTTGGGATGTTGTCCCAAGACTAGAAGGGAAGTCCATTGTAACTTCCAAATGGATCTACAAGACCAATCATGCTGCAGATGGAAGCATCAAGAAATATAAAGCCAGATTCATAATTCGTGGTTTCTCCCAAAAAGAAGGAATATATTATGAAGAAACCTTTGCACCTATAGCCAGATACACTTCCATCATATCAGTACTTTCTCTGGCTGCAATGATGAAATGGAAGATACACCAAGACTACCTTCTTGAATGGTGTAATAGAAGAGGAAGTGTATGTGGAACAACCACTCGGTTTTGAGACACATGACAGGGAGTCTCATGTGTGTAGACTGAAGAAATCCCTATACGGTTTGAAACGGGCACCCAGGACATGGTACGACAGAATTGATGGTTTCCTATCCAGTTTGGTATTTACCAAGAGTAAAGCAAATTCCAACCTTTACTACAAGTTTGAAGATGGCAGCCCAGTGATACTCCTGTTGTATGTGGATGATCTGTTTCTAATAGGTATGGATGGGTTGATTGCTGATACGAAGAGGAAACTTGCTGCCGAGTTTGAAATGAAAGACTTGGGAATGATGCACTATTTCTTAGGCATGGAGGTGTGGTAGAATGTGGATGGAATATTCCTTGGACAAGGGAAGTATGCAGTAGATATTCTGAAGAGATTCGGGATGATGGATTGAAAGGCCATAACCACACCTATGGCATCGAACCTGAAGCTATTGAGTGATGCTTCATCAGAAGCGGTTGATGCCATGATGTATTGTTAGATGATTGGGTCCTTGATGTACCTGACGAACATGAGACCATATATTTGCTTTGCTGTGAACACCTTGAGCCAGTTCCTGACAGATTCGAGACATGTTCACTTGATTGCTGCAAATCATACTCTGATGTACCTGAAGGGTACAGTTGATTATGGGCTCAAGTACGAAGTGAATTAGAAGATTAACCTAGAGGGTTATGTTGATTCAGATTGGGTAGGTAGTGCCATCGATAGGAAGAGTAATTCAGGATGTTGCTTCAGTATGGGATCAGGAGTGATCTCCTGGTTTAGCAGGAAGTAATCCTGTGTCGCATTGAGTACAACTGAAGCAGAGTATGTTGCAGCTTGTTCAACTAGTTGTGAGGTAGTATGGCTGAGGAAGCTACTATCTGATTTATTTGATCTCCAGATGAATGCTACTAGTATATATTGCGACAACCAGATTTGTGTGAATTTGTCAAATAACCCAGTGTTCCATGACAAGTTGAAGCATATCGAGATCAAGTATCACTATATCAGGGATATGGTGCAGAGAGGAGTAGTGAAGCTCCAATATGTTGCGATGGAGGAATAGATAGCTGATGTTTTGATGAAGCCATTAGCTAGAGTGAAGTTTGAGTACTTCAGGGAGAAGCTTGGTGTTCTCTAGATCGAGGTTCCCTCCAAAGGAAAATGATGAGACCTAGAGCCATTCTGACATGGGAGAGGATTAAGTTCCTTCCATGGTCAGATGTAAGGGCTGAGCCATTCTATCATGGTGAGAGGATTTGGTTCCTTCCATGTCAGATGTGAGTGTTGATACATTCTGATATGACTGTAGGATTGGTTCCTACATGATCATATGTAAGGAATGAATGCCATTCTTGGAATGGAGGCACCTGGTCAGTTACCAGGAATACTTAGTCTGGGACTGAGGGCCATTCTGATATGATTATAGGATGTAGTATTAGATGATCAGATGTGAGCACATGACCATTCTGATGTGATTGAGGGATGTATCCCACTTGATCAGATATAAGGGCTGATTCCATTCTATAGGAGAATGGAGGCACCTAGTCAGTTACCAAGAATCCTCAGTCTAGGACTGAGAGCCCTTTCGATGCGATGTGTTTACGTATGGTTGAATGTAAGTGCAGAGACTTTCTGACAGGATGAGGTCGGATATAAGTGTTGAGCCATTTTGGTGCGATGTGTTTACACATGGTTAGATGTGAGTGCTGTGCCTTTCTGACAAGATGGGGTTGGATGTAAGTGTAGAGCCTTTCCGACAAGATGAGGTCAGATGTAAGTGCTGATCCATTATGGCGTGATGTGTTTACACATGGTCAGATGTGAGTGCTGGGCCTTTCTGACAAGATGAGGTTAGATGTGAGTGCTGGGCATGCCTTTCTGACAAGATGAGGTCAGATGTAAGAGCTAGGCAGGCCTTTCTAACTTAGGGTTAGATATAAGTGCTGAAGACCTACATGAAGGGTAGGCCTACAACCAGCATGAAAAAGGGTTGGCTCTGTAGAAATTCTTGTGATGAGAAGAATCGAGATAGCACCATTCTGAGATAGCATGTGATGATGATCCAGACTTGATGATGATCCAGATGTGATGATGATCCAAACTTGATGACAATCCAGATCAAGTGATGACCTGGATGTGATGATGAGCTAGCAGTGATGATCCAGTAGTCATTATGATCCAGATCTCACGATGAAGAAGACTTGAAGAAGAAGATGACTTATAAGAATACTTGAAGATGAAGAGGACTTGAAGATGAAGAGGACTTGAAGACGAAGAAGACTTGAAGACAAAGAAGACTTGAAGATGAAGATGACGAGATGATCGAGTCAATACAAAGAAGAATACTAGTGCTGAAAATTGTGTCAAAAGAATACCTTCCTAGTTAAGAGGGAGTGTTGATGTATTTGTAACTTCAGAATGTATTCACTTATATATCTTATGTCTTGTACCCCGATGTTTATTCTGGGATGTGTCTGTAATGTAATTGAGTCATGTCATGCCCCGATGTTCCGATCAAGAGGATCTATAATGTAAACAAGTCATGTCAAGTCATTGTGGGTAACCCTCCTATTGATCAAGGGTTAAAGTCCCCACAGTTCCGGGGCACTAGGGTTATTAGACTCACCTAGTGAAGTCAGCCCTAGTTGGGTTTAGTCAAGTCAGGAATTAGTATAAATAGAGAGCTAGCCTCTCTATTTGATACACACTCACTCACACTCAGTTGTAGCACATAGCTGAGGAAGGAGAAGACATCGGGGCTAGGAAGAAAGAGGTTATTGCTGTCGGGAGATCATCTTACTCTTTTTGGGATTTTCTATTTTGGTGTTGATTCTATCTCTAAGGAAGTTACGGGGTTTTATCCATTTATGGTTTCCACAAGGAAAAACAATGTGTTCTTTGTTTCTTGTGTTTGATTGCTGTGCTTGTTATTCTCTCAGTTAAAGATCCTAATAATGCTATCTTAATGTTAAAAATCTAACATCCCCTTGGGAAATATTTGTCCTCAAAGCTTGATTTTTCTAATGTCATCCTTTACTCTGATTCTGTGTCGGTATTAGAATCGAATGAGACTTATTTTGTGGAGACTTGCACTTCCTTTCCATTGATGATTTTGCATTGTATTGTCTAATTGTTCCTACATTTATGGCCTTGGGTCCAATCATCATCGCATCGATGACATGATTTTTTTTCCCGACATTATCAAGGTAACTGGTAGTTGTTTTAGACCTATTTTCAACTTCATAGGCATATCATTGAGGTTTGTGGCATTGATGACCAGGTAACCAATTATTTCCCCAATATCTACATTGCATCTCTTTTTCTTGTTGATAGCTGTTATCGCCTCTTGTATTTATTCCTTCCAAATTGTGTTTTGTTGCTTTTGATTTATGTCTTTCCACTTCTACGTATGGTATATAATGCATCTTTAATTCTTTTTTGAGGTATGGCTTAAGGCCTCCTAAATAGGTTTTGATTCGTTGTTTGTAAGCTAACCTAAATACTCATGTCGACAGGGATTCCCACTGATGTGTGAATTCCTCAACGCTTCCTTCATGTTGTAATCTAGTAAGCTTTCTGAAAAATTCATCTTTTGCGATTCCTTGAAAGCTTTAAAAAAATCATGTTTGAACAAGTTCCAAGTTTAGGAAAAATTGTCTCCCTTCTAGCACATGTACTAATCATAGGTCTACCCTTCCATATGCATTGACGCATATGTCACCTTCTCTTCCTGAGATGTAATATTGTAGATGTCAAAGTACTCCTATTCTTTGTTTAACCAGGAAACACACTGATCTTCACTTCCATTGTATTTCGACAACTCTATTTTTTCCTCAGGTGGGTAGACTATGCAAGGATGATATTGGTTGTCTTTTTCATTACAAATTGATGGTGGCTTGGATCTACTAGATGATGCAACTGTCATATTTTAACTGCTTCGTTGTTTGCGGTGATTTTTAGCCTTTTCCTTCTCTACTACCTTAATTATATCATCTATTTTGATGTTTAATCATGCCTCCATAACTGGAAGTACTTCTGTTTCGATCTCTTGCTTAAGCATTCCATTCTTAATTTTTATTTCTTTTTCCAAATCTTCTTGATTCTTGGTGAGTGTTTCCTGTGTGGAAACGTGAGATGAGACATCTAACATGTCTTGACTGCTGACATGGTTTGTACTAGGAATTAGTTTTTGTAACACTTCATTAATGTATTATGGTTTTGCGTCATGGTGCTCAAGTTTTGTGTTATGGTGTTTAGGTCTTGAGTCATGGTACTCATTTTGTCATCCAAGTCTTTTTGTTTCTCTTTCATTGCTTCCAATTTTTCATCTAAACTTTTTTTCTAATACTAGAACAACTTTGTCTTTGATTTCTTGCTTGAGCGATTGTTATTTTTCATTTCTTCCTTCAAGCTTTTTGGTTAGCGATGAGGGCCTTAATGCTCTTCTCCAGTTTCTCTACTTGTTCCTTTAGTTCCGCCATGGTTTTGGTCTGTGTATGTGGATATGTGTATTTGTACGCTATTTTTGCCTTATGGAGAGTTAAAGACACTTAAAGTATTTTCTATAATTGATTTAATAATAATAATAATAATTACAATAATTATTATTAAACTAAGATAATCATATAATAATATTTATTTGAAAATAATAATATTATTATATATGTTTTTTATAAAGTTAAAAAATATATTGTAAATAATAATTGTTGACATATTTGTAACATAGGAATGTATTCAGTTCTATATCTTATATTGTATTTCATTGTACCCCGATGTTCTTATTAGGAGAATCATTAATATAATAAAGTCATGTAAATTCACAGAGGTTAACCCTCCTTTGTAAGTCAGGGAAATAGTCCCCACAGTTGAGGAGTACTAGGGTTATAGACTCTCCTAGTGAGGTTGGCCCTAGTAAGTAATTGTTGAGTGGAAAACAAGTATAAATAGAGAGTGAGACTCTCTATTTCAAACACACACTCACTCAACTATAGCGCATGAGTGAGAGAAGATGTGCTCGCACAAGTGAGAGAGAGAACAACTGTCGGAGATCATATTTGTGTCTTTGGGTTTTACTTTTTCCATTGGTGCTCATTCTATATCTGAGGAAGTTGCAGGGTTTTCTCCTTTATGGTTTCCCCAAGGAAAACTCTTTGTGTCTCTTGTGATTATTGCTGTGCATGTTATTCTCTCAGATAACATCCTAGATCATATTGATTAAATGATAAAAATATAACATGGTATCAGAGCTAACCTGAGGAGAAGACACTGTGTAGCTGCAGAAGATAGGGATTATTATTTTTGGTTATCTCTCCATAGATCATCATCAAAAGGAGGATAGTCTAACTCCCATTGAAGGGTGCATCTTTCTGCTAAAGAAGAATTTGATTCTGGGTATTTTCATTTTTTGACCTATCACTACTGCGGGAAATTAGAGATTTTTACAGAAGAGGAATTTTTGAGTGAGCCCAGCATAAGATTTATCTCCTCCTAAAAATTGAAATTTAGAGACCAAGATCGAATTTTTTTGGTTGGGTAAACTCCAAGAAAGTCAAACCCTAATTTTACCCCAGACTAGAAAACCCTAAAAGACAAAAACTAGTCATTTTGGTGCATTCACTATATGTCGAGATTGGAGAAGGATTAGGAGCCAAAAATTTTACAGGCCAAAGATAAATTCTTAATGTACCCTGTGTAAATGTTTCAGCCTCATATTTACTATATTCTGGTAGATATGATTCCTCCAAATCAGGGTTCCATCCTCTCCTAGGATTCATCCCTAAAAAGGACACCTAGGGAGAATTGTTATATCTTGGGCTATGAAGGTCCAAATGCAATTTCGTAAGATGTTCCAGATAGTGTACGGAATTTACTTTCTATGGTAAAAGTTTCAAACCCCAAAGGTGAAACAGTGACATGTGGCGGTCTGTACAAGTTTTCTATGCTGAAAAGTCCTGAAGTAAGTCACCTTGGGAAAAATCTCATAAGTCCCAATTGGGGAAACCAATTCTGCTAAAACCTATGGTGTTGGAAAGAGGACAAACGAGGCTACCTCAGTGTGAAATTTTAGACACAAACAAGTAATAATTTCAGAGATACTGTAGAAACAATATCAGACATGTCTGTAGAAGAAATTGGAAAACTAGGGCTTCCCTCCACTATTTTCAGAAAAGGAGTAAATTGGAAAACTCACCTTGAAGAGGCCCATATTTATATCTAATCATATTTGAAAGATTCTAAGTTTTGAAAATTAGGGTTTCTCTAACAAACCCTAGATCAGCCAGATCCGGAACCATGATGACCACCTCAAATCGGTAAGATCTAATCTTTTGCTATTTACATTTGAGGTTCTCATTTCAAAATGACCTATCACACCAGCTTGATGACAAGCTTGGTGATTCTGACAACTTCCAAGTATGGAAGTATAAGACCTCTATGATCCTTGAAGAAATTGACTTGGATCAGTATTTCAGTAAGAAAGGTCTAGGAGCCAAAGGGATATGAGGCTAAGGATAGAGCCAAGAGAATAATTGCAGATTCTATTAAAGATAATCTCATCCCTCATGTCTCATCCTTGAAGACACCGAAAGGAATTGTTTGATGCTATGACAAAGAAATTGAAGAAGAATAAGATATTGGTATAACCACCTTGAATGGCCTCCCAGGATCATGGGATTCATTCATTCAAGGAATGTGTGCCAGAAGGAAGTGATTACCTTCAGTAGACTTTGGGAAGAGCACACACAAGAAGAAGCTCGACTCATAATAAGAGAAACAAATATGGGAGCAACTGAAGATCTATCTCTCACGATTCAAAGAACATCCATCAAGCGATGAGGAATATGAAGGACTCAATTATTGAAGAACCTCTTATCCATATTAGCATTTGGATAAGAAATGATGATGTCATGAATGAAGAATTTGATGAAGCAGAAGGCTCAAGAAGGAGTCTACCCACAAAACGAATAAAGATAAGTATTCAATTGTCATTTCATGATATTATTTGGTTATGCATTTGTTTATATTCATTTTATGTGCTATGCATGATAGAATGTTTGCATTAATGATAGTATACTACTAATATGCATGTGATGGGTAAGTATCCCATGGTGCTATACAACTATCCATTGCTACTTATCTAGAATGAAACCTCTTTGTTGACATATTGGATTAGTGCACAATCTCAATGATGTCATGGTAGAGATCGAAGGCATCTAGAAAGTTTCTGTAAGATATGGATGAATGTTGTATTGGCTAAAATAGTTTCATGATTATATCTTTATGCATAAAGAATTCACCATTATGAATATGCCTTATGAAATGTTTCTAACCATACAACGGATGCATTTGACTTGTAGGAAATATCGCATACAATCTCCTATAATAAAATAAGGATGAGACTTGTTTCGAAGAAAAACTGACGGTTGTTCAAGAAATAATCCAAGATGAAGAATA
Organism: Pseudotsuga menziesii; assembly: GCA_001517045.1. Classification (NCBI taxonomy): domain Eukaryota; kingdom Viridiplantae; phylum Streptophyta; class Pinopsida; order Pinales; family Pinaceae; genus Pseudotsuga; species Pseudotsuga menziesii. The sequence continues at coordinate 187,601 of LPNX010050076.1, forward strand.
ATATGACGATACTTTCAAAGAAAGAAAGAGGTCTCAGACACAATGCAGTTATGTGACACTGTTGAGCGACATCATTGACGCAGAACCTTCCAGCTATGAAGAAGTAGCCAAGAAGAAAGGGAAGGAGAGTACTAGTTCAAGAAGAATGATGTCTAAGATGAGGTATCGAGACATGAAGGAAAGTCTATAGTGTCTTTCATATGGATCTAAAATATCTAACATGTAGTAGATGGCAACATCGTGGGATATAAGGCAATATTTGTAGCACAAGGCTTTTCACAGAAAGATGGCATAGACTACGAAGAGACATTTCCAGCCACTGTAAGTCGAGACACATGACAGTCAAACTCATGTGTGAAAATTAAAGAAGGCCTTGTACAAGCTCAGAAGGCACACATGGGATAACACATAAATGAGGAGCTTGGAGATCACCTAGAGTAATGAAGATATTAACCTTTTCTACAAAGTTGAAGATGAAATCCTATAGAGGATGACAAACTCACAGATGGGTGTGAGAAGAACTTTTGAAAAGGTTCAAGATAGAGTATCTTGGTATCTAGTGACCCTAGACAGATACATAGAATATTAGTAGCAGAGGAAGCTACTTGTCACTCCAGTATATAATGTTTCAATACATAGAGTACGGAAGTTAGAAGGAGAATGATGCTCCGCTTTAGAGGCAGTGACTACACAAGATTTTAAGGTTCAACATGGTACAATAGGATGGACAGATTACTGATGGCTCCAAGATTTACTGAGAGTAAAGAGGATTCCAACCATTGCCTTAAGGATGAAGGTGGAAGAACAGTGATGCTACTGTTATATGCCAATGACCTCTTCTTGACAGGTAAAAAGGAACTCAGTAAATATGAAATAAGGAGACTTACTGCCAAGTTCAAGATGAAAAACTTGGGTATGATGCACTACTTTCTAGGCATGGAGGTGTGGCAGAATGTGGATGGAATATCCCTTGGACAAGGGAAGTATGCAGTGGAGATCCTTAGGAGGTTCGAGATGATAGAATGCAAGGCCATGACCACACCTATAGCATCGAATATGAAGCTATTGAGTGATGCTTCATCAAAGTCAGTTGATGCTATGATGTATTGTCAGATGATTGGGTCATTGATGTACCTGATGAATATGAGACCAGATATTTACTTTGTTGTGAACACATTGAGCCAGTTCCTAACATATCCGAGACATGTTCACCTGATTGTTGCAAAGGATATTCTGAGGTACCTGAAGGGTACAGTTGACTATGGGATCAAGTATGAAGCGAATAAGAAGATTAACCTGGAGGGTTAGGTGGATTCATATTGGGTAGGCAGTGCCATTGATAGGAAGATCTCTTCGGGGTGCTGCTTCAGTATGGGATCAGGTGTGATATCTTGTTTTAGAAGGAAGGAGTCCCACGTGGCACTGAGTACACCCGAAGCAGAATATGCCGCAGCTTGTTTGGCTAGTTGTGAGGAAGTATGGCGGAGGAAGCTACTGTCTGATTTGTTTGATCTCAATTTAGATGATACTTGCGTATATTGCAACAACCAGAGTTGTGTGAATTTGTTGGAGAACCTGATGTTCCATGACAAGTCGAAGCATATCAAGATCAAGTATCACAATATCAGGGATATGGTGCAGCGAGGAGCAGTGAAGCTCCAGTATGTTGCGACAGACAAGCAAATAGCTGATGTGTTAACCAAGCCATTGGCTAGATTGAAGTTTGAGTAATTCAGAGAGAAGCTTGGTTTTTTTCATATCGAGGTTCCCTCCAAGGGGAAGTGATACACATGAGCCCTTCTCGGATGGTAGTAGGTGTGTCCTACCATGCCAGTGGATATAAGTGCTGAAGACTTTCCTGTATGGTATTAGGTGTGTCCTACCATGCCAGTGAATGTGAATGTTGTGTTATGTGTATCTGGTTTGTGCTCCGAGATGATCTGAAGGGGGGAATCCTTGCAGAGGCAAGGTACTGCGTCCAACATGAAAAAGGGTTGTCTCTATAGTGGAAATCCTTGCAGAGGCAAGGTACTGCACCCAACATGAAAAAGGGTTGGATCTGTAGTGGAAATCCTTGCAGAGGCAAGGTACTGCATCCAGCATGAAAAAGGGATGACTCTGTAGTGGAAATCCTTTCAGAGGCAAGGTACTGCATCCAGCATGAAAAAGGGATGGCTCTGTAGTGGGAATCCTTGTAGAGGTAAGGCACTGCATCTAACATGAAAAATGGTTGGCTCTGTAGTGGAAATACTTGCAGAGGAAAGGTACTGCATCCAGCATGAAAAAGGGTTGGCTCTGTAGTGGAAATCCTTGTAGAGGCAAGGTACTACATCCATCATGAAAAAGGGTTGGATCTGCAATGGAAATCCTTGCAAAGGCAAGGTACTGCATCCAACATGAAAAAGGGATGGCTCTGTAGTGGAAATCCTTGTAGAGGCAAGGTGTTGCATCTAGCATGAAAAAGGGTTGGCTCTGTAGTGGAAATCCTTGTAGAGGCAAGGTGCTGCATCCAACATGAAAAAGGGTTGGCTCTGTAGAGGAAGTCCTTGCAAGGGCAAGGCAATGCATCCAATATGAAAAAGGGTTGGCTCTGTTGATGAATACCTACATGGAGTCTAGGCCTACATCCAGTATGAAAAAGGGTTGGCTCTGTAGAACTTCCTATGACGAGTAGAATTGAGAGATAGCACCACTTGCTCGAGATTGTGGGAGCAGTGATGATGATAATGATCCAGTGATGATCCAGCTTTGATGATGATCCAGTGATGAAACTACAACAAAAACTAGATTTAGCGTCTCTTTTTGCATCCTTTTTTGTGTTTAGACCATCTTTCAGTGTATTTTTCTTCATTTTTTGGACAAAATGGCGCAATTTCATGGGTTGGTGCTATTTTAGGCGTTTTTTGCATCATTTTTCTAAATTTGGCACAAATTATGACGTAATTTGCACCAGGTTTTGCACCTGGTTATGCGCCAGGTTTTGCATCAGGTTTTGAACCTAGTTTTTCACCTAATTTTGCGCCTAGTTTGTACATCTACTCTTGTTGCGCCCCCTTTTACGCCCATGTTTGCCTCAAATTTTACGCCCTTGTTTTCATCCACTTTTGCATCCTTTTTTGCATCCACTTTTGCATCTACTTCTACTTATTTTTTGCATCCCTTCATGCACCAAGTTTTGCATCAAAGTTTACATCATGTTTTGAGTCTAGTTTTGCATCTCGTTTTGTTTCAACCATTTTTGCATCCACTTTTGCATCCAATTTTTCATCCACTTTTGCACCCACATTTTCATCCCTTTTTGCATCACATTTTGCATCTATGTTTACATATTTTTTTGCATCTACTATTGCATCCACTTTTGCATCCACTTTTGTCGCGTCCCAATTCACACCCATTCTTGCGCTTACTTTTACACCCACTTTTGCATCCACGTTTGCATTTTTTTTGCATCCAATTTTACATCAGTTATTGCATCCACTTTTGCATCGGGTTTTGCGTTGGGTGTTACGACTACTTTTGCATCTACTTTTGTTGCATCCACTTTCGCATCCAATTTTGTATCCAATTTCACATCCATGGTTGTATCCACTTTTGCGCCACTTTTTCATCATGTTTTGCTTCCATGATTGCATCATTTTTTGCATCCACTTTTGCATCACCTTTTGCATCCATTTTTGGTGCACCCCATTATGCACCCACTTTTGCGCCTACTTTTGTTGCATCCATGTTTGCATCCTTTTTTTCATCCATGTTTTTATCCACATTTGCATCTAGTTTTACTCCCAGATGTTGAAGATGAAAATGAGGATAATGATTATGATATTGAGGATGGTTATGATGATGATGATGATGATAATGTTGTTGATAATGAGGATAACGATGACAATGATGATGATGATGATGATGACAATTATGATGATGAGGATAACGACAATGACGACATTACCAATTATTATGATGGAAATGAAATGAATAATGATGGTGACAATGCCAATGATGATGAATACAATGAGAATGATGATGTTGATCATCTTAAAAAATAAGTTGTTATTTGTCATGCATAAATTGTGTGTGTCCTCCATGACCCTTTTCCACTAATCACATATTTTGGGTAGATGTTATTTCTTATGCCAAAGGTAATGATGAATAACTAATGAAAATGTCAATAATCATGATGATGATGATGTCAAGGAAATTGGCGATGATGATGACATGGATGATGATTATGCCGATGATGATGACTATTGTGATAATCATGATGACAATGACATATATGAATATGATGATGATCATCATCATCATTTCCATCATCATCATCATAAAAAACATCATCATTGCCATTGTCATCTAGTTCATCATTGTCATCATTTAAAGCATATGGGATATGTTTACCATTTAAAGCATGCATAAAAAGTGGGATTATTCTAAAACACCCCACCAAAGTACAAAATTCAAACCACAAGGGAAACATAATATTGAAATTGTTCCCATTTTCTTTCTCCCAACAAAACATGCTTCATTTTAGGGAATTATGTTAAAATCCATACATTCATAGTCCATCCATACTATACTTGTAATAAATGTAAATATAATACTTAATAGAATTTATAAAATAGGTAAATATTTTATAAACACCGTTATGATATATAAACTTCTTTCACCTTAATAATGGTAAAATACGTAAATATAATAATAATATATAATTAATATAAATATGTTACTATAGTTCACATGTTAAAAGATTTAATATAAATAAATATATACACATATTATTTACTTAGACAATATATAAATTAAAATATAGATTAAAACCTATGAAGTTTCATAGGGAGGCGAATCAAAACATGAAGGATTTTTCAAATATAGATCTATGTACAGCTACCCATTTCCCAAAGGGGCTTCTGCTAAATCAATCTATGGATTCGGGGTTATGAGTATCAATTTGGTCCGTCTGGTCCGTCCCTAATTCGGCAATGAGAGGATTTAATTCGGTCATGAGAGGATTTAATATTATTCTACCCATGAGGACTTCTCAGGGCACCCAGTTGGCAATGTGGGTGTCTTGATTCTCAGGCCAGGCGGTTCAAAGCCTGGGTTTTAGGGATGGACCAAAGTAAACTAGGAGCTCTACCGCTGTTGATGCCTCTACTGTCTCTGTCTTAGATGATGCTCTCTCAAATACTATATAATATATACCTATGTTAGTGGTGCTACTGATGCTAGGTCACCAAAATTTAGATCGCTATCTCGTGATTGGATTTTGTATTACTACAGATTGGCATTTACAGCTATGTTTTATGAGAGGGATTCACATAGATGGACTAATTAAGACTAGCCAGGATAAGATCCATCCAGGAGACCTAATGTGAGTAGCCATACCTCAAAATATATGAGGGTACATAAATTACGGGGACACGGGGCCAAATCCATACAATCGTTGGATGCTGAGAACAAACCCGGTGAGCCTGCTCTGTTATAGGGACTAATGGATCAGGTGCACAACACTGCGAAGATTTAGCTTTATAACAAGCGGCTCTCAAACTGCCTATTACTCAAGTACCAATCATGATAATTATTTCTCATGGAGCCTCTGGTTGACCTCCCAGCTTCCAGCTTCCACATTCCATTAAAGAAATTAATGCATTTTCCTTCAATAGGATCATTGAAGATGGAGAGAATTTGGGATTGAATTAAAATACCGAAGATGGAAAGAATTGGGTATTGAATCAACTCATGTGGCTTCTTTATAATTTTATGTCAGGTAGTGTGATTTCTAAGAACAAATGCAAAGGATTCTCCATCATTGTTGTTTTTTCTTATTTCTCTGTTACGCCCTGTGTAGAATCTTCTATGACCATATTTTGATTATAGGCCAAATGCAAATGTTATGGCATAAGGCTATGTATTTTGACCTTTCCATTTCTTAATTTACAAAAAATATCCATGGTTAACCAAAATTCATAAAAGAGGTACTATATCTTTCTCACATGCCAATATTCCCTTTATAGGGATTTGTGGTGGCCTAAGGCCCCACACATAGTTCACGAGCCCTAAGGAAAAAATGTTTTGGCCCAATAACTCTTTTCACATCAAATCATGGCCAAGGGACTGAAAGCCATACTTGGTGTGTCAAACCTCAAAATGACCGACATATCTTACTCATTGGATAAATATTATCTATGTAGTATATAGGGCCTTTGAGGTGGTCTAGGACATCACACATGACCCATGAGCCCCTTACCCTTAGATGTTATGTTTTGACTTGATAATATGGCCCAATCAATGGTAATTATTCTTGGTCGGACAAAGCTTGAAATGACCATTTCTTGCTTGTAAGCCAAATATTTTCCACATAGAGATAACATTATAGACTAGGGCCCATGACAACACATCAGACATGATGCTATGGTGAAAACATCCATATAGAAATCAATTTCTTTGCTAATTTTCTTAAATCTATTTTGTTAAATTTTTACCTTTTTCTTTTTTTCTCCATAGTTTTAAAAATAAAATAAAGTACAACTTTAAGAAGAAGAGATAAAAGCCTATGTGTTCGGGAGTGAGGGTATTAAACTCCCTATTGGTTATACATAAACAAGCCAAAGAAGAAATTATATATCAATGGGAGGGTGGAGATGTTAAATCTTGAGATATAAATGGGTTGGGTCGAGATTGAGCGGACCATCAAAATTGTTAAACTCCATCGCAATCTTCACTTGCAATCAGTGTTCCATTCTTTATTTTGTCGATTGCAGCCAACTGATTCCATCATGAGCCCATTCCTCCATTTTCCAAGGAGCCACGAAAATATTGGGGTGAAAACGTGAAGTTGGGAAAAAATTGTATGAAAAACAGAGTGAAAATAAAAGAGGTCGGACGGATGAAAATGCGAAAAAAAATCAACCTCAAACTCTAGGCCAAGAGTTTAAAAAACTCTAGGACGAGAGTTTAAAAAACTCTAGGCCGAGAGTTTGTGAGAGTTCAAACTCTCGGCCGAGAGTTTAAACCAATAACCACGCTGTATTTAAAAAAAAACTCTCGGATGAGAGTTTGAACTAAACTCTCAGCCGAGAGTTTGGAGATATTTTTTCGGCCAAGAGTTCATGGTCAACGAAACCTATCAAAATATCTGGCATCTTTCTCGAACCTGCAACTTCAGCAAGCCCAAACCCCTGTAAATTTTAAATATTATTTGTTAGACTTGGTAGAAATGGATTCATCTCTGAATCTGGTTTCAAAGGATATAAAAATTGTTTCATTTCAATTTCAATTTCTATTTATTAATATATTTTTTTCTAAACCTTATCCCTTAAGAATTTTGTTATTATGAAAATCACCTGAAATGAAAATTCAATATCATAACAAAGACAACACCAAAAATTTTGAAATCTTCATAGAGATCATAATTGACTTGTCCTCTTCAAAAGGGTACTTTTAGTTTTTCCAATAAGTGTCACACTAAAAATAAAATTGAATCTCACCAGCATGTGTTGATAATGCACCATTTTCTGAATTTATGTTGTTTCGATAAATAATAAAAAATAGTTATGAAGTCCAAAAAACCTCAAAATATAGTCCATGCACAAGTTCAATCTGTGTAGATTATGAGTATAAATTTTGTTTTTTCTAAAATGAATAACTATCTCTAAGAAAAATGTGGGGCACACAGGTCACTCATTATTCATACTTAAAATTTTAAAGTATATGTCGTTGGTGCCCTCGAAATTTTCCCCACTATATGCTGATAAAAAAAAATTTCAAATATGAGTACGTAGCTAATTCAAATATCTAAAACTTGTGTGTTTACTTCAATGTGAAATTCCTAAGGGAGAATATCATTTTGAAGGGGTTGAAGTTGAAAAACATAAAATTTTGCAGCTTGTTTTGTAAAAAAACAAGCAAAATTGTTTCCCAACTTCATGTTTTCACCCATTGCCACTATAAAATATTAATCGATAATTTAACAGATAACCAATTGTTAGAGGAATTGACACTATTGTGGCATCTGGGAATTAATGTTGTTATGGAAATTGTGGATGAGGAGGATTGGGAGGGTATAATTCTTGTTTAGGATATGCCATACAAGAATAATAATAAGGGTTATGTTTGTTGTTGCCATCAGGGTTTTATGACATGGCACCAGCTAAAAGACGAAGAGGAAAAATAGTTTCCTATAGACAATGGAGGCTCCTGCTGCCTGCATACAATGGAAGCTCAGAGATCTTGTGCTCGCCAAGGTCAAGGGATTTCCGGCATGGCCCGCTAAGGTACGCCAGTCTATTTTTCATCCCCATTTGTTTTCCCTTATTTGATGTATGAGATGTATGTTGTTGTTGTTATTTGCATTTGCCACATCAAATTATATACTTCGTGTTCCCTATTTTAATACTCGATTGTCGTCCAAGGGTTTGTATGAATGTTTACAGATTTTCATGCGGTTTCATTTCCACTATGCCGATTGCAATGGCTATCGGCAATATTTTTTTATTTCCCAATATGTGCCGATATTTTATTCTTAATCCTTTAATTTCAAAACCTCATTAGATTTCAGGTTTCTTATTTCGTGCTATCTTACATAAAATATTTAGCCAGGACAAATGATTAGTTTTGTCATATAAAAACACAAGGAAAGTAATAAAATACAAGGGTCATTATGTTGGTTTACAAAAAGCTAAAGGTCAATACTTTATTTGTGTCAAATAATGTTTAAGTATAGTAACGTGCTCATTGTGAACAATTTTCTTTCAAAATTTCAATGAGATATGACCATATGGTGTTAAAGAACATCAACTATATTCTTATTTCAAATTATGGTGCATTAAAGTTGATGTGTGATAAGCTGAAAGGATTATGTTTATAATTTGTAAACTCTTCTAAATTTTTCACTAGGAGATATGAACCTGACTCTGTGTTAACATGGTAAAAAGTATGACATTTTGTGGACCTTATTGCCTAAAAATGTCCTCCATGGGGTTTAAACATGTGTCTCATCCATGAGAACCCAAGACCTTTACTGGTGCTCTATATTTATGTTGATGGGACTCAAAGAGTCTTTGTGTTATTGGTGTTAGCTATATTATTTCAAGATTGTCAAAGATACATTAATTGTTGTTGTGGAAGGTGTGATTTGAGGCACTATATTAACACTTCATATTATGTTGAAACTAGATAACTTTAGTTGCAAACCTGATTAAAATTTTACGTCTTTAGAAGAAGTATTGTTGCATCCATTCAGGTTCTATGCTCATTACTTCATTTATTTTGCCAGTGTTTATAACTTTTTTTGGAGAAAGATGTATCATATGAATTTCCTTAGATTTAACATCATGAATTGAAATTGATTTAACTCTATGAATTTCAGGGATGCCGAAAATAGATAAGCTGGAGATAGAAGGTAGAGGATATCATATAAATTTGTATGTTGTTCAAGGTATTTACAGTGGAGGAAAGGAGGGGAAAAGAAAAATCCAGTGGATGAGATCCATGGTGGAAAGTCAGGATCTAATTTCTATTCCTGGTATGGATTCTGACATCTACTATATTGGATTTGAAAACTAAGAATACTTGTAGATTTATTCTAATGTATTTGGTGGCATACTTTATCAGATTTTTTGTCAAGAAACTTGTATTTTGGTTAATATCTAGATATTTGATATTGCAACCTAATGGTGTAACTACTAGCTTATGTAGCACTAGTGATATGACACAACATTTTTTTGTGATTTAACATTTTCATGCGACTACAGTCTTCAGATTCATGGCTTAGTTATACATGTTTGTTCAACTTGTGGTTTGTTTGATTAATATTGCATTTCCAAATGGACTTTCTTTATGCATAGTTTGTTGTCTTTCTTTGCCTACGGATCTAGAATTAGATTAAATGCATAGAATAAAGAACACATGAGTATTTTCATGGCTTATTACAAATAATTTTTGTATAAGAGACGCTTATAATAATGGAAGACCATTACTTTCAAGGCTTTTAAGTTTTCTCCTAACTCATACACTTATGTACATCCATACATGCACACACAACAGTTTTGTTGTTGAGTTAGAATCTCAAAACACATAGAACTTGGATTTTTAAAGTCCTTGACCTATTGATTCTTTATTCAAATACTGTTGTGTTTCTTTTCTATATTCCACTATGTGGTCTTGTGGCCTTTGTATTGTTGTGGAACTCTGATTTTTTTAGCTATGTTTTAGATCTTCTAATTCTTGAAAAATTATGTTCACTTATGGAACATTGGTTTTGGAAACTTAGGGTGATAGGTCTCAAATTGTGTTTACCGCTTTGTTGTGTCTATGACCTTGCAATTTTGGAGGTTTTATTCTGTTTTCCTTTCATCCCCACAACTTTTCTATTTCATATTCTTACAGTTCTGCAAGACTATGAACTTGCATAATAAAATTCTCTCATTCTGACCTAGATTAGTCCTCCCCTATCTAAACCCCATGTGATACCCAAATGTAAAGTTGAGTGTTGTATTATTTAATATTAAGTGAAAAAAATTGAACTATCTCCAAAACCCCCACCTCCCTTCGTTCTCTAAGGTTCAATTTTATACAATGATCTTTGAATTTAAATTGGCACATCTAATTCCGATGGGAAAGAAATTGAATTGTCCATTATTAAAACTGTTGGTATTTAGAACCCCATAAATCAAATTAGTCTTCATCATCACAATAATTGAACTCATGAATTGTTCATTAATGTGCATGAGATAAATTTCAGTTTGATATTGTTTGTTGATAAACCCTTTTTTAAATTTTGAATAGTTCAAGCAAACATTTGTTCTTTTCTATGTAAAGTTTCCTTTATTCATTCCTTCTCCATGTCTCTTCACTAATTTTTACTCTGAATCCCATTATTCTCTTTTTCTTTTTGTGTTGTTTTTGTTAGTTCTAATTTCACATTCTCTTTGTTAGCTATTATTAAATGGATTCATGAAGCTATGTTGCATGGAGGCGCCCCCCTCTCCGCCCCTACTCCCAAAATTCACAGGATTCATGAAGCTATGTTGATGAAGTGATGGAATGCCCCTTCAGAATCTCTTGACGGAACAATTGTTAGTAAGATGAGAAACCCCTGAACTTCATCTACCTCCTTGTGGCCTTATCAATTGTGGAAACTGGTATGATGCTTTTTCATGTTGACATCTTACTAACTTTTAGATTATAAATAATGCACATAATATAAATCAACTTTGTTGGTGTTAATTGTTAAAATATTCATTATATCATATATGTTGCAACTAATAAGCATCTTCTTTTAGTAACCAGTCATGAGTTCTTCTCTTACCATCCCATTGCTGAACAAAATCACCTCATCAATGAATAACAACATTTATGTAGCAACACACACATCCTTAATTGGATTCTACAACTATTTCTTAAACACATCCCTTATTCTTTGTCCATATCAAGTTTAGGTTATTAGGTATGCATCAATACATTATTTTGTTCTCTAAGACTCTTTTGCGGACCACTTTAATAGATTGCGTAACTGTTTAGGATATTTTGTTGCTTGAGCACGGTAGATTTTTGTGCTTATTAGTGTGTTTGAAAAAATAAATTGGATTTTAAGCATGAATATCTTTGGATCTTATTGTCTTTTATTAGAATTACAAATGATGAAATCTACGTGTTAATATTGCTCCTCTTCCCGATTCTTAAAGGGTGCTAGCTCAATGGAAGAGCGATTGCTTTACAAACAAGAAGTTGTCGGTTCGATTCCTCCATGCCCTAATGATATTGGAATGTATTTATAAAAGAAAAAATGTAATAGTGCAAGATCGATGCAATATTAGATGCAACACTAAATGCAAAACAAGATGTAAAATTGGACGTCACACCAAACACAAAAGTGGATGCAAAATTCAACCTTATGTTAGATGCAAATATGGACACAAAAATGGATGTCACACTAAATGAAAAACTGGATGCAAAAAGAGACTCAACACTAGACACAATTAACGACTCAAAACTAGATGCAATACTAGGTCCAAAACTAGATGCAACAGTAGATGCAAAAGTGGAATCCTAACTAGATGTAAAATTGGACATTAAATTGAGCACAAAATATGGTGTATCGATGGACATAAAACTAGGTGTAACACCAGGTGCAAAAATGGAAGGAAAATTTGGTGCAAACAAAAACTTAAAATGAGACACAATATTGGGTGCAAGATGGGACAAAACATTGGATGTAAAACTAGACGTAATATTGAATGCAAGATGGGATTCAACATTGGACACAAAACAAAATGTAATATTAGATACAAATATGGGCACAAAACTAGGCACAACACTGGGTGCAACATTGGGCTCAAACATAGATGCAAAAAAAGACATCAACCGGGATGCAACACTAGGTCCAAACCTAGATGAAAAATACAACGTAAAACAAGATGAAACATTAGGCACAAACATGGATACAAAAAAAGACGTAAAACAAGATACAAAATTAGATGCAAATGGGGATGCAACATTATAAGTAAAATTGGATGTAAAACTAGACATAACATTGGGCCGAAAATTGGATGCAAACCTAGATGCAGAATTGGACACATAATTTTATGCAAAACATGGTGCAAAATTGGGTGCAAGACTAGATGAAAAACTAGGAGCAAAATAAGATGCAACATTGGATGCAAAACTGAGCGTGAAAATGGGTGCAAACAAGGATGTAACAAAGGACACAAAAAAAGATGCAATAGAATTTGCAAAATTGGGCAGAAATAAAGGCGTAACAAAAGATGCAAAAAATTGGGCACAAAAATAAAGGCATAACAAAAGATGCAAAAAATTGGGCGCAAAAATGGACACAAAAATGGATGTTGAAAAGGACGAAAAAAAAGATGCAATAGACGACGTTTTATGAAAATGTACAATAGTGTCAGGTTTAGCGCCAAATTGTTCACCACAATTGGGAAAAATTACACTAAAATCCGGTGCTAAATTCGACGCTAAATCCATTTTTTGTTGTAGTTTGATGATGATCTAGCTTTGATAATGATCTAGCTTTAATGAATGAGATCCTGTGACGAAGACTTGTGCTAATGAATTTTTTCAAGAGAATACCTTCCTAGTTAAGAGGGAGTGTTGATGTATTTGTAACTTCGGAATGTATTCACTTCTATATTTTATATTGTATTTCATTGTACCCCGATGTTCCTATCAGGAGAATCATTAATATAATAAAGTCATGTAAAGTCATAGAGGTTAACCCTCCTTTGTAATTCGGGGCAATAGTCCCCACAGTTGAGGGGTGCTAGGGTTATTAGACCCTCCTAGTGAGGTTGGCCCTGGTAAGTAATTGTCAAGTGGAAAACTAGTATAAATAGAGAGTGAGACTCTCTATTTGAAACACACACTCACTCAACTGTAGTGCATGAGTGAGAGAAGAGGAGCTCACACAAGTGAGAGAGAGAACATCTGTCGGGGATCATCTTTGTGTCTTTGGGTTTTACTTTTTCCATTGGTGCGTATTCTATCTCTGAGGAAGTTGCGGGGTTTTATCCTTTATGGTTTCCCCGAGGAAAACTCTTTGTGTCTCTTGTCTCTTGTGATTATTGTTGTGCATGTTATTCTCTTAGATAAGATCCTAGATCATATTGATTAAATGATAAAAATATAACAATAATGAATTTGATATATATATTTTATTAACTTTTCCCCTTTTTTTTGAATTTTTTGTAGGGCTTAACATGGAAATGGAGAGCGATAGGAGGATGGCGGTAGTGGAAGTGACAGGGGAGAGGATGGAGTAGGCGGGGAAAATCTGGAGGGAGGCATGATGGAGGTGGGTACAATGGAGGCCTATGAAGAATAAAAGAGGGGGGCAATGAGTAGGAGGGTGACAGAAGAACTGGATGAAGAGGGATATACTGAATAAATGAGCGTTGGTGAGGAGCCGATTTGGTGGGAGAGTGAGCAAGCGTGGGGAGTTGGAGTGAGCAGGCATGGGGAGGGGCAGCTGGAAGAGAAAGACAAAGCTATGTTAGAATAATCAACCCATATTTACCCATATTTGACATTAATTAAATCATTTTTGTCTTATTCCTAGATTCCTAGATTCCCTCTCTATGCTAGTTGACTTCCACATGTTCCTAGAAGTCAATACTTGCTAAATTGGGTCATGGAGTGCTTTGGAATAATCCTGGAAATATATTTAGCATGTCTACATTATTCCTAGTTCCTTAAAGCACATATCTGCTTTTTCTGAAAGTTTCCTTGCTTTACAGCAATTTTAAGGCATAAAGGAAAAGCTAGTCTAGGGGAACTTGCCTTGTTTTTTGACCACATCATCCTCCTTCATTTTATCCAAAAAAAAACATGAATGAGTTGTATTTCCATCACATTTTATCCTACCCACTTGATTTATCCAATTCATGAGCATCTTCATAGATTTGGAAAGTCCTTTTTGCACCTATGGGGGATTTGACTTGATTTAGTAAGCCTTCTTTTTTACCAATTCGAATAGCAACCTAGTGATTTATAATATATCATGTAATTATATATTTAAGCAGCCTATTAATTCATATGGTTTTATTATGTACACTTATTCAATACAGTATTAAATTATGCTCCAATTTCAGTCTCCTTTTGTGTGAATTTTGCATGTTTGATTAGCAATTTGTTTAGTGTAATAGATCTATCTCTTGGGTTCAATTTGCACATGGTATTATATTCTTTGTAAATATATTTCTATCCTTCCAAATTTTTATTGCATGTTCGACATCATGGACTGGGAGCACATTCTGCTGACTGAAGGGCACAGGAGCTGAGGTATGGACCAATCTCAAAGGATCATCTTGACTCCATTCAATTTATTCGAATGGAAAGCTAAGATGGAGATATTTTTGAGAGAAAAAGGTCTCTATAGGTTTACCATGGCTACTGAGGCAGATCCCAATGCAGCTACATAGAAAATCAAATGGCACAACAGGAGGGATGAGGCCTATAGTCTTTTGTGTCTGAGTATTTCAAGAGACCTACTCTTTCATCTTGATTCATTGACATCTCCTAATGAGGTGTGGGAAAATATTGAAGAGATTTTTGGAAATACATATGAGATGAGAGGACATCAAGTCGAGAATGAATTGATATCCTTGAGTCCCAGTAGCTTTGAATAATTGCAACTCTATTTTACCAAGTTTAAGGCCCTTGTTTTGCAGTTAAAACAATGTGGGATTGAAAAGAAGGAGGAGCAACCAGTTTTGACCATTATATCAAAGATTGGTCCTAAATATTTAGTGTTTTTTTCAACCTTCTATGCCACTAAATTGATAGCTCGAACATGGACGATTCCTAAGCTTGTTGAGTTCATGGAATCCCTCACTCAGGAGCAAGATAAATTGGTGATGATGGGCACCATCAAACCTTCCAAAGACCAAGATTTGGTTGCTGGAGATTTGAAGTTGGATTCAAAAATCAAGAAAAAAGCTAAAAAACCACCTGAGCAAAAGAGAGGCAAGGAAAAGTCTCGAGAGGAGTCCTCAGGCTCCAAGAAGAACCCCCAAAAGAAGAAGAACAAAGGAGAAATGAGCAAGTGTGCATACTGCAGTAAGGGCTATCATCCTGAGAGCTCTTGTATGAAAAAGAAAATTAACATGTTGAACCAACTCCTGGAGAAGAACAACATCTCCCTTCCTGATTGCTCAAAGAAGAGGGAAGGAGGATCAAGTTCAGAAGACAAGGAGATAGTGCATGCCTTGGTTGTTGGAACCCCAAGCTCACCTAGCTTCATCATTGATTCTAGAGCTTCTATACATATGGTTTCAACAAGGGATATATTTTCCTCTCTTGACATGTCGAAAGGTCCACCAATAGTTTTGGGAGATAACTCTCTGACTGGCAGTATGGGAAAGGGTAGGATTGATCTTGACCATGGTAATTTCAATAATGTGTTGTATTTTCCAGGTCTTGCCTCTAATATTTTGTCAGTTTATCATATGACTCACACTGGGTCTCCAAAGAAATTCACCTTCTCCCCCAATGAAGTTGAAATCACAGATATTTCGAATGGTAAAGTCATAGCAAAAGGTGTTGTTGATCACACTTCGAAGGTATACAAGTTTTCCCATTTTCTACCCTACTCAAACCCCTCTACTCTTCTTACTCATGCTAATGAAGGAAGCAAGATTTGGCATGAAATATTTGGACATATTAACTACAAGTATCTTTCTGATTTGAGTGACAAAGATATGGTCATAGGTTTACCAAAGGTCAAGTTTTCTAAGGGAGTCTGTCAAGGTTGTATCCTAGGAAAACACCCAGAGCACAAGTATGATAGAGCTAGTCATGAGAGAACCTATGCACCCCTTGAGTTGATCCATAGTGGAATTTCTGGTCCTTTCCCTCATATGTCCATGAGTCAAGCCAAATATGCACTCACATTCATAGATGAATTTTCCAAGTATTGTTGGGTTTACTTTCTAAAGCATAAGTCTGAAGTTTTTGACCTCTTCAAAGTCTTTAGAGCCTTGGTTTAAAACGGTATGGGAGGAAACTCAAGATCCTCAGATTTGAAAATGCTGGTGAATATGTCAAGTCTGAGTTCATCTAGTATTGCAAAGATGCAGGTATCCAGATGCAGAATTCTATTCCTTACACACCACAGTAGAATGGTGTTGCTAAGAGAAAGAATAGATCACTGAAGGAGATGGAAACTTGCATGGAGGCTAAAAATTTGCCACCAAAGTTTTGGGCTGAGGCTATAAACTGTGCATCCTATATCCAAAATATGGTTCCACATAAGCATCTTGATGGTATGACTCCTTTCAAATCTTGAAGTGGGTACAAGCCAGATGTGACCCATTTCAGGATTTTTGGTTCAAAGGCTTGGGCTAGAATTCCAATTGAAAAGAGGAGGGCTTTGCAACACCAAATCCAAGAGTGTCTATTTGTTGGGTATTATAAAGATTCAAAAGGGTACAATCTGATCAACTTGAGCACTAACAAATATTTCATTGAAAGAAGTGTTCAGTTCGAAGAAGAGCCTTTAGCAGCAATTGAAGTTGGAGAGTCCTCTTCACCGCCACATCCATTGATTGTAAGTGAAGAGACTAATGAGTTTGCTGATTCTTATATGTCTGATAATGATGAATTAATTGCAGATCCTAAAATCCCTACAAGAACAAAGTGGGTATCAAGGACCATTCATGTAGCTGGGGAACTAGCTGGAAATCTTAATGACACTAGGAGTACTAGATCTCAATTTGAGAGTGCCCTTTGTGTGAAAGGTCCACTCTTTGTTGAGAAGTGTTATTTGATGATAGATTCTGATCCATATACATATGAATATGAAACACGTGATACAAGATGGAAAACATCCATGAAATAAGAATTCAGCTCGCTTCAGAAGAACAACACATGGGAACTGGTTGATCTTCCCCCAAGGAGAAATCTAGTGAAGTGTAAGTGGGTCTTTAAAACTAAGTTTTCTGCTGATGGTTCACCTTTGAAATATAAGGAAATATTGGTAGCCAATGGCTACTCTCAGGTACATGGTATTGATTACAATGAGACCTTTTCATTAGTGGCAAAGATGGACTCCATAAGGCTAGCTCTAGCCATTGCAGCTTCGAAGCAGTGGGAGGTACATCACATGGATATGAAGTGTGCCTTTCTAAATGGAGATCTGAATGAATAGATTTATATATAGAAACTAGAAGGTTTTGTATCTAATCCATATTTAGTGTGTAGGTTAAAGAAATCATTGTATGGGCTCAAGCAAGCCCCTAGGGCTTGGTATGCCAAGATTGATGGCTTTCTGATGTCACTGAGTTTTGTTCTATGCAAGTATGATCCTAATGTTTATTTGAAGCTGATTCATGGTTCTTCAATTATTATTGTTCTCTATGTGGATGACCTACTGATTACAGGAAGTTCAAATAAAAAGATTGCCTCCTTGAAGGATGCAATGAACCATGCCTTTTCTATGAGAGATTTGGGGTTATTGAGCCAATTATTGGGTCTCGAAATCACTCAATCCCAACATGGAATAAAGTTTCATCAGTAAAAGTATGTTTCATATTTTCTCACCAATTTCAGCATGAAATATTGCAAGACTCCATTCCTTTCAAGAGTTAAGCTTGAAGAAGCAGGTTCTTCTCCTATGGTAAATAATACACTGTATAGGAAGTTGATTGGCTGTTTGCTTTATCTTACACATGCATGACCTGACTTATATTATGTAGTTAGTGTGGATTTTAAATACATGGATCAGCCTCATGAGATCCATTGGAGAGCAGCCAGGTGGATCCTAAACTTTGTTCAGGGAACAAGGACTCATGGGATTTTCTACAAAGAAAAATATGACTTAGAGCTAGTTGGATTTATTGACAGTGATTGGGAAGGTGAAAACACATATCGAAAGTATACCTCAGGATATGTGTTCATGCTTGCAGAAGGACCAATCAGCTGGTCAAGTAAGAAGCAAAGCGCCATAGCACTCTCATCTATAGAGGCAGAGTATAGAGGAGTTGTACATGCAACTAATCAATGTTTATGGTAGTAGGGGATACTTGGAGAATGTGGTTTCGAATTAGAGTTTTCAACAGTCATCTATTGTGACAATAAAAGAACCATTCGAATCTCCATTGATCCAGTTCAAAGACAAAGAACCAAGCACATTGAGATCCATATACACTATATCAGGGAGCTTGTGCATGATGGTACCATTGCTCTACTCTACTGCACATCTTCAGAACAAGTAACAGATATCTTCACCAAAGTATTATGTGAGAATACCTTCAGTAATCTCAAATCACTACTAGGGATTGATGATCATGCAGTGAAGAATGATTGATAACAATATTTCCAAAATTTTTGTTTCCTATCCATGTTTAAGGGAGGATTTTCCCATTGGGTTTTTGCCTCTTTCCTTGGTTGTATGGACATGCAGTATGTAAAAGGGTGACTAAGCCTTGTTGCTAGGCCCTATAATTTTCTGATATTTACTCATAAATGCAAGATTAAGGGGGTTTTTTAGAATAATCAACCCATAGTTACCCATATTTGACATTAATTAAATCATTTTTGTCGTATTCCTAGATTCCTAGATTCCCTCTCTATGCTAGTTGACTTCCACATGTTCCTAGAATTCAATACTTGATAAACTAGGTCATGGAGCGCTTTGGAATCATCCTAGAAACACATTTATCATGTCTACTTTATTCCTGGTTCCTTAAAGCGCATATCTGCTTTTTCTGAAAGTTGCCTTGCTTTACAGCAATTTTAAGGCATACATGAAAAGCTAGTATAGGGGAACTTGCCTTGTTTTTTTACCACATCATCCTCCTTCCTTTTCTCCAAACAGAAGCATGAGTGAGTTTTCTTTCCATCACATGTTAGGTTTCCCACTTTCTTTACCCAACTCGTGATAATATTCATAGATTTGGAAAGTCCTTTTTGCACCTATGGGGGATTTGACTTGATTTAGTAAGCCTGCTTTTTGACCAATTCGAATAGAAACCTAGTGCTTTCGAATATCTCATGTAATTATATATTTGAGCAGCCTATTACTTCATATGGTTGTATTATGTACACTTATTCAATACAAGATTAAGTTATGCTTCAATTTCAGTCTTCTTTTGTGTGAATTTTACATGTTTGACTAGTAATTTTGTGAGTGTAATTGATCTATCTCTTGGGTTAAATTTCCACAAGCTGATGGGGAAGAAAGATGAATGAAGGATAGATTAGGAATGGGGAGTTGGAGATGTAATAGGGAACGAATGTAGCAACGATCGAACATGATTATGGGAAGGGACGAAGAGGAGTGTTGGTAAGGGAGGGTGCAAGAGGAGCACACCACATATGGGTGAGAGAACGTAGGTCGCATGGAGAGAGAAGGGGAGATATGGTTTTGGAGGTATTATGGATTGCATTAGTGAGGTAGAGATGTGAGGCGAGAGTAGTGTAGAAGAGACACGTAGGGAGAGGAAGCGTTTGGGCAAGGGGGAAATGAAGGAAAGGTGGTTGCAGAAGGTGGGAGTGTGTGGGGAGAAGAACAAAAGGTAAATTGAGAGGTCACGATGTGGAGAGGAAGCAAAGAGACGAGCGTAGGTCTTTGCAGAAGGTGGAATGAAATGATGGAGAAGAATGAGGAGAGGGGGATGGGACTAAGGAGGAGAAGGGAAAAGAGAGTAGATGGAGTGAGGAAAATGCAGAGTGAAGCGTGAGGAGAAGATAGGTGATGAAATGGAGTAGTGAGGGAAATTAAGGGCCAATTATTTGAATCCAATATCAGAGTAGGAGGAACGAATCTGCTCTGATACCAAATGGAACAACAGTATATGATTGGGTAATTAAGAAGTGAGCATGTCTTCCATGATTGAGAATAAAATAATAATATATTGATAAATGCTGATAAAGTATTACAATGAGGTTCTCCTTTATAAGGATTGAGCATGCATAGTGAAGGGTTATGCCATTTCACCTTAGTTTTTAATAATTTATTATTTATAATTAATATATCATTTAAATATTCAAAACACTCATTTAGTAGCCAAGGGATTCTCTCAACAAGAAAGAATCGACTATACTGAAACTTTTTCCCCTATTGTAAAGATGAACTTTGTTTGTTTGATTATTTCCCTCGTTGCTTGTTTTGGATGGGAAATTCATCAAATGGATGTTAAAAGTGATTTTGTTCATGGAGACTTTTCTAAAGAAATCTATATGGAACAATCTCCTAGTTTTGTGATATATTCTAGTATTTTTATCGACTAGAGAAGTCACCGTATGGTTTGAAATAAGAACCTTATGCTAGTTATGAGAATATTGATCATTTATTTATCAATTTTGGCTTCAAACATTGTGAATCTAATCAAAATACTTATGTCTTACATGTTCATGGGGATACTTTGATTGTGGCATTGTATTTTGATGATATAGTCATAATTGGAAATAATGCCAATCTCATTTTGATTTTGAATAAACAACTTCGATATACTTTTGAAATGATTGACCTTGGTTTGTTGCATATCTTTCTAGGAATTCCAATTTCGCAAATGGATGATGATATCTTTCTTTCTGAACCAAAGTATGCTTTGGATATTTTGAAATGATTCAATATGAATGATTGTGAGTCTTGTGCTACATCTAATTAGTTGGGTGTAAATTTGTCAAAGAATTGTGACTGTCCATGAGTTGACGCCACTATTTATCGATAAGTGGTTGGTATTATGATTTATTTAACTCATAGTTGGCCTGATCTCTCCTCTGTTATTAGTGTGATTTCCCAGTTCATGCAAGATCCTCAAGAAATCCACTTGAATGATGCAAAGAGAATTTTTCACTATATTAAAGGAACTTATATGTATGGTATTAAGTATTTTCACAGTCAAAACCACTCATTGGGTTTAATGATTCCAACTAGGGAGGTGGCATTGATGACTGCAAGTCCACTTCTAGTTATATGTTTCGACTATGTTCTAGATATTTGGTTTGGTTGTGTAAGAAATAGATGGTAGTCTCTTTTTTTACTACAAAAGATGAATATTATGGAGTTGTGAATGATGGTACATAGGAAATTTGTATCCGTCACCTTTTAGAAGAGATTGGTTTTCATGTTCAGGCTTCCACTATTATCCATTGTGACAATCAAAGTACAATACAAGTTGTTGATAATCCCATTTCTCACATAAACATGAATAATGTTGAACTTCATGTTCATTATTCGAGACACTTGATGCATGGAAATGTTGACTTGCTTGTTTATTGTAGGACAGATGATCATATTTATGATATATTTATGTGTTGAGGCCCAGAAATTCGCAAGCAACAACAGTAAGGGATTCTCCCCAGTCAACATTCCCAACTAGCCCATGAATTTTTGGTATGGGGAATCCGTCCGGTTTGCGGTCCGGCTACCGTAGGTCAAAGTAACAAAAAAAAAGGCTTTACCAGTTGCGGCCCGGTCCACCATGTATTTTGTAATTTTTTGACTTAATGTATGATATGCAAGTGCCTAATTAACCATGCAGGGCGATAAGATGCAAGGAGCAGTCACAATGTGATGCATAGGTTCTTACCTCTTGTATTAGACCCACTAGCATCTAAATCACATACAACAATAAATAAAACTACCTACCTAATCTATCCCTAGGGAGCAGGATTATCATTCATTGGTGAGTAATATATCTTGTACATGCATAATGAAAAGTTACAGATAGCTGATACTTCTTTCAAGACACATGAACAATTGCAGATTTTTTAACAACCAGTTAGCCAATTGTTTTATGAACAACATTTATCACTCACTGCGGAAAACATCACAAAATATACTGAAAAAAGCATTAAACAAGAACATAGGTTCAAGAAGTTAAGCACTCTCACAGTTAATGAAACACAGCTGAAAACGAAATAGTTCCCCTTCAACATTGTTCATTTAATCACATTGATACATTCCACCCTTCGCTTTCCCCAGCAGGCAAAAGTTGCAGTTTCTGATTGTAAAACGAAATAGTTCCTATTACAAGCAAATGGGTTACAAGTTCTTCCAGGGAAAAAAAAATTCCTCCTCTAAGCTCTATTTTCAAATATTTAAACTACAACTACAGACCGCTTGGGATGCCCCCCAAGCGTCTGACCTTTCAGTTCCCCAACGCTTCATATTCCTCTATATTTTCTGTGCATGCTCGTGATTGGCTGTGTAACTACCGTACCTTTCAGAGCTGCTCCTCTATCACTGTTCAGTTTTCCCTTCTTGCGATCCTGCTAGTTTTGGTCCGTCTTCCTCCACGCCGCGGTATTTTAACCGATCTCCCGAACCCACCTGCAATCAATCGACAAGCATCATTCATTGGGACTGCGTTACAAAACAAAGCATCAAATTCTACCAATTGAAACGACTATTCCACAAGGAAACAGCCAGGTGCATCTCTTGATTCTGAAAAGAATTTTGATTTAGCCTTGCGCGGGAAAGTTCTAAATCAGTAGTCGGAAGGCTTTGACATCGGACGCGAAAAGGATTTCCTAGCTGCAACGGCAGAAAAGACAAGGGCTAAAGTCACGCGAAACGTGAGCGGGAGAAGCTTTAACCGAAATTCGGAGGATATTAACATCGGAGGCTAAACGACTTTCCCAGCCGCAACGGCGGAAGAGAAAAACTACGGGTCTGTGATGAAAAGGGTCAACACGCATCGGTAGTTGGAGCTCTTTATGCTTTGAATGCTAAGCCACTTTGGGAGCCGCATGTAGAAATTCAGGCCTGCAGTAGATTAATTTCACCCACAACAATTAACAATTGATCATGCAAAATTATCAACAATGGAGACTGAATATGGAGCTGTAACACAAAATTATATTAACTGAGTGTACAATAGCCAACCCTGTAATAACATAGGCTGCTGAATATATAGAATACATGAGCAAATCGAATGCATAAGGAAGCATCCAAATCTAGCATAAAGCAGGCTTACCCAAAATAGGCAAATCCCCCATAGGTGTAAAAAGATGATCCCAAATCTATCAAGGACCCCACGAATTAGCAAGGGTGCATGGGCAAGCTAAAGAGTGGTCAAATGGCAGCTCATACATGCTTTTGTATGGAGGAAAGAGTGGAGGAGGAAGAGGCAACAAAGTTGTTTCACCTCACCTAGTCTTGCTTTCCTATGTGCCTTAAAACACTGAAAAAGCAGGCAATAAAGCAGAAAAAGCAGAAGGGCGCCTAGGAGGCCAGGAATAAAGTAGATTTGATTCCCAAGGCTTTCCCAAGTGCTCCATGAGTCAATAATGGCAAGTTTGACCTCTATGGATAGGCAATTAACAACTTGCACATGGTGGGACTCATGGACTAGGCAAATAAGACAAAATAAATGAAATAATGTCTAAGTGGGTAAATACTATGGGTTGATTATTCTAACACCGCAACAGCGGAAGGGAAAAGGACAAAAACGGCTGATTTAACATAGTGTGACGCCCGATTTACAAAAAGATTTAAGTGTTTTGGACAGCTCCTCAAACTCAACAATGGACAGAAAACCTGCTATACCTCCGCAACGGCGACCCACAGTAAAGAACAATTGGTTCGATCAACAAGCGAAAACAAACTTAGAATCTACGACTCACCATAAATTCCAAACGCAATGAAAATTTGAACCTTGGGTGAGAGTTAAGCTTTTGTAATCATCTAAAATTAAACACGACCAAAAAATCAAAGGACCCAATCGATTTAAAACAATGCAAAATCATGAGGAGGGGCCCAAAATTTAAGAAATTTGGGGAAAAACAGTTGCAGCTGCAACATTATGAAGCCTCTACGAGAAGCAAGTTTGTGAAACTTAGGGCTATGATTTGGATTCAGGAAATTGCAACTATGGAAGAGGGGTGTTCAAAGAAAATAATTTCACATCCTGAATCACCATATCATTGTGTTGATTGGGGGTGGGGGGTGTTGGGAACTAAGGTTATGCAGGTTCATCACACCTATGGATCTTCTAGAGATAGCCTGTTGAAGGACATCAGTCAACTAATAGAGTAATCGACTAGAGGATCAAATCAGTATTTGAATAATATGTCGATTGAATGGTTGATGAGGCCATGGTCGGATCAACTAGAACAAGCGACTAAACTATGGGATGTTTTCAATTTTGTGGAAACGATTAGAACCAACGACCTCTATTTGTGGACGAGATCCTCCCCACTTCAAGGTATTTTGTTAGATATGGAGAGTATAAAAGAATGGCCCTATGGGTTGTGTTGACATTGTATTGATCGAATTATATTGACTTATAATGATGCATTGTGATGTTTTGATCACAATGCGTTGTGCTTAAGTTTTGTAATAGTGTCTTTTGACACCACCTATTTTCTTGGAATAATGTTCCCTTATGCTATTTTATTTTTTGTTCTAGTGTTCATATGAAGAGTTTCCCCAAAAAGCTATCTATTTTTTTGGTAAGCTAGTACCCATAGAGTTTCGAACTAGTGAGCTATCACAAGGAGTGCCTTACTAATACACTCATTCACTATTTATTCTACACCTCATGGGCCCAACATGTTATCTAAGTAGTTGACTTATTTTCACATAAGTCAAATATTTTTCACCAAATAACCCACTTACTAACTGAAACACCCATGTATATCTTGATAAAAGATGTATAGTAAGAAAAGGTAAAATCCTTCCCTCTTCATACTAATCAACAATAATTTCAAAACTATTGTGTGTGAGTGAAATATCTAATCCAATCATTAGTGAAATTGGAAATAAGTTTTCACTTTTGACATATTGTAATATTCTTTAGAATCTATTCCTACAAAGGACCCAATACACTTTCTCCAATCATTGATGATCATTTTGGATTTATATGTGTTGTATAAATATATAATCATTTTTACATAGGGTAATACTAGAGACCTGTTTGCAACATTGTGAATATAAGATTTCCATAAATTATATGTTATTTCAAGCTCTTCCTCTTCCCTCTTATTTAGTTCATCATAATTTGAAAATCCTTTCCCATATTTAATTAGATGATGTAACTTATTATATGTATAGGAATATCAATTATTTTGGTATAAGAATTCTCTCTCATTATATATATATGAAATTTGGCATCCTTTATACTAATCAGCAAAAATTTCATAACTATTGTGTGAGTGAAATATCTCATCCAATCATTAGTGAAATAGATTTTCACTTTTGACATATTGTAATATACTTTAAAATTTATTACTACAAAGGACCCAATACACTTTTCCCAATCATTGAAGACCCTTTTTGGATGTTTATGTGTTGTAACAAATATATGATCATTTTTACATAGGGTAATACTAGAGACCTATTTGCAACATTGTGAATATAAGATTTCCATAAATTGTGTGGATTTTCAAGCTCTTTGTCTCCTCTTTTATTTAATTCATCAACATTTAAAAATCCTTTTCTATATTTAGTTAGATGATATATCTTATTATATGCATATGCACATCAAATATTTTAGTATAAGAAGTCTCTATATATATATCAAATTTGACATTTTTAAGGGTGTTTATGATTGGTTTCTTTCCTTTAGTATACTTTTTATTCGTCTTAATGGATAACTTTGTCACTAAGAATGAATGTTTATTCATTAACATTGTCTCTTCATGATCTCTAGTTATCAAAATTAGTTCACCGAGTTGTTCTTTTGCCAAGTTTTCTTGAGTTCCTTCCTTCCTCCTTCAATATCCTTTTGTAGCTATGTATAAGTACTTACATATTATTCAATAAAGAAATAGGGCATGCACAAAATGTTTTTTTTTTGGAAAATAATAACAATTAACGGTTTGAATTCAAAATCCATCTTTCAAAAGTAAATAAACAACGATATAGATTTAAGCCACATTTTTTGAAGTGAAAATAGGACCCAATAAATGTGAATCATTGTTCAAGAATGAAAAATATCAAAGAGCTCGGGGCTTTAGGGAATTTCTTCTAAGAGAATCTAGGCAAGAACGATAATTATAGTGATAGAATAGTTAATGAATCCTACATATAACTCATATTACTTGTAATTGAGCATAGATTTCCTTAAGATATCCTTGGCACTAAATAATAGTAATATCTATAAATGAATGAAATCTCCCAGACTTGGGGGCCATTCCAAAGGATAATTTCCCAACATAGGTGGACCTACCTACATCTTGACCCAAATAATTGCAAAGATGATCTGTGGTGAAAATATCCTTAGATATAATATTGCATAAACGATTTGATTTATTTTCTTAAATTTGAATTGGAGAAAATAAGGAATCCTACAATTCAATCAATCCACTATTAAACTAGGTTACTTAGTCTTGCTTATGGTAATTTTTGAATAATGATACATCATGGAACCTTTTAACAACAAATCAATTATTCAAATTTTCTAAGGTTAAAATAGTATGTTCAACAATGCTAGAGAGAAACGTTTTTCAAAGCAACTACTTATTGAAAATACTTGGTTAATGAGTGTTAAGTTTAACCAATAATTTCAGATGAGAAGAGAGATTATGGGAAGGGAGGAAGAGGATTGTTGGTAAGGGAGAGTGCAATAGGAGCATAACACAGATGGGTGAGAGAACGTAGGTCACATGGAGGGAGAAGGGGAGATATGGTTGCGGAGGTACGATGGATTGCAGTTGTGAGGTAGTGGCATGAGGCGAGAGTAGTGTAGAAGCGACACATGGGGAGAGGAAGCATGTGGGAGAGGGGGAAATGAAGAAAAGGTTGTTGTAGAAGGTGGGAGTGTGCGGGGAGAAGAACACAAGGTAAAGTGACAGGAAACGATGTGGAGAGGAAGCAAAGAGGCGAGCGTATGTCTCTGCAGAAGGTGGAATGTTAGGATATTTAGACACTTAGGAGTTAGTTAAGATCAACTTCTGTAATATATCTGTTCGGTAAAGTGTGTTTCTTTAGTATGCATTAGTATGCATTTGTAAATATTCTAATTCGATGGTCACGATATGTTCTAGACATAGAGTGATTTGACGGTTCAACTTCTATTAGATCATACCTACCATTGATCTGTGGCTTAACACCCGATTGGTCTATGATCTCTATTTAAAGAGCATAGAGGGTCCTTGGCTAGTTGATCGATTATGAGAAGCTCATGTAACTTTATTTCTTTTGCATAATAAATTGCTCCAAGTAACTATTTAGCTGGAGCCGTGGACTGTTTCCCTCTCGAGGGTTTTAACCACGTGACAAACATTGGTGTGTTGATCTATGATCTATTTGTGTGAAGTAGTTGCTCAAGGTGTTTGGTATTTTGGGAGTACCCTGTGTACCCGAACATGGTATCAGATCGTTTATGAAGAGCCGCTTTCGGTTTTGATCAAGATCTGGAACCAGTGTTGTCGAAACTTTGAAAAGGTTTCTAGTTCTAGATTTTTTGTACATTTGTGTCCTATGGGAGCTATTCCATCACGTCCATAACAGTGTTTCCATTGGGAAATAGTTTTCATTTCACCGAAAACCATTTCCGTTTGTTCCAGAAACACCTGTTTCGACAAATCTGAAGGTATAATGTTATAGTGACGGATTTGTTTTATTTTTTTTAAATATCTCATATTTTATCAGTTTTATTACTAAATATTTATTGTTTTAATCTTGGACTGTTGCCTTCCCTGGCTACGTATTCTCTTTGCCGTGCACCTTGCGCGATCGCGGCGAATCAGAAACAGAAAGGGAAAGTTTTTTTTTCTTGTATTCTTGGCTACGTATGCTCTTTGTTGTGCACCTTGTGTGATCATGGAAAATAAAAAAAAGTGAGAAAACTTGAAAATGTAGACTTTTTGGGTAAGCTAACCAAGATCTAACCCCTTTGTATGGAAAAAGTTTTTTTTGTTTTTGTTTTTCGTTTTTTTTTGTGATTTGCAGAAAAAAATGCAAGCACAGAGAATGAGAGAGAAGAGTAAAAGAAAAAAAACCCTTTCTCTTTCCATTCTTTTACGTACCTTTTAAAATTAGCTCACTTGGGCCAAAGTTACTTTATTCCTTAATAGGTATTGAGTTCAAGTCTTATTAAGCTACTATTTAGTGCATGCAGTTTCTATTTTCAAGTTATTTTATTGTAAAAGTTCATCTCACATAAATAAAATAAAATAAAAGTGAGTCACTTAAGTCTTTTAATTTATTATCGCACTATTTAAAAGTAACATTATTATAAAAGTGAACCTCACTTATTCTACAAAAGTGATTCACTTCAAAGCAACTTTATTGTAAAGTGATTGTCAAAGGTTGATCTTGGGAAGAGGGGGGTTCTTTTTTTAGTTGGTCAAGTTAATATCTACCACGTCACTATTGGGGACATATTCAACATTTTATTTGATCAAGCATAACTTCATCATCCAGAATCAGTTTTCAGTGCCGTTTTGTTTTTAAACCGCATATTTTTTCAAGCTCTTTGCATCCAGACAGATAGTTTCTATTCTTTTGGCCATTATTTTATAGTATGGCTGCCCCTTCTGATATTATACTTACAAGTTCTAACTATTTCTCATGGAAATATCGTATGGAGGATGTTCTGTGAAGTAGGGGACTTTTCAAGATAACCTCAGGGAAAGAAACAGAACCCACTGATGATGATAAGAAAATTAAATGGGAAAATAGATGTGATGAAGCTCATGGATTGATTGGGATGTCAATCTCTACTGATTTACGATTCCACATATCTGGAATTGATGAACCTGATTTAGCTTGGGAAAAGTTGGAATCTATGTTTGGTAAACACAATAAAATTCAGGGTCATCAACTTGAGAATGAGTTGATTTCCTTGAATCCAAATGATTTTTCATGCATTCAAGACTATTTATATAAGTGTAAAACTCTTAGACTCCTATGTGCAGAATGCAAGATTAAGAAAGAAGACAAACAATGTATTTATCATATTCTTTCCAAACTTGGACCTGCATATGCTGTTTTTGTATCTACATTCTACTCCATGAAAGAATCCTTGACTGCGGCTAGCTATCAAGAGCCTAGTCTTGAATCATTTTGTGATTCCTTAATTATAGAGCAAGATAAGCTCATTCATCTTGGAATAATTAACAATGCAGATACATCTGGGAAAGCCTTATTGTCCCAACAGAAATAAAAGTCCAAGCCTCCCAAGAAACATAATTTTTGCAATAATAAGCCAAACAACAAGGGCCCCAAACCCTCTCAGTCATCTCCTTCTTTAAAAAATGACAAAGGATCCAATCAAAAAGCAAAGAAGACTGAGCGTCATTGCAATTTTTGTGGGAAACATAATCATGATGAATCTAAGTGTTTTAAGAAGATGGCAGCCTTGGAAGAAGCAATGAAGAAGCACCACATCAACCTAGATTCGTCTTCAGAATCTAACTCTCATGGACATGCACTTTGTGCTTCTGGTTACTCTTAGACGACATCTTCTTCTACTACTTCAATTGAATATTGGCTCATTGATTCTGAAGCATCTTATGATATGGCTAAGGATCAAGCCATATTTTCTACTATGCATGATTGTAACACCAAACAAATATTTGTTGGTGATGATAGATCTCTAAGTGTTGTAGGATCTAGAATAGTTATAGTAGAAAATGGTCATTTCAGTGATGTACTATGTGTTCCAAAAATTTCCTGCAATTTTTTATCAGTCTATCAAATTACTCATTCAGGTGAAGGTAAAAAGGTGACGTTTACACCTCACCAAGTTGTAATCTAGGATTTTAAAAATCCTCAAAATGTCCTTGCTACTGGAACTAGTGATGATATTACCAGGTTGTACAAATTTAACAACTTTGGGTCATTACCTTTTTCCTTTAGTTTTTGTTGCTCATAGTGATAACTTGAGCAAAACTTGGCATGAGTGATTTGGTCAATTAAATTATCGCTCATTGCAACAACTATGTAAAGACAATATGGTGACTAGTCTTCCGATGGTATCTTGCAAGGATGGTGTTTGTTTCAGTTGTGTACTCGAAAAACATCATCGAGGCAATTTTGACAAACATGCCTCTTAGCATGCCTCGGTTCCTTTGGAGCTTGTGCATAGTGACTTGTGTGGTCCTCTTCCATCTGCAACCTTTTTTGGTTTCAAATATCTCTTAACTTTCATTGATGACTACTCTAGACGCACTTGGGTTTACTTCCTAAAACTTAAGAGTGAAGTATTCAACATGTTCTTGGCCTACAAGGCCCTTGTTGAAAAACAATCTGGTCATCAAATTATTAAGTTAAGATCTAACCATGGAGGAGAATATGTTAACAACAAGTTCACTACTTTCTACACTGAACAAGGAATCCAACAACAGTACACTGTTCCATATACACCACAACAAAATGGTGTAGCTGAACGGAAGAAACGCACTTTAAAAGAAATGGCTAATTGTATGATCCTATCTAAGGGACTAAGTCTTCAATATTGGGCTGAGGCCATAAATTGTGCAAATTACATAGTTAATCGCACACCCACTAAAGTTTTACAAGGTATAACACCGAAAGAAACATGGAGTAAAATCAAACTATATGTAAGTCACTTTCGTGTGTTTGGTTGTGAAGCATGGGCTCACATTCCAGATGAAAAACGGAAAGCATTGCAGCCTAAAAGTGAAAAGTGCATATTTGTTGGATTTCATGAATATGTAAAAGGTTATAGACTTCTTCAGCCCCATTCACATGATATAATCATTAGAAGAGATGTTAAATTTGATGATATTCTCTTGGCCTACAAGCCTAACTTAGCGAGTGTGCCATCTTTGGCCTGCGAGCCTGATTCAGTGATTGTGCCTTCTTCTTGTTCTTCCAACTTCCTTGACAGGTTTCCAACTCCAGTTTCTGTTGATGACAGTGAGGATGAAAATCCACCTCCGCCTGCTCATGTTCCTCCAATTGCACCAGCACCAATACTTCCTCGATGGGTCCATTCAACATGTGAAGCAGCTAGTGATCTTGCCAGTGATCCTAGAGATCAACATCGAACACATTCTCAGTTTCAGCGAGCCTCTTCTCTTTTGGCTCAAGTTTCCAAGAATCATGATCCAGAAACTTTTGCAGAAGCTTTAGGAAATCCAGATTGGGATGCAGCTATGAATGAAGAATATCGTTCCTTAATGGCAAACGATACTTGGGATATTGTTCCTCTTCCAAAAGGAAGAAAACTTGTTAGATGTAAATGGGTCTACAGAACTAAGTATGCATCAGATGGAAGTGTTGAAAGACTTAAGGCAAGGTTAGTTACCAAAGGTTTTTCCCAAGTTGAAGGGATTGACTACAATGAAACTTTTTCTCCTGTCACAAAAATGAATTACATTCTCCTTGTTCTTTCCCTTGAAGCCTTACATAACTGGGAATTCCATCAAATGGATGTCAAATATTCCTTCTTACATGGTGATTTACATAAGGAAATTTACATGGAACAACCTCCTGGATATGTTCAAGATAACTCTAGACTTGTCTGTCTCATTAAGAAATCCTTATATGGCCTTAAGCAAGCTTCTAGAGCTTGGTATGCCAAAATGGATAACTTTCTCCTTGACACTGGTTTTTCTAGATGCCATTCTGACCCCAATGTCTATACCAAGAAAGTAGGAAACCATCTCATCATACTTGTTCTTTATGTTGATGATATTATCCTTACTAGTAGTGACCCTAAACTTATAACCCATGTGAAATCCAGTCTTAAGCAAAATTTTGAAATGTCAGACTTAGGACATTTGCATTATTTTCTTGGTCTCCAAGTCTTACAAACCAAAGAAGGAATCTTTCTTTCCCAGTCTAAGTATGCTTGTGACCTTCTTCGTCACTTCCACATGGAAGATTGTAAACCAGCCCCTTCTCCCTTCCAGTCTGGAGTCAAACTTTCTGCCACTTGTACTTCCCTTGAAGTAGATGCCACCTTGTATCATCAGCTTATTGGTAGTATTTTATACTTGACTCATTCCTGTCCTAAACTTTCCTTTGTTGTTGGTCGTGTTGCCCGTTCAATTCAAACTCCTCATGAAAGTCATCGGAAGGCAGCAAAAGGAATACTTTGATATATTTGAGGTACAATTCAGTTTGGGATTCATTACAGTACAGGGGGAAACCTTTGTTGGTTGGTTTCACTGATTCAGATTGGGCTGACGATCCTGATGATCGAAAGTCTACTGCAGGTTATGTTTTCAGTGTAGGATCTAGACCTATCACTTGGGCTTGTAAGAAACAACAAGCACTTGCACTTTCTTCAGCAAAAGTAGAATATCAAGCCGTAGTTAATTCCAGTCAGGAATCTTTATGGCTTCGACAGATCCTTTCAGAGTTTGGATTCAAGCAGCAGCAGCCTACTCCACTTTGGTGCGCCAATCAAAGTGCCATCAAGCTTGCCAAAGATCCAGTTCTACATCAGCGCAGCAAACACATTGAGCTACACATGCACTTAATCATAAATCTTGTTCATGATCATGTTCTTGAAATGCTCTATTGCCCTATAGATGATCAAGTTGCAGACATCTTCACCAAGTCTCTTACAGAAGTGAAGTTTTCTAAACTTCGATCTATGTTAGGAGTTCAGGAATGTGTCCTTAAGGGGGGATATGCTCTAATGCCTCCTTCCTTCTCCTAATAGTGTCACTTTTGTAAATCCTTCAATCCTATCCCAAGTTGTTCTTAAGGGGGGATGTTAGGATATTTAGACACTTAGGAGTTAGTTAAGATCAAATTGTGTAATATATCCATTAGGTAAAGTATGTTTCTTTAGTATGCATTAGTATGCATTTGTAAATATTCAAATCCTACGGTCACGATATGTTCTAGACATAGAGTGATCCAACGATTCAACTTCTCTTAGATCATACCTACCATTGATCCGTGGCTTAACACCCGATTGGTCCATGATCTCTATTTAAAGAGCATAGAGGGTCCTTGGCTAGTTGATCGATTATGAGAAGCTCATGTAACTTTCTTTCTTTTGCATAATAAATTGCTCCCAGTAGCTATTTGGATAGGGTCGTGGAATGTTTCCCTCTCGAGGGTTTTAACCACATGACAAACATCGATGTGTTGATCTGTGATCTATTTGTGTGAAGCAGTTACTCAAGGTGTTAGGTCTTTTGGGAGTACCCTGTGTACCCGAACATGGAATGCAATGATGGAGGAGAATGAGGAGAGGGGGATGAGAATGAGGAGGAGATGGGAAAAGAGAGTAGATGGAGTGAGGAAAATGCAGACTGAAGCATGAGGGAGAGATAGGTGATGAAATGGAGTAGCGGGGGAAATTACGGGCCGATGACTTGAATCCAAGATCAGAGTAGGAGGAACAAATATGCTCTGATACCAAATGGAACAACCGTATATCATTGGGTAATTAAGAAGTGAGCCTGTCTTCCATGATTGAGAATAAAATAATAATATATTGATAGATGATGATAAAGTATTACAATGAGATTCTCCTTTATAAGGATTGAGAATGAATACTGAAGGGTTATGCCATTTCACCTTAGGTTTTAATAATTTATTATTTATAATTAATATATCATTTAAATATTCAAAACACTCATTTAGTAGCCAAGGATTCTCTCAGCAAGAAAGAATCGAGTATACTAAAACTTTTCCCCTATTGCAAAGATGAACTTTGTTTGTTTGATTATTTCCCTCGTTGCTTGTTTTGGATGGGAAATTCATCAAATGGATGTTAAAAGTGATTTTTTCCATGGAGACTTGTCTGAAGAAATCTATATGAAACAATCTCCTAGTTTTGTGATAGATTCTAGTCTTTTTGTCGACTAGAGAAGCCATTGTATGGTTTGAAATAAGAAACTCATGCTAGTTATGAGAATATTGATCATTTATCCATCAATTTTGGCTTCAAACATTGTGAATCTAATCAAAATGCTTATGTCTTACATGTTCATGGTGATACTTTGATTGTGGCATTATATTTTGATGATATAGTCATAACTGGAAATAATGCCAATCTCATTTTGATTTTGAATAAACAACTTGGATATACTTTTGAAATGATTGACCTTGGTTTGTTGCATATCTTTCTAGGCATTCCAATTTTGTAAATGGATGATGATATATTTCTTTCTCAACCAAAGTATGCTTTGGATATTTTGAAATGATTCATTATGAATGATTGTAAGTCTTGTGCTACATGTAATCAGTCGGGTGTAAATTTGTCAAAGAATTGTGACTATCCATGAGTTGACGCCACTATTTATCAATAAGTGGTTGGTAGTATGATTTACTTAACTCATAGTTGACATGATCTCTCCTCTGTTGTTAGTGTGATTTCCTAGTTCATGCAAGATCTCAAGAAATCCACTGAAATGATGCAAAGAGAATTTTTCACTATATTAAAGGAACTTATATGTATGGTGTTAAGTATTTTCGTAATCAGAACCACTCGTTGGGTTCAATGATTCCAACTAGGGAGGTGGCATTGATGACTGCAAGTCCACTTCTATTTATATGTTTCGACTATGTTCTAGATATTTGGTCTGGTTGTGTAAGAAATAGAAGGTAGTCTCTTTTTTTACTACAAAAGATGAATATTATGGAGTTGTGAATGATGGTACATAGGAAGTTTGTATCCGACACCTTTTAGAAGAGATTGGTTTTCATGTTCAGGCTTCCACTATTATCCATTGTGACAATCAAAGTACAATACAAGTTGTTGATAATCCCATTTCTCACAGAAACATGGATAATGTTGAACTTCATGTTCATTATTCGAGACACTTGGTGCATGGAAATGTTGACTCACTTGTTTATTGTAGGACAGATTATCAGATTTATGATATATTTATGAAGCGTGTACGAGAAGCAAGTTTGTGAAACTTAGGGCTATGATTTGGATTCAGGAAATTGCAATTATGGAAGGGGGCATTCAAAGAAAATAATTTCACATCCTAAATCTCCATATCATTGTGTTGATTGGGGGTGGGGGTGTTGGGACCTAAGGTTATGGAGGTTCATCACACCTATGGATCTTCTAGACATAGCTTGTTGAAGGACATCAGTCGACTAATAGAGTAATCGACTGGAGGATCAAATCAGTATTTGAATAATATGTCGATTGAATGGTTGATGAGGCCATGGTCGGATCAACTAGAACAAGCGACTAAACTATGGGATGTTTCCAATTTCATGGAAACGATTAGAACCAACGACCTCTATTTGTGGACGAGATCCTCCCCACTTCAAGGTATTTTGTTAGATATGGAGAGTATAAAAGAATAGATATGGAGAGTATAAAAGAATGGCCCTATGGGTTGTGTTGACGTTGTATTGATCAAATTATATTGACTTATAATGATGCTTTGTGATGTTTTGATCACAATGCGTTGTGCTTAAGTTTTGTAATAGTGTCTTTTGACACCACCTATTTTCTTGGAATAACGTTCCCTTATGCTATTTTATTTTTTGTTCTAGTGTTCATATGAAGAGTTTCCCCAACAAGTTAACTATTTTTTTGGTAAGCTAGTACCCATAGAGTTTTGAACGAGTGAGCTATCACAAGGAGCGCCTTACTAATACACTCATTCACTATCTATTCTACACCTCGTGGGCCCAACATGTTATCTTAGTAGTTGACTTATTTTCACATAAGTCAAATATTTTTCACCAAATAACCCACTTACTAACTGAAACACCCATGTATATCTTGATCAAAGATGTATAGTAAGAAAAGGTAAATTCCTTCCCTCTTCATACTAATCAACAAAAATTTCATAACTATTGTGTGTGAGTGAAATATCTAATCCAATCATTAGTGAAATAAGCTTTCACTTTTGACATATTGTAATATACTTTAAAATCTATTACTACAAAGGACCCAATACACTTTCTCCAATCATTGATGATCATTTTGGATTTCTATGTCTTGTATCAAATATATGATCATTTTTACATAGGGATGATCATTTTGGATTTCTATGTCTTGTATCAAATATATGATCATTTTTACATAGGGTAATACTAGAGACTTGTGTGCAACATTGTGAATATAAGGTTTCCATAAATTATATGTTATTTCAAGCTCTTCCTCTTCCCTCTTATTTAGTTCATCATAATTTGAAAATTCTTTCCCATATTTAATTAGATGATATAACTTATTATATGTATAGGAATATCAATTATTTTGGTATAAGAATTCTCTCTCATTATATATATATTGTCATCCTTTATACTAATCAGCAAAAATTTCATAACTATTGTGTGAGTGAAATATCTCATCCAATCATTAGTGAAATAGATTTTCACTTTTGACATATTGTAATATACTTTAAAATTTATTACTACAAAGGACCCAATACACTTTTCCCAATCATTGAAGACCCTTTTGGATGTTTATGTGTTGTAACAAATATATGATCATTTTTACATAGGGTAATACTAGAGACCTATTTGCAACATTGTGAATATAAGATTTCCATAAATTGTGTGGTTTTTCAAGCTCTTCCTCTCCTCTTTTATTTAATTCATCAACATTTAAAAATCCTTTTCTATATTTAATTAGATGATATAACTTATTATATGCATATGCACATCAAATATTTTAGTATAAGAAGTCTCTCTCTCTCTCTATATATATATCAAATTTGACATTTTTAAGGGTGTTTATGATTGGTTTCTTTCCTTTAGTATACTTTTTATTCGTCTTAATGGATAACTTTGTCACTAAGAATGAATGTTTATTCATTAACATTGTCTCTTCATGATCTCTAGTTATCAAAATTAGTTCAGCAAGTTGTTCTTTTGCCAACTTTTCTTGAGTTCCTTCCTTCCTCCTTCAATATCCTTTTGTAGCTATGTATAAGTACTTACATATTATTCAATAAAGAAATAGGGCATGCACAAAATGTTTTTTTTTTGGAAAATAATAACAATTAACGGTTTGAATTCAAAATCCATCTTTCAAAAGTAAATAAACAACGATATAGATTTAGGCCACATTTTTTGAAGTGAAGATAGGACCCAATAAATGTGAATCATTGTTCGAGAATGAAAAATCTCAGAGAGCTCAGGGGTTTAGGGAATTTCTTCTAAGAGAATCCAAGCAAGAACGATAATTATAGTGATAGAATAGTTAATGAATCCTACATATAACTCATATTACTTGTAATTAAACATAGATTTCCTTAAGAAATCCTTGGCACTAAATAATAGTAATATCTATAAATGAATGAAATCTCCCAGTCTTGGGGCCATTTCAAAGGATAATTTCCCAACATAGGTGGACCTACCTACATCTTGACCCAAATAATTACAAAGATGATCTGTGGTGAAAATATCCGTAGATATAATATTGCATAAACGATTTGATATATTTTCTAAAATTTGAATCAGAGAAAATAAGAAATCCTACAATTCAATCAATCCACTATTAAACTAGGTTACTTAGTCTTGCTTATGGTAATTTTTGAATAATGATACATCATGAAACCTTTTAACAACAAATCAATTATTCAAATTTTTTAAGGTTAAAATAGTATGTTCAACAATGCTAGAGAGAAACGTTTTTCAAAGCAACTACTTATTAAAAATAGTTGGTTGATGAGTGTTAAGTTTAACCAATAATGCTCCCTACTTTGTTATTACCTTCGACCTTATGAGAGGATACAGAGGGACATTGACTAGTATCATATATGATGGGTGTCTATTCAAATAATGAATAAACCATAATAAACAAAGTTTATATCCTCAAATTGAAGAGCGAATATAAATTGATTTTTCATTTATTATCAAAGTTAGAAAAGGTAACTATTACATATGGAACTGCCATTGCCAACATAAGAGTTATCAATAAAAACCATAATGAACAAAGGTTATATCCTGAAATTGAAGAGCCCCTCTAAATTGATTTTTCATTTATTATCAAAGTTCAAAAAGGTAACTATTACACTATGGAATAGTCAACATAAGATTGGACAAGACTCGCTTTCAAATCATAAGGACCTTTAATTTATTTTGGGTGGGACAACTTCCAACCTTCTCTTGTTCATTTAAATGAACTCCACGACAACCTTGCTTTGGTGTGGACTCAACAATGCCAACTTTACTTTAATTTCAATATATATTCAATAAATTTTCAGATGAGAAGAGAGATTTGAGTGGAGAGTACAATTGAGTAATCATAACTTCTTCATAAGTCCGGCTAATTCTTTCCATAATGTTAAAATAAGAGGCCTTGATTTACAATCTAGGAATGTCATTAGAATGATCCATAAGTTTGAATTAGTTTGAGAAGCATAGATTCGATTTAGAAATCGGTCCAATCAATGAATCAAGGCTTAAGATCATTATAATCAATTACTAAAAGGATTTTGCTATTTTGTGTCAAATTAAAATTTGATTAGGGGATATCTAATGAATAAGATATAACATGAAAATCGTATAATAGTTTGAGCACAAATAAGGTAAAATAAATTATTAATGAATTAAGGTCGATCATGAGTTCAAGTTGGAGTTATGAAGAGTTAGGATGAAAGATCTTTAATTATGAAAGTAGGTTTAATTTTGAAAATGAGTAATACAATTGAAAGAGAATGTATATAATAAGGTCAAGGGTTTGATTATGAAATTGGACGAACTCTTTAATTAGAAGGAGAGAAGGTTTAAAAGTTGATAAACTTTGATAATTGAATAATTGAATTAGATCTAGAAATCGGAAATAAACTGGAAAAAAAATACATAGAGAAGAATCAATTTTGAAATTGGGTATGATTAAAATATCAGACTTAAGCAATTTTATATAACCAACTAAAAACAAGCCAAACCAAAACCAATCAAGAAGAAAATGATAACATAATTCACTGAGCAATACAAAAGAATACTTAGGAGGAAACCATTATTCATTCCTAAACAAATGCATACCTCATTAAAGAAAAAACGGGGTCACAAGTTTTCAAGAAAACATGGTCAGGTGGGGGGTGTTGTTTTAGATTCAACAATTACATAAACCAAAAGGAGCATATAGTAATTCACATGTGCATTTTATTATCTTGAAGATGGTGTTAAAGAAATGCAATTTCGAAAGATATTGTATTTTGTATCATTATTATTATTCCTCCTTTAGGAGATGTTGTTCCTTAGTTGGGGATGTCATTGATGTAATTGGTCATGTAAAGTCTTGAGGTAAAACCTCTATTGTAAGTCGGGTCAGTAGTACCCACAAAAGTATTATTAAAATGCTATTTTGAGTCTCCCATGGTAATTTGGCCCTTGTTGAGAGGAGATGTCGGACCTATTAGATTATTAGGATTCTCAACTAATGAGTATAAATAAGGTTATTAGGCTTCTCAACTAATCAGTATAAATAGGTGAGGACCCTACCTAATTTGTATACACTCAGTACTCAAGTAAGTTTGCTAGAGAGAGAAGAAGTACACACCCCATATCCATTTGGATTTTAGGTTAAAAATTATGACCAACTTTCTAGATCTTATTATTTTAACCCTTTTTATGTAATCTATTAAAAAAAAAATATGACCAACTTTCAAAACCTTATTATTTTTATCCTTTTTATGTAATTTTTCATATTAACATAGTATTATAACATGTGTATATCAAAATATTTATATAGACACATCTTAGTAAATCTTATTAATTTTGAAAAAGGCTTAAGACAAATTAGACACCCTAACAAAGTAAAAATTTAAATTGTACATATAATATATCTTAAGATTTTTCTCATATATATAGTAACTTTTGAATTCTTCTTTCAATTGGAAATGATCTTACTCTAAATCTCATATTTTACATTTTTTTATAAAAAACTTACAAATTTTTTTAATTTTTCTTTCAAATAGATAAAGTCTTATTTAAATTTTATCATTTTTATATATGTAATATAATTAACAAAGTGAGAGATTGAATGTGCCCACCATATGGTGGTCAGTTAATGAAGCTAGATAAATTTCATTTCATCTACTTTAGTTTAATTTTGTTGAACCATATGATGGCTTAAATGTCTAGCTATCATAATGTGATAGAAACACTTAAAAAAATTTCAATTCTTCTTTCAAATAAATATAATCTTATTTTAAATTTTATAATTTATATATATATAATATGGTTAACAAAATTATAAGTTATATATATATATAACTTTTCAATTTTTTATTTTTCAAATATATAATAACTTGAATTTAAATAAATATGGTCTCAATTCATAATTTCTCAACCTGAATTTATTTGAGATTGAATTCATTTTTCAAATAAATATGGTCTCAATTCATAATTTCTCAATGTGAATTCATTTTTCAAATAAATATGGTCTTAATTTAATCTATGAAGTGTATGCTTAAGGTTTTAAGACTATTAGGAATGCTCACTTGCACAATTTGCAAACTTTGGTTAAATTTTGTCGAGATAGATTTATATATTCTTGTATTAAAGTTCGAGTATCACATAATTTAGATTGTCTCGATAGTTTTATTGAGGATCTATGATTCAATTTGAAGGTATCAAATTGAGTATTAATGGTTTTGATTTTAAGGGTTATAAATGCAATATATAATAAAATATAATACTTTTATATATACATATTTTATGGTAGTAAACATGTATGTAAAGTATATTTTTTTAAAATAATAATACTAAATAAAATATAATTTTAGATATTTTTTTTAAATAATTACAATATATTTTAAATTATATTAATATATACATAAATTTAATATATATTATAAAATAAAATATATAATATTTACCCATATATTCATTGAAGTGATCACAAATATATAAGTTTAAAGTGAACAAATCAAGCATTCATACTTTATGCATAATTACTGATGACTGTTTGTTCGTCCAACGATTGTTATGGAAAATATAATAATTCTTTTGAGAAAATCATGATAGGACCTTTCAAATCAAGTACCTATATGCATAACTCATTAAAATATATGACATTTCCTTGTCCAAGGTGGCATCCATATATTTCACATGGTTAGAGAGTCCTTTTTATACTACTTTGTTTATATATATATATATATATTAAATTCACATAAAAAAAAACAACTTTATATATAAGAAAAATTGTGTCTTACAAATAAAATTTCCTCCTGTCTAGAAAATCAGATCAATATATATCAATAGTTACAAAACCAATCGGGACTATAATAACACAATCATAATCTTACACAGCAAAACATACATCCTTCTTTGTACAAACAGAGTCAAGGAGCAAGAATGTCACTACACTATACTTAGAAAACCATGCTCTATTCTGGATCCATCCTGAACGAGTTCCCAGTCGATAGCTTTAAATTATTTTTTCACTACCTTGTTTTTATAAAAGTATACAGATTAAAATAAATTGGAAATTTTAAAATTGGATGTACATACCCAGAACTGAAAATTAATTAATTATTATTTATTTCATAAAAAAATTATGTTAAATTTATTGTAACTTGTTTTTGACCAGGTGGGTGAAGGATGATTGTAATTGAAGAATTATTTATTTTAATAATTAAATAAAGGAGACACCTATCCAAGGGAGACTGTTAAATGAGTGTTCATTGACCCACTATGAGGAAGAAGAAGTTGTAGAAGGCTAGTTGGCAAGTGGCAGCAT
This sequence comes from Pseudotsuga menziesii, assembly GCA_001517045.1. Taxonomy (NCBI): domain Eukaryota; kingdom Viridiplantae; phylum Streptophyta; class Pinopsida; order Pinales; family Pinaceae; genus Pseudotsuga; species Pseudotsuga menziesii. The sequence continues at coordinate 229,597 of LPNX010050076.1, forward strand.
TAGTATTTCACTTTCTAGTTATTGCAGGAGCATAATCCCTAAAAAAGTGGTCATGTTCCCTCAGAGGGGTAACTGAGCTGGTGGCTCATTTAATTCCAAAACTGACCTAAATACCTAGGCAATCTTATATAAACCATCAAATTGAGTAAGAGGCTCACCACTCATTTTGATTTCTAAGTGAATGAACCTTGTGATTGTTGCAAACTGAGAAGTCAGGAACACAAGGAATTTGATGAGGGGATCGCTAAAGTGATTTGCTGAGATAAGTATGTTACTGTTTGCTAAGTTCCAGCAAGGTTGTTGTGTGGGCTACTTTCATAGGTCTTTGTCTTAGTGGTCTAGTGAATAGGCTCGAGGGTCCTAAGAAAGTAATCTTTGGCTGCTTCAAGAGAAGGTTGGGTGGAACAGTCTCCCGTGGGTGTTTGTCTCCTTTTTGCAATATATCTAGGTTCAATCATTATTTAATTTCTGAATCTGTACTTTCATTTGGAATATGCTCAGGAACTGTAATTTAAGATGTTTTATAATCTCTTTATCTAGAAGTTGTTAGGAAACTACATTTATTGGTATTCAATTTAAATGATAGATCCACTAGTTTAGTGTTTTCTGTAACAGTATTTCATAACCTAAATAATGTTCTTTTTGTATCAGTTTTAGATTATTTCTACAGGTATTACAAACTAGTAAAATGTTAGTAACAGTGATATAGAATCTGTAGACTAAGTTTATAATCAAGTAAACTATTTTATCGTAGCAAAGACTTGTAAAAAGTCCCATAGTAAACAAAGACACAGAGACCTACTAAAACATAGATATTCAATTATATATATATATAAGAACAAAACCCTTTTAGTGACACTATATACTAATTAGGGTTTGAATCTAGAATAATTTTTATACATGATTAGGCTTAACCTGGAACTTATAAGGGCATCTTAAGCTCATTCTCTTAACTAGAAATTATTTAAGAACACCAAGTCAAGATTATCGACACACTGTAGAATTGGTTACAGGCTTTAGTTCAGGCTGGCCCTTGTTATCTATAGTATTTTGTTTGCAGAGGAAAGTTACAGACAACCTTAGGGATTAATATTAAATAATTGAGAAACAATACTATTAGCTAAACAAAGTTTAATTCTTGTAAACATAGGTTCTACTTTGCATTAATGGAAGTTTACCTACAGTCCCATGGCCTATTAATAATATATAAACAAAGTTAAATACTCAAAGTAAAATCCCTCACGGGATCTTACCAAAACATTTTTAAAAAGTATTTTAAGACAATAATCAATATTAACAGAGGCCTTATGACCCTCTCCTCAAACATCATGCGTGCACGATAAATGCTTCACAGTTGTTTTCCAAAGTGGTTAAATAAAAGGACGAAACCCTAAGATCATTCTTATAACTGAATTTGATTACATTTGTGTAGTCATATTTTTTAACAGCCGACTTCACGACCCTTTTATTTTTATAAACTAAAATAGTATCAAGAGAGGCCTCACAACCGCATGCATTTTCTTATAAGTTTCTCCCAAAACCCTACTAACTATCAAATTAAGGAAAACAAATGTGTAATAATTAAATTAAAACCTTTTTACAAACACATCTCTCTATCAAAGTTAAACAATAATAACTACTGTAAATAGTTGGATCTATATTCCTTAAGATAGAGAATCTCATGGCCACATTACGGCTTTTCCTAAGCCATGCAGAGTTAAGTAACAGTCAAAGTCTTTTGACAGAGGCCTTACAGCTCTCATCAAAGCACGAGAGTATGGTCTCACGGCCTTATCAAAACATAAACGGTGAAAGAAACAACGAAATCAATTTAGAGAAAGAAAATTTATAAATAGTCACAATAATGAAACAAGACAACTATAGTGCAACTTTGGTATTTTAAAAGCATTGCTTACAAATAGCCCTGATGGGTCTTTACAACAATGTATCCATTACATTATCAAATGAACAACAAAATTGCAATAAGAGTAACGAGAGTGGCTTTCTAATCCCAAAAACAAAACCTACAGAGTAAAGGATCACTGCCACAATAAGGAGCACTGTAAATAAACTAAAATACGAAGCCTCACAGGGTCAAAAAAGCTAAAGGTCTGTACATTATAAATACAATTGGAATAATTGCAATAGAAATACTTTTAAACACCATCTCTCTCAAAATGAAAGTGGCATAGTCGCAATATTCCACAGGAAACGATTTCTTTACATCTTTGGAAAATTACACAGTTACTTGGACAATGAAAAAAACGGAGTTGCAATATCGAAGCCCTTACGGGTTCTTAATGTATTAAAACAAGTTTTAGAACCAAAAAAATATACATAGTGGCATAGTCGTTTAAGACTCCACAGGTGATAAATAACACCCTTACAGTATCAAATGCATATTATACCAAAGCAAGTATATCACTTCCACATTGACAAACCAACATAGAGTGGAAACACCCAACGCCATAAAAACACACCGTAAGACCCAGTTTGGTTTCACAGAGCCATGCAAGGTAGATACATGGGTCTTACCAGTTAAAAAGGGGCTTTTCGGCCTGGGTTTAACCCATGTCTCCATCGCAGAGGTTTGTTCTGTAGAAACCAATTAAAAAGATTTAATACATATTTTCATTTTACACTAGTGCAAAAGAGAAAAACGAATAATAAATTTAGATTTTACTTTCCCGGCGTTCAGAGGCACCCAGTCACCATAAAAGTGAGGACTGCAGAATCCATCAACAAACAAAACAAGTTCAATCAGTTTAGGATAGTGTCAAGGTTCAAGAGGTTCTCCATCTCGTTTTATAGACAAGGGATCAAACGAATAAAGGCCAAATGCAATGACAGAGAAACAACCAACAACAAACAAAACCCCATCCAAATGACGGACGCAGTCTCCAAAGTGCATTGAAAACCTAGGGTTTATCACTACGCTCGGTTGTCGCCATCAGGAAATTTTAATGCCATCACTTGGTCCGAAAGGGAGTGATTTTATGGCTTGTACCTTACCTTTCTCCATCACCTTTAAGTCAACCAATGTGTGAGTGCAAAGGTCAAGAACCTTGTTTAACTCTCCATGAATGGTTATGCATAACATATTTAAACCCATTGTATATGGTTTCCAACCTCACAAACAAAGCATTCTCATTGTTTGTTTCTTATAACCTATGGTACATCATTTCTTTCTTTAAATATATCTTAACATACACAAAATGTTGAGTAGTTAGAAGGTTCCTTTCGATAGGAATTTTATTTGTTATATTAAAAGGATAAATATGGTTTATGAAAATCATCAGAACTAGGTTAAGGTTTAGATCTTGTCCAAAACTTTGGGATTACCTTTTTCTTGTCACTTGTGGCGTTTTAGCTTAGAATTGTTTCTTTAACTATGATGTAGGGGTGACCTCACCCACTTGCACATGAGTATAACAAAAATTCATGCATTTGTCATAACGACTAAGTAATACCATGATCTATCCCTTGTGCATCTCAAGAGTAGAATCAAACAAAAGACATCGACAAACTATTTTACAACAAGAAGTTTTCAACATAGTCCTTTAAGGCAGATAATTTTGTCACAAAGTAATGTCATGACGAGATTTCACAAAATAAAGTAAGATAATAATAAAATAAGTACATAAATCTTGTAGATAGTTAATAAAGTCATTAGCATTATGACAGGAGAAGTTATGAAATATAACTAGGAACTTCTTAAGTTACTTGCAGTAATTTTTTTTTATATGAATTTTGAGGGTTGTTACATGTGATATCAGAGCGAGGTTTCCAAACACTAGGCCTAATTGGATCACTCACTTATAAGTAAGAAAACCAATATACTAATTTTATTTGTATTTATTTCTATCTAGAAATATAAAATCTGTTTTGCAGGAAAATGGAAGGTGTTGAAGCATCTGTTGAAAATGGTTCTCAGCACAACAACCCAGAAAACATTTATGTAGAACTGAATAATCCAGAGTTACTACAAACAGTTAAGGAGTTAAAAGAGGAACTGCAAACTGTAAAAATAGACAATGAAAGAATTATGGAAATGAATCAAATGCTACTAGATAATATACATAACAGAGGAAAAGATAAGCAAAATGTTTACGAAACTGATTCTGAAACAATGTCTTACAAACATAAAGGAAAGAAAGCAAAGTATTAGGATAGTGAATCTTCTTCAGAGGTCAATGAGAGGTCACATAGGGGAAGGTATAAATACATAAGCGACAGTAGTGAAAGTGACCGTAAACCTAGGAGAAGGAAGTATAAACCCTATGAAGAAATTTTTGGGGAATTCAAAAAAATAAAGCCTCCCATGTTTAACGGAGAAGTAGAGAAAGGTGAAGAAGCAGAAGCTTGGCTGTCAGGAATGAAGAAATATTCCCAGATTTACAACTATTTTGACAAACTAAAATCCCAGATGGCTATTTACAATTTGACCGGAAAAGATGATATATGGTGGCAGGATATAAAAATGGTCAAAAATATTAAGGAGAAGTACTTAACCTGGGGAGTTTTTAAAAATTATTTTAAAAGGAAGTTTTTAACTAAACAATAATACGAGGAAAGAGCTAAGGAATTCAATGAATTAAAATTAGGTTCCATGTCAATGAAAGAGTTAACCAGCAAATTTTTAAGTTTGTTAAGGTATGTAGCTTACATAATTGATGAAAATCCTAAAATACAAATATTTTTAAGCTGTCTTCCCATTAGCTTCAAAGATAGGATTGAGTTTGATAACACGAAGACTCTTAAGGAAGCTATGAGGAAAGCATATTTTTGTTATGAACATAGCAAGAAAAGAGAAAGTTTACCTAACTTGAAGACAAAGAAGACAAGTCACTTTGACCAGAAGAGAAGAGGGTTTAAGTCAAATAAGAGTTTTGGGAGTAAATCTTAGAATTTCTCCAAGAATAACTATGAGAGAAATGGTTTTAAGAATAAAGCACCACATAATACTATAACACCAAAAGGCAGGGATATGCCTAACAACTTTGTTAAAAATAATGAACAAAATGAACATGTTAGATGCTGGGAATGTCAATGACTGCATTATGCCAAGTTCTGTCCGAACCGAAAAGAGAACTTTAGCATCATACACACTATCTAGGAAGAAGAAGCAGTTGAAGATGTGGAAAATAAGATGCCCAGAATAAATGCAGCGTTGGAGACCCGACAGGGGGACCACCATATTTTCGTGGTGGAAGTGCAATGTATAATACAAAACCAGTATTTTTCCATCTTGATTGATCCAAGTGCTAGTTTAAGTTATATATCTCCTAACATAGTGGAAAAGTGCATGTTATATTTACAAAAAATTGGAAAATCCTGGCTGGTCCAGTTAGCTATAGGAACTAAAAGAAATGTGGTTAATTATGTTGAAAATTGTAATTTGCATATGAGTCAGCTTGAAACTTAGGTCAAGTTAAATGTGTTACCATTATGATCTTATGATGTCCTAATAGGAATGGATTTGCTGGAAAAAAAATAAGTGATTTTAAATTATTTTCAAAAAACTTTTACTTGTTTAAATAATGAAGGAGAAAGAATTACTGTGACACGAATACCTAGGAAAATATTTGTTAGACAAATTTCATCCTTGCAAATGAAAAAGGATGTAAGAAAGGGATGTGAAGTCTTTGTTGTACACATAATAAATAATGAACAAATTGGTAAAGAAGATAATCCAGGATTTGAGGATATTTTGATCTTGCAAGATTTCACGGGTGTATTCCCAGAAGAAATTCCAGGATTACCTCCCAAGAGAGATATGGATTTTACAATCGAATTAGTACCAGGAGCAGTACCTAATTCGAAGGTTTCCTATTGAATGAACACATTGGATCTGAATGAATTAAAATTACAGATACAAAAATTAATAGACAAACATTATGTAAAACCAAGTGTATCTCCTTGGGGAGCACCAATCCTTTTTGTTAAAAACAAAGACAGTACTTTATGTCTATGTATAGACTACCGTCAACTTAATAAAATGACAATTAAGAATAGGTATCTTCTGCCTCACATTGTTGATTTGTTTGATCAGATACACGGAGCCACGATATTTTCAAAGATTGAATTAAGATCTGGGTATCGCCAAGTCAGAATTAAAGATGAAGATATCTTTAAGACTGCTTTCAGAACTAGATATGGGCACTATGAATTTGTGGTTATTCCCTTTGGGCTAACTAACGCACCAACAACCTTTATGTGCTTAATGAACAGTGTCCTAAGTAAGTACTTAGACAAGTTTGTAGTCATCTTTATAAACAACATATTAATCTATTCTAAAACAAAAGAAGAGCATGATGCCACACTTCCAGATAATACTACAAGTCTTGAGAGAACATCAGTTTTATGCTAAGTTCAGTAAATATGAATTTTATAAAGACAAGATACAATATTTAGGGCACGTAATATCCGAAGAAGGGATATCGGTGGACCCAGATAAGATAAAAGCAATAATTGATTGGCATGTTCCTAAGGACGTAACTGATGTACAATGATTTATGGGAACAACAGGTTATTACAAAAAATTTATTGAAGGATTTTTGAAAATTGCAAATCCTATAACCTCATTACAGAAAAAAGGTAAGAATTTTTTTTGGGATCAGAAATAAGAAGACAGTTTTTAATAAACTAAAAGGATTGTTAACCATTGCACCCATTCTAAAATAGTGGATCCAGACAAAGACTTCATCGTATGCACTGATGCATGCAACGAAGGTTTGGGTGGAGTACTGACACTAGAAGGTCATGCAATTGTATATGAATCAAGGAAGTTGAAAACTCACGAAAAGAACTGTGCAACTTATGACTTAGAGTTGTCTGCCATAATCCATACCTTAAAATATGGCGCCATCACCTAATAGGTAAAATATTTTTGTTAATATTTGATAACATAATCCTAAAATATCTATTTGATCAGCAAAATCTAACACGAGCCAAGCTATATGGATAGCTTTCCTTAGCAAGTATGATTTTGAAATTAAACACATTAAAGGGAAAGAAAATAAAGTGGTTGATGCCTTAAGCATAAATACAGTAACAAGTTTTGTAGCTACCATTAGAAGTTATAAAACTGATTTAGAAGATAATATTGAAGAAGGAATAAAGTTGGACTTAGAATACCAGAGTTTAAAAGAAAAGGTAATTCAGAATGTATCCGAAAATATAATTACAGATTACACTTTTAATGAAAAAGATCTAATACTGTATAAAAATAGACTTTATGTGCCAAATATACTGGAAGTTAAACTGCTAATTTTGAATGAAGTACACAAAAATTCCTTATTCTGGACATCCGGGGTATCAAAAGATGATAACTATGTTGAAAAAATAGTACTTTTGGCCTAGTATGAAAAATGAAGTTGCTGAATTTTTAGCTAGGTGTATAGAATTTCAGCAAGTTAAAGTTGAACATCAACACCCAGCAAGTCTTTTACAGCCATTACCAATTCCAAATTTGGAAATGGGAAGTCATTAGTCTTGATTTTGTAACTGGCTTACCTAAAAACCAGAAACAAAATGATTCAATAATGGTAGTTGTGGATAAACTAAGTAAGGCAACACACTTTATACATGTTAAAACAACTTATAAAGCTACAAATGTTGCTGACATTTTTATGAAAGAAATCTTCCGTTTGCATGGAATTCCAAAGGTAATAATTTCCGACAGAGATCCTAAATTTACTGGTAATTTTTGAAAAACTTTACTTAAAGGACTAGATACTAAATTGAATTTCAGTACTATTTACTATCCACAAACGGATGGAAAAACAGAAAGAGTCAATCAAGTACTAGAAGATATGTTACGAATGTATGTTAGAGACTATCCTAAGAAGTGGGAAGACTATTTGCACTTAGTTGAATTTTCTTATAATAACCATTATCAAGCTTCAGCAAAGCTTAGTCCTTTTGAAATATTATATGGTAGAAAGTGTAACACTCGTATTACATCGAGTAATCCAATAGATATATATTGGACCTGACATGTTAAAAGAACTGAAACTAACAGTGAAATAGGTACAAAGCAATTTGAAAATTGCTCAGGACAAACAAAAGAGTCATGTCGACCTTAAAAGAACTCCAAAGGAATTCCAAGTAGGTGAGCATGTGTTTGTTAAGATGAAACCCAGAAAGAGATCCTTTAAACTAGGGAGTTGTGCTAAATTAGCACCCAGGTATTGCAGACCATTCGAAATATTGGCAAGAGTGGGGCCAGTGGCATATCAATTAGCCTTTCCACCAAATCTTAGAGTACATAATGTTTTTCACATTTCTATTTTGAAGAAATATGTACACGATGCTACTCATGTGATTAATTAGAATGTGATTCAGGTAGAACCAGAAGGAGATTTTTCAGTGGATCCGGATTGTATTCTCGACAGGACGGAAATTTTTCTCTGGAATCACACCATTGGACAGGTAAATGTGCAATGGAAACACCTCAATCCAGATGAAGTGACCTAAGAATTAGAGAGCGATATGCGGGTGGCCTATCCGGCTCTATTCCAAGAAGATTCAGAATAACTTAAGAAACATTGAGGGCGATATTGAACTTAAGGGGGGGTTGTTTGTAACATACCTAGAACTGAAAAATAAATATTTATTATTTATTTCAGAAAAAACATTATGTTAAATTTAATGTAAATTTTATGACCAAGTGGGTCAAGGATGACTGTAATTGAAGAATTATTTATTTTAATAATTAAATAAATGAGACACCTATCCAAGATAGATTGTTAAATGAGTGTTCACTGACCCACTAGGAGGAAGGAGCAACTATAGAAGGCTGGTTGACAAGTGGCAACACTAGCATTTCACTTTCTAGCTGTTACAGGAGCATAATCCCTAAAAAAGTGGTCATGTTCCCTGGGAGGGGGAACTGAGCTAGTGGCTCATTTAATTCCAAAACTGACCCAAAGACCTATGCAATATTATATAAACCATCAAATTGAGCAGGATGCTCACCACTCATTCCGATTCTAAGTGAATGAACCTTCTAACTGCTACAAACTGAGAAGTCAGGCACATAAGAAATTTGATGAGGGGATAAATCAAGTAATTTGTTGAGATAAGTATGCTACTGATTGCTAAGTTGCAGCAAGGTTGTTGTGTGGGATACTTTCATAGATCTTCATCCTATTGGTTCAATGAAAAGGCTCGGGGGTCCTAAGCAAGTAATCTTTGGCCGCTTCAGGAGAAGGTTGGGTGGAATAGTCTCCCGTGGGTGTTTGTCCCCTTTCTGCATTATATCCAAGTTCAATTATTATTTAATTTCTAAATCTGTACTTTCATTTGGAATAAGCTCAGGAACTGTAATTTAGGATGTTTTATAATCTCTTTATCTGGAAGCTGTTAGGAAACTATATTTATTGGTATTCAATTTAAAGGATAGATCCACTAGTTTAGTATTTTCTGTAAAAATATTTCATAACCTAAATGATGTTCTTTTTGTATCATTTTTAGATTATTTCTACAGGTATTACAAACTAGTAAAATGTTATTAATAGTGATATAGAATTGGTAGACTAAGTTTATAATCAAGTAAACTATTGTATCGCAGCAAAGACTTGTAAAAAGTCCCATAGTAAATGAAGACATAGATACCTACTATAACATAGATATTCAATTATGAGAATATATATATATATATATATATATATATATANTCTAAAATAAGATTTATACAGGATTATGATTAACCTAGAAATTATAGGGAAATCTTAAGCCGAGTCTCTTAACTAGAAATTATTTAAGAACACCAAGTCGAGATTATCGACAGATCGTAGCACTGGTTACAAGCTTCAGGTCAGGCTAGTGTTGTTATCTGCAGTATTTTGTTTGTAGAAGAAAGTTATAGACAACCTTAGGGATTAATATTAAATAATTGTAAAACAATATTATTAGCTAAACAGAGTTTAATTCTTGTAAACAAAGGTTCTACTTTGCATTAATGGAGGTTTACCTACAGTTCCATGGTCTATTAATAATATATAAACAAAGTTAAATAGTCAAAGTAAAATACCTCACATGATCTTACAAAAACATTTATAAAAATTATTTTAAAACAACAATCAATATTAACAGAGGCCTTACAACCCTCTCCCCAAACATCATGCGTTCATAATAAACGCTTCACGATTGTTTTCCAAAGTGGTTAAATAAAATGACGAAACCCTAAGATCATTCTTATAACTATATTTGGTTACATTTACCGTGTCATACTTTTTAAAAATTGGCTTCATGACCCTTTTATTTTTATAAACTGAAATAGTATCAAGAGAGGCCTCACGACTGCATCCATTTTCTTATAAGTTTTTCCCAAAACCCTACTAACTATCAAATGAAGGAAAACGACTTTGTAATAATTAAATTAAAACCCTTTTACAAGTGCATCTTGCTATCAAAGTTAAATAGTAATAATTACTATAAACAGTTGGCTCTTTTATTCCTTAAGATAGAGAATCTCATGGCCACATTAAGGCTTTTCCTAAGCCATGCAGAGTTAAGTAATAGTCAAATTCTTTTGACAGAGGCCTTACGACTCTCATCAAAGCACGATAGTATGGTCTCATGGCCTTATCAAAACATAAACAATGAAAGAAACAACGAAACCAGTTTAGAGAAAGAAAATTTATAAACAGTCGCAATATTGAAACAATACAACCATAGTACAACTTTGGTATTTTAAAAGCATTGCTTACATATAGCCCTGATGGGTCTTTACAATAATGTATCCATTACATTATCAAACTAACAACAAAACTGCAATAAGAGTAACAAGAGTGGTTTTCTAAGCCCCAAAACAAAACCTACATAGTAAAGGCTGACGACCACAATAAGGAGCAATCTAAATAAACTAAACTACAAAGCCTCACAAGGTAATACAAGCTGAAGGTCTATACATTATAAATACAATTAGCAGAATTGAAATAGAAGTACGTTTAAACACCATCTCTCTCAAAAACAAATGGCATAGTCACAAGACTCCACAGGCAACAATTTCTTTACATCTTTGGAAAATTACACAGTTACTTAGACAGTGAAATAAATGGAGTTGCAATATCGAAACCCTCATGGGTTCTTAATGTATTAAAACAATTTTTAGAACAAAAGGGAATATATAGAGTGGCATAGTCCTTTAAGACTCCACGGGTGATAAACAATACCCTTATAGTATCAATTGCATATTGTACCAAAGCAAGTATATCACTTCCACATCGACAAACCAACACATAGTGGAAAACCCCAACACCATAAAAACACACCATAAGCCCCAGTTTGGTTCCACAGAGCCATGCAAACTAAAGACATGGGTCTAACCAGTTAAAAAGGGGCTTCTCGGCCAGGGTTTAACCCACGTACCCATCGCAGAGGTTTGCTCTGCACATAATAATTAAAAAGAGTTAAAACATAGTTTCGTTTTACACTAGTGCAAAAGAGAAAAATGAATAATGAATTTAGAGTTTACCTTCTCGGCTTTCAGAGGGACCTAGTCACCATAAAAATGAGGACTATAGACTCCATCAGCAAACAAAACAGGCTCAGTTAGTTTAGGAGAGTGTCGAGGTTCAAGAGCTTCTCCATCTCGTTTTACAGACAAGGGATCAAACAAATGAAGGCCAAATGCAACCCCATCCAAATGATGGACACGATCTCCAATGTGCATTAAAACCCTAGGGTTTAGCACTACGCTTAGTTGCCGCCACCTAGAAACTCTAATGCCATCACTTGGTCTGAAAGGGATCGATTTTATTGCTTGTACCTTACCTTTCACCATCACCTTTAAGTCAACCAATGTGTGAGTGCAAAGGTCAAGAACCTTGTTCAATTCTCCATGAATGGTTATGCATATCATATTTAAACCCATTGTATATAGTTTCCAACCTCACAAACAAAGCATTCTGGTTGTTTGTTTCTTATAACCTATGGTACATTATTTCTTGCTTTAAATATATCTTAACCTGCAAAACATGTTGAGCAGTTAGAAGGTACCTTTGGTTAGGAATTTTATTTGTTATATTAAAAGGATAAATATGGTTTATGAACATCATCAGAACTAGATTAAGGGTTTAGATCTTGTCCAAAACTTTGGAATTACCTTTTTCTTGTCACTTGTGGCATTTTAGCTTAAAATTGTTTCTTTAATTGTGATGTCGGGGTGACCTCACTCACTTGCACATGAGTAAAACATAAATTCATGTATTTGTAGTAATAACTAAGTAAGCACCTCAAGAGTAGAATAAAACAAAAGGCAACCACAAACTGTTTTACAACATGTTTTCAAGAGTCATGTTTTCAATAGTCTTTTAAGGGAGATAATTTTGTCACAAAGTAATGTCATGATGACAATTCACAAAATAAAATAAGTACATAATTCTATAGTTAATAAAGTCATTTGCGTTATGACAGAAAAAGTTATAAAATATAACTAGGAACTTCTTAAGTTACTTAGAATAAATAAATTATTTATTTATTTATTTTGAATTTTGAGAGTTGTTACATTGAAAATACAAAATATTATATTTGGTTGGAATTTTACCAAATATTTACGAGCTAAATCTATGTGGATACTTATACCATATACTATTTATTAGTCTCATCTATGATGACAAAAAGAGATACTAATATCTTGAGGATACTATACTTTTATTTTGTTTTAGGAGAAAGGCCTAAAACTAAAACTTTTTATGATGGTTAAAAGTTAGTTTTTTTTTTTTAAAGTATCTGGTAGCACAAGTGGCTTGGTTTTTGTTTAATAAAAAATAATAAGTCAACTTTTCTTAAAATAATAATAATATCCTCACTGTCAATTTTTTTAAAATAAAATTAAAAAACATCGAGAAACCTTTGGGGGAAGTCCGTCCTTCGTAACACTCGATGTTCGTTGCATAATATATTACAGCTAGCGAGATTCAAATTTTACTTTTGTAGAATGTTTACATCGAAGTGAAGGGAATGCCATTGGCATGTGCATTCATCATTAATGAAACGCGCTTTGCTGTACAAGTTTGAAAGTTTTGAGCCATTTATACCTACGTACCAGACACACATGATATCGATCAAACCCCACCGCAGTCTCCATTGTTTTTATGCAATTCGACAATCACCGTCCAACCCCAGTAATTGCGGTAAGTGCAATGCCACTTCATGAATTAAAAAAGAACCAGACAGCTCCACCCCACATGTTGGCAGAAAGAACAGATGTTCTCCTGCAAATGAAAACACAAAATCCAACCGTTTCTTTCATTATTTGCAGGGATTGTGGTTTCCATGTGACAGTCACATCACACTATATGACCAATCACTTCCATTGCCAATGCTTTTTCAACTCAAGCACTTGAGAGATCTATTGGGGCGTGCCATAGCAAATATAGAAAAGCATTTCTCTGCAACAATGCTGCTGCTGATCCCATATAAGCCGAGCTGAGATCAAGAACTAGTTGCAGAAAAAGAATTAGGAGAAGCATTTGAATCAAAGATGTTATTGGAATCAGCTCTGGCAGAGTTTTCCATTGATCTCAATGATCAGCAACAACAGAATCTGCAAGATGTTGCTGGTGCTTCTAATTATACACACAGAGTGGTTCTCGAAATGTGTTCGCCAAGCGAATCATCGTGCGAGCTAGTCAAGAACTCTGGCAAACCCATAACCAGACACGCAGGGAAGGAACAGCGCCAGACTGCAGGGAGCAGCAGGAGGAATAGGCATAATAGGCATAATATGATAGATTTGTCAGAGGAAGAGGAATATCATAATTGCTACGGGGCATCTAGCTGTGCGCCTTTTAGATGGGAATTACAGCCCAGGGTTCCTAGACCCCCAAAGATCGATGGAGATTTAAGGGATGATGAGGATAACCAGGCAGCTCCTATCAAGTTGCCAGCTCCAAGGGCTGCTGCTATTATATCGTCGCCTAACTCCACTACATCATCAGCTTCTATAAAGAATAATGGGCGCTACTTCAGCTGGAATCTCTCGCATTTAAACAGACAATCTATTAATGTCAGCGAGGGATCTGTGCAGAGACGAAATAGTAATGACTACGATGGAGACGACGACGATGACCACCACGATAGAATTGAATGCGATTCCAACGAAGAATGTTCTCCTGTGAGCACTTTAGAGCTCCCTGGGAGCCCCAGATCTTCAGCAACGTTAGTAATCCCAGCAGCTAATTCCGGTAGTCCTGATCGATTCACTGTCAGTCCAGCTTTCTATTCTCACGAGGCTTCCCAATCCGAGGTTGCTGCTCCGCTAAGGCATCCAGCCTCATCCAACTCGCTTCCGCTTTGCATAGACAATTCCGAAAATAAGGCTACACATGATGAAAATAATTCTTCATTCCACAATGACAAGGGCGAATTACCATCCAGTCCTGCGAGGAGCGCCTGCACAACTTTACTTTGGGGTGTACTTCCTTGCAGCTACTCAGGCAAATGTCTGTTCGTACCGTCGTTGAAACAGAAGGAAAAGAGCAAGCAGGCTGTATGGGATACTGGGCATCAAGGTAAAGACTCCAACGTAAGTTCTACTAGTTCTCATTGTCTGAAGATGATGCAGACTTCTCAGCCCCATCGACCCAGTGCTCTCAAGAAGAAAAGCAACAGGTCGAGCTGCTGTAACAGAATTTCCAGTAATTCCACTGTAGGATCCATGAAACAAGTGCGTTTCAATGTAGAGACGGGCACAGCTAATTTGCCTGAATCGTCCTCCTCAGATGAAGGAACGCTATCACAGCCTACCCGCATGGACTCGGCTTCCTATTGCCTTTTCTGAGCATCGGTAACATCATGGAGTGAAGTGGGTTGGATTGAGTGTTATTGGTAATCAATATTGTTTCGATTGGAGACAGCAATCCACAAAGTTTAAGCTATGGAAGGAGAGACACACACATGTGACATAGTTGAAGGTGTGAAAAGGGCCACAGGACAGTAGTAGAGCAACTGCAACTTGACAGCAATAGCAATGACTGTTGCTGGTCCATGTTTCACTGTCTATGTTTAGATTGGTCTTAATGAATCAATGCATGCCAAGATGCTTTTCTTGTCATACTTCACTAATGGTTATATAAATGTTCACATTTTTTGTTGCTTTATTTAGATATATCACTGTAAAAACTACTTTGCAACTCATTACAAAAATAACTTTATTTAGACATTGATAATTTTAAGCAGCAGTATAAAAGGTTCAAGATTTGGTGTTGATAATTTTAAGCAGCAGTATAAAAGGTTCAAGATTTGGTGTTTTGTTTTGGCTGGCCAGTTAAGATGTAAAATCTGCAATTTTCATGGAAATTTGGTTGAAAAAGTTTATTCTTTTAATGTAATTTTTGGAATAAAATGTAAAATTTGCACAGTCTAGATGTAACAGAGGCTACATTTAACTATCAATTTCAATAAAATTGTACGGCCTAAATTTCAAATTTGGGCCAAATTGTTGACTTTATCTTGCTCCTAGTTTTTAATTTCAAACACATTAATTAATTCTACAATAATAAAGTCAATGCAATGAGAATCAAGCGTTTATGTTCACTGATTAAGAAAATATGCTCACTATGTTTAGATACTCTCATCCATTTCTTTTGTTTATTGAAAATGTTTGAATAAGATGTATATGTTATGTTTGAACACTCTCAGCTATGTCTTTTGTTTAATGAAAATGTCACTATGTTTGAATACTCAGCCATTTCTCTGGTTTAATGAACATGTTTGAATAAGATGTCTATGTTATGTTTGAACACTCTCAGGTGCTTCTTTTGCTTAAAGAAAATGTCACTTGGAATGCTCAGCCATTTCTTTTGTTTAATGAAAATGTTTGAATAAGATGGATACTCTCATATATTTCTTTTCTTTTGTTTAATGAAAATGTTGAATAAGATGCATATGCTACACAATCTAAATATAATAAGGGTTTCTAAGTTATTGAACTTAATTATGATATGAAAACTTCAGCAAGTTTAACAACCAATTTTGAACTTTGAACTGGCTTAAATTTCAATGAAAATAAAAGGAAAAGGGTTAAAATATTGACATTTTATCCATGTAATAAGGGTTTCTAAGTTATTGAGCTTGATCATACAATCAAAACTTCAGCAAGTTTAACAATCAATTTTGAACTTTGAACTGGCTTAAATTTCAGTGAAAACAAAGAGGAAAGGGTTCTTAAATTGCAACACATTAACTCTAAAAGAATAAAATCCTTTGGCAAGATGGCTGCACAAAGTGCATTGAGAGTTTAAATAAAGCGTTCATATTCATTGATTAAAAATCATGCTCATTATGTTTGAATATTTTCAGCCTGCACATTATATTTGAATAACATGAGTATTGTCAATGTTAAAACTTAAAATGGGTGCACCTTATACTTTCAAACATGAACATGGACACAATATCTCTGAATACTATCGGAATTTCAGGGCTTAAAATGCACATATATTTAACTTGCAATGCCAACACCAGCATGGCATGCCTAAAAATTTCTCCATTTTTGTAGGAGCGAAGTTTGTGCTTGAAAATCAGTGGAATGGACACTTACCGCTAATAGACAAATGGGCGGAGTTGATTTCACATTTATTTTTGTTAAATCCGCCGTTACTGTTATCGCAAACCTAAATCACATGCCCTAGATATCTAGTTCGCAATTATTTTTGTTAACTACACCCACTATAATTATTATTCCAAACCTAAGACTTGCTCTATACATCTAATTGGCATCCTGAGAAATGAAAAGATAATGCACAAATTAAGAGGGTTATTGGATGAATTAACCAGTGACAAAGGGCACCTTGAGAATACGTTTTGAAGAGCTAATGCACAATTTCAGAAGGTTATTGCATGAATTAATTAATAACAAAGGGCATGTTGAGAACAAGTTGTGAAGAGTTGAAGAGCTAATGCACAATTCCAGAGAGTTATTGCATGAACTAACCAGGAGCAGAGCAATTGCAACTTAGACAGCAATAGCAATGACGGTTGCCGGTCCATGTTTCACTGTCTATGTTTAGATTGGTCTTAATGAATCAATGCATGCCAAGATTTTTATTTTTATTTTTTTGGCCATACTACACTAATGGTATAAAAGTTGACATTTTTTTGTTGTTGCTTAGTTAAATAGATCAGTGTAAAAACTACTTTGCAACTCATTACACAAATAACTTTAACTATTTAGCTATGTAGCTAGGGTACACTTATCTTTACGGGGTACTTGGGTACTCATAGGGTACATCTTCTAATGTACCCTGTACCCTGCCGTACCCTGTGTTTGGGTACTTAGTACTTGTGTTTGGGTACTTAGTATTTCTTGCTTGGGTACTTGAGTACGGTCTACTCAGTAAAATGCAATCCATTGGGAAAAATGTAATGACCCCCACCAAATTTGAACTAATTTTTTGCTAACTACATATAGAATGTGGTTCAAGACTTATGTCAAACACTTTGAAACAATGTTCAAATCCTAATAAATATTTGTCCAAACATGGTAGATTGATTTTACATTGATATATAATGAATGTTTTATGGTTGTGTGTTCAATACTCATGGAACATAATTTGACTACCAAATGTGTACACAAAAAATATACATATGTCTTTATAGGTGTTTAAAATAAGATTTCAAGTGCACCTTCATGTCTGAGTTTGATTGTCTCTTACATAGGCCTGCTACAATGATTTATCAAATTTTATGTAACTTTTAGTCTTCCAATTGATATCTACTAAGCCTATGATTTATCAAAATTTATGTTTCAAATTTTCAATCTGAATGTTCATTGTTCAAATAGGCATGGAATTTATAATTATGAATCATGATTCATAATTTGTGAATGAATCTATATGCATGTAGGATGTGACTATGACACACACACACACACACACACATGGGTGTGTGCAAGCTAATGAGGGTCTCTTTTGACAAGTTAGATGCAATAGAAAATTGAAAAAACATGCATCCATAAACTTAGATGGATATTTTGAGACACTTACACAATGAATCTTGCAATGAGTAAAAAAGATGAAATGTAGGAAACTGAATAACGTTTCCAAATATATAATTTTTTTCTATTTAAAATGTTCTTAACTATTTAAAGTTAGATCTTTTTCAATGGGCACTTTTTTTATATTTTCGGACAAATTATAAGGTATATGTTTTTGTGGGTGCAGACTTTGAGTGACTTAATGATGGAATAAACTTACGAAAACTGGTAGACATATAGAAAACAGATAGTACTAATGCACAACTATTTT
>LPNX010050094.1:0-177298 GCA_001517045.1 Pseudotsuga menziesii
AACCCTCGCCCCAGTAACAACCATACCTGCAAATGCCCAAATCAAACCAAACCCTACAATTATATCCAAGATAAAAAAAAACTCTTAAAAAAAACTACATCAATAGAGTTTACCTCGAGTTGCCATGCCGAAATTACCAAGGTTGCCATGCAAAAAAAATTGAACCACCCAACTATACAAAATCCACCATTCCACATTAACACCAAGGAACTGCAGCCAGTGAACGATGAATGCAACATTAAATTGGCATTGTAATTTGCCAGTAGAGATCGAAATTTCCAATCTGTGACCTGCCCATTCAAATCTGAATTCAAATCTATTCTCTCTGTATCCACCTTTGAACAGATTGAAATCAGTACTTTACTTTTAACTCCAGTTTAGGAATGGTCATAATGGAGAGCATGGTCTTCATCATCGTTGAGACGCGGGAATGAGCAGAGTGTGAAGTGGGTAATGCGTAGTGGGTGAGAGGAATGAATGACCCTGAGATTGAAAATGTGGCCCGTGGGTACAACAGCCACACCGTGAAACCAAAACCACGACTCCCAGAGGACCAGCGGCCCAGGTCCACCGTGACCTGTCACCCATCCAAATCTTCCAAACTCGCACAGCCCATTGAAAACCCAGGAAGGGAAAAATTTTGGGGTTGCCCTTCCATTGTCAATGTACACAGTTCTGCTTCATTTCATTTTCGACGGGCACTCCATGAAACCGAATTTTTTTTGTAGGGAAAATTCGGTCATGGCCTTCTATGACAGGTAAACAGGCCTTTGACGGGCACTGAAGCCTTCAAATTTGAAGCCTCCCCGCGAGCCTGGTTTCATATATCTAAAATATTGACTTACGCGCCCTGGGTCAACTAAAAAGACATAGCTTGACATTGCCGTCGCTATAGCGACGTAGCTCCGTGGATACAGCGACGTTGAAGGAGGAAGCCGTCGATATAGAGACGGCGGAGATTACCAACGTCGATACAGCGACGAGTAAGCGTCGATACAGCGACGGCACGTTCATTTTGCTTCCGATTTCACACCAAAAAGTATGAAACGTGGAAAACCTCCGTGGAAAAACCCGCGCTTTTGTATTAGTGGCAAATTTCAAAATTGAGTCCAAATTTTATATTTTTGAGCGCCCTTAAGCAAGGAACGTTGTGTACGTGGGTTCGCTATATTGAAACTCGCATACATGCATTATGTACGTGGGTTTCCCTAAAGAACAGTCATGTACAGTATGTGTCTTGCCTAACCAGACAGTCACGTACGCTGCATGAGGGGAAAAAGTAGTGGTTTGGGTCAAAAAATTTCATGAAACTAAAGGTTTGCAATGTTTGTTTTACTAGGTTTGAAGATGGTGCTTGAGTGGAGGGAGCGTGAGCATGAGGATATGGACCAAGAAGCACTCCAAAGTGCCCCCAATGTGAATGTTTTGTAGTCGAGTGGGTTGTTGAAATTCTTTTGCACGTCACCTATGTGGGCCAATGTCCGCCTGCTAGAGTTCATGATAAACTACTGGGATCATGATTTAGGCATGTTCGACCTTCAAGGTGAATCCTTGGAGATTACTTCATAGGATATATATTTCATTGTCGGTCTGTCATGATGAGGAGCCCCAGTCAATTTGGAGGGCACCGGCAGAGGTGGTGACCTTCTGAGTTTCCAAAACTACATTGATATATATTGTGCACCAGGTACCCAAAAAAGAGGGAGTTGCATCCCTATTGTACACATACGTGATCTTTCTCTACAGGTATTGACAAGTACCATAGTGAGGGTTGCAGGATCATCTTGTCTTCATCTTGCTACACGGAACCAGATGAGGTTGGCAGTGGATTGCATGCAGGGGGGCCTCTATGATTGGTGCTCGGGAGTTATCCCGATTTTGAGAAAGCAACTCTCTGACTGCAAGAGAGGAAGAAGGAAGAAATTTGGATATTCTAGCATACTAGTTGCCTTCTTCTTCTTCGAGAGTGTCGGGATTGAGCCCTACAGTACCAATACCAGTTTGTTATCCTCGTCAACCTAGGCTAAGTAGATGGGGAGATATCTTCCTCCGCCAGGGAGGAGATGGCTCAGTGCAGAGTGTATTTGACGATGACTTCTACTTTTGGTGGGAGCAATAGTTTCCAGCACTTGAGCAGTTTCCATATGCTGGGATGGATTTTCGTGGTGATCCAAACCTTGTCCTCCCTCCAGGAGGAGCATTGGGAGAGCTAGGTAATTTTTTATTTTCAAGTTTTTAAAATTTGTATGAATTTTAAATATACATATGTGTAAGAGTTCTAATCCTGTAAACATGTCAAAATGCAGATATTGGACCAGTCTACCCTGAAGGGCATCCACGCATGTATGTGCATCCTGTCTTAGGTGAAGACCAGGGGATGATTAGGGTTCTGGAGGGGAATCTAGCCAAGCTTACCCAGAGAGTACCCACCTTGCGGATAGAGCATATCCCAGCTATCATGCAGAAGTTTGTGGTTGGAGTTCCACCTGTCTAGATACGCCTTTTGAGGCGGGTAGCTAGAGAACTTTTAGTATACATAGATGTTGTTGAGGCTATTGAAGCCGAAGAGGTTGAAGAAGCCAGAGTACAGGGAGATTGGGGGGACCATGGTGGTCCTGCTTAGATCTAGGGCATTTGATGGACTATGATACATAATTTGTATATTTTTGTATATTATACAGTTATGACTGGATCTGAGGATGAGAGACTCGACCTATCTATAGACAGATATTCACACACACACACACACACACACATATATATATTGTCAGTTATTTACAAATGTTTCTTATGTGTATGCTGTATATTTTTATAAAAAATGTGTTAAATGCCAATCCAAGATGTAATTAGCGTATGCATCAGTTAATGAATTCTGATTTCTTGGAATATGATTGAATGTAATGAATTCAAAATTTCTTTCCAATAACCTAACTTGCATAAACTGATGCAATAGAATAGGGTTCTGCACCTGATAAGCTCGATTGAGCTAGGAAACCACCAGCTGAGAGTTCAGTCGAACTTCCAGCTGAGTGATACCATGTGACAAAGCATCCCATAGAAGCTTAATTACAGCCCTATACTCAGTGACATTATTAGAAGCAGGACCTAAGCAAGCGCCTCCTGAGGCAACGAACTGTCCTAAGGGAGAATAAATGACCCATGCTGCTGAAGCTAGATTACAAGTGTGACGACTCGCGCCATCAGCGAAACCTACGAACCTCTCGGAAGACATCTGAAACAACCAGCAGATGGTATAAAAAACACAAACCAATGAACTAGTGTACATAAAAATACATATAATAAAATACAAGAAAAAGCGCTAAGCCTAAGCATAGTACTTTTTCAGGTAGAGCCCATTTCTAGGCTCAGGCAGCTTATTCCCATCAAAATCAATTAACTCATATGCACCCTTCTTTAAGACCTTCAACACAACATAAGGCCCCAACCACAAGGCCTTGAATTTTCTTGCCCTGAGGGGTTTTTTGTCTTGGTCCCAGAGAAAAACAAGTTCCCCCTCAAAGAAAATCTGAGGCTTGACCGACTTATCATATTAGCTTTTGACCCTATTTTTGTGAGCTTGATTTGCTTTCAGCGCATCTCTATGTTGCTCATCGAGATGTTCTAAGTGTTTTAGACGTTCTTCAAGCTCTGTCGTATAGGGTAACACATGAATAGCTATTTTCAAAGATGGGATTTCACATTCAACCGAGGTAATGGCTTCCACTCCATGCACGAGTTGGAAGGGGAAGAAACTCGTAGCAGTTTTTACATTAGTTTGGTATGCCCAAAGTGTGAGGTATAGCATGATATGCCAGTTAGAACGGGCTGCATTAATAGTACATTTGAGGATAGTCTTCAAAGTTTTATTAACAGCCTCAACCTGATCGTTCGCTTGAGGATAGTACGAAGATGAATGTTATTATCTAAATCCAAGCATAGTGGTCAGTTCCATCATCATGCTATTTTGAAAATGACTTCCATGGTCAGTGACAATCACCGTGGGTATACCAAACCGTGCTATAATCTGATTGAACATGAAGAAAGCTATTGTTTTCCCATCAGCTTTAAAGGTGG
Organism: Pseudotsuga menziesii; assembly: GCA_001517045.1. Lineage (NCBI taxonomy): Eukaryota > Viridiplantae > Streptophyta > Pinopsida > Pinales > Pinaceae > Pseudotsuga > Pseudotsuga menziesii. Next base: position 4,075 of record LPNX010050094.1, read on the forward strand.
GCATTGCCTCTACCCATTTCGTAAAATAGTCCACATTGATAATGATATATTTGTGCCCCCCAGCCGAGGCTAGGTTACACATCACATAATCAATCCCCCACTTCATGAAAGGGCCCATCGAGACAACGGGAAATAATGGAGTGGGATGTGACCGCATTTTTCTAGTGTAAAGCTGACATGGATGACAGCGCTTAACGGCTTCCACACAACCCTTAAAGATCGTGGGCTAGAAATAACCAGCACGTAGTATCTTTTGGACCATTGCTAACCCAGATAAATGACCCCCAAATGCTCCAGTATGGGAATCATTCAGTACAATCTCCACTTCCTGATGGGTAAGACATCGACGCAAAATGGAATCTACCCCTCTACGATACAAAGTATCTCCTATGATGAGGCAGTTCTTAGCATGAAGGCGTAATTTACGTCGTTCCTCCCACGAGGAAGCTGCAGGATACTTCAAAGTCTGGATATATATAAGTATATCTCCATACTAGGGGTTAGAGGTGGATATCAAGAAGATATGCTCATCTGGGAATGAATCTTTTTCAATGACTACATCTTCTTCAGTTGGAAATTCTGCTATAAGCTCAGCAAAAACTGAGGATTTTTTAGACTTAGAGGACTAGAAATCCAAGTCAAACTCTTGGAGAATGACTATCCATTTGTTGAATTTTCCTCCAACAATCCATCAGGACAAAACATATTGAAAAGGATTAACATCCGCCACTACTGTTGTAGTCCTTAGTAAGATGTAGTGATGTAATCTCTGAACAGCATAGACAGCTGCTAAGGCCAATTTCTCGACGTGGGAGTACCTGAGTTCAGGTCCGGCTAAAGCACGACTAAGATAGTAAATGACATGCTCCTAGAGCTTATCATATTCCGGACCAGGACTACCCTAATGGTCGGCTCGGATGCGGCAAGATACAATATAAAATCCCTAGAGTAATCTGGCGGATGCAGTAAAGGTGCCGACAACAAATCTTTTTTCAATGCCTCGAAAGTGAGTTGTACAGTTTCATCCCATACAAATGGGGTTCCTATTTTAGCAGGCGCATGAAACCCTTGGTAATCTTGGTATAGTTTACAATGAAATGTCAGAGAAAACTGGAATTTCCCTGCAGGCTCTAAAGTTTCCTGATAGAATGAGGAGGAGGCAGATTTACAATGGCCTCTACTTTTAAGGGATCCACCTGAATGCCTCTATTAGAGACAATGAATCTGAGCAGTCTCCCTGAATTGACACAGGACATGCACTTGTGGGGATTCAAGCGGATCTTATAGTATCTGCATCGCTTAAATATCAACCGTAGGTGATCTGGATAGTCAATACTCTTATGAGAATGTGCATGCAAATCATCAAGGTAGGGTTCGACAATGGCTTTGATATCATGGAAGGAAAATTTCATTGCCTGTTGAAAGGTTTACCCAGCATTTTTCAATCCAAAGGGTATTTTTTTGTACACGAAGGTACCCCAAGGACAAATGAAAGCAGTTTTATGTTGGTCTTCTGGTTTTATTTGAATTTGATTGTATCCAGAGAAACCATCCATAAACGAGAAAACTTCACTTCCCAGGAAAGCATCTATAATTTGATCTATAAATGGTGTGGGATAGTTGTCCTTAGGATAGGATTTATTCAAATCTCGAAAGTCAGTACAGACACATATGGTCCCTTGCTTCTTATCAACAAGAACTGGGTTGGATACCCATTCTGTTAGAGCTATGGGATAAATAAAACAAGCTTTCAACAGTTTTTCAACTTCAGCCTTCACAGTCGCCGCTTTATGCGGGTTAACAGGTCTTAACTTTTGCTGGACAGGTTTAGCATCAGGGTATGTTTGGATATCGTGCTCAACTATCGATGGATCAATGCCTGGCATCTCCTCATATGACCAGGAAAAAACGTCACAGAATTCCTTGAACAAGGACGTATAGATTGCAATCTCCTCAGGAGAGTAGTTTGCACCAATATGTATATTTTCCACAACATCAGGATTTACAGAGATGTTGATAGGGATAGTAGCAGAAATATTTTCCATATTCCCCTCAGCAAACATTCCTTCCCTTGGTAATGGATTGATGGGCGTATCAACATCATCTGTCAGTCTCATATGAAACTCTTGATTCTCTATCCTACTTAGCTCTGGAAGAAAATAGGATCGATGATGAAGATCTTCACATATATTATCACGTCCACACATGGCTTCCATAATGGCTTCATCAGAAGGTAAAACCATATCTAAACAATCAGTAGAATGCAAAGATTTTTCTGCCCAAGCAGGCAAATAGACTTCTTCTAGGTCCTCTGAGACTGTGAGAGGGTCTGGAACGGGGTCAAGAGTGGTTTGAGTGATAGCTTGGTAAGCCACTTCCACTTCTGGTAAGGGCACTTCCAATTCTTGGGGGGAAGGGAGAACCCAAGGATCATTCATATCAACAATCATGGCTATGGACTTCACCACACTAGTAGAACCTATATAGTTAATTGGGGCTGAAAGATCAAATGTGCCTATTAGTGATGCATACATTCCAGCCCCCAAGCTCTGTGCAGCAGGTTTGACCTGATCAACCAATGGCACAGCTGACTCATTAGACTCCATGTGGCCTTTTCGAGTAAAATCGAGTTGGTCAATAGTAACCAACTTCCCTTCGTGTGGAAATACTACCACCTGAAAGATGGCCGACGAAATAGTGCACATGGCATAAGTCCAACTTCTTCCCAAAAGCAAATTATAGTCCAAAGCTGCATCAATCACTTCCACCTCAACAGACACTGCTTTCCCTGCCAGCTTAATTTCAAAAGCCAATAGGATACCATGCGGATGGAATGACCTTCCATAGAAAGCCGTAAGTAGAGTGTTTGATGGGACCAACTCTGGGGATCCAAGAGCTTTCCAACATGACAAGGACATAACACATGTAGAAGCACCGTCATCAACAACTACCCTTCCAATGGTCTTTCCACCATGGATGACTTCTATTGATAAGGCTACATGGTAAGGTAGGTGAATTTTAACATCAGACAAGTGAAATTTCGCCATGAGACTCGACGAGTCCATGCTGCCTAAGGCTACTAAGAGGGCATCCCACTAAGCAGGATAGCTGTAACACCTCTAAAGCTGACATTACATAAGGGGTTTGGGCCAAGTATTCAACCACAGAGTAGTTTGAAGCAGCCCTAGAATTAGGGTTATGCAAGGTATTCTTAAAGACACCTTTCGATATCTTAGGCATAGTTTCAGCAGGCTTCTCGATCGTGAGAGGGTTAGAAGTTTCACCTATAGCCTTACCCTTCTCAGAAGTCTCTTTTTCATAGTTTTTATTCCTAGTCTGTAGCAAAGTCGAAGATCAAACCATGTTGATATAATTGGAGTCAGGGGCATTTGAAGTGCCCCCTGCTACATTAGAAGCTGAAGTAGAATTATGCCCTTGGACAAAAGGATCCTTCAGGACAGCCGGTTGTTGAGATTTTAGCAACTTCTGCGCCTGTTCCATAAGGGGACAAAGGTGAGTGAGGTGATCCTCATGGCACAACTTACATAGGAATTTCACCTTTTTCTTTTCTTTCTTGCCCCCATCAACACTATTTGCAGGTTTCTGCTTGTTTTGATTTCCCTCCCCTTTCTTTCCTCTCTTCTTCTTCCTGTCGGGCTGTTGATTTCCCTTCTGAGAGTTCTGTGCAAAAACATTTGCATTTTGGGGTGGGGGGGCAGCCTTTTCTATCTCCGCCATAGAATGTTTGATAGACAGTTGATGGAGCTGTTTGGCTAGATTCTACAGTGGGAGAGTTTACGGACCCAACCACACCATCGGCATGGGGTCTAGGCTTAGGTTTCTCTGCATCATGGGTAGGCCTCGGTGCCTTAGGGATAATCTCATACAAGATCCCGAATTGCGAATAAATCAAATCCAATTGCTGGGCCCTGAGAATGGCTTCTTCTTCAATCGTCACTCCTGAAGTGGATACATCCTTAGATATGTAAGGCAACAAGGATTTAAGGAACCACTCTAGTAAAAACTCAGGAGGAATGGTGGCTTTAATAAGGCTCTTTTGCCTCCTCCACTCTTGGATGTGATCCGAGATGTGGGTAGCCTTGTTCTGCCTGAAGGTAGATAACAAATTCGTTCTGAAGTCATATCAGACCAGAAGCTGAAATTGGCTAAGGAATGCACTAGCCAAGTCCCAAAAACTACTGAATGCAGCAGAAGGCAACTCAATGTACCATTTTGTTGCAATACTCGTTAAGGTTCTTTGGAACGGCCTCAACTTGACTAAAAATTCATTCAGCAAATTAGAGGAACACCATAAGTGAAAAGTGGTGGCATGAGCCCCAGGATCTTCACCAACTTTGCCCTCGAATTTCGGGATGTTCAATGGCAATTTGGTGGGAACAGGTGGCCATGAGGGGTCATGCCTCACTGGGTCGTTCATCAATTTAGACAAATCTGGCAAGTTTAACGTTGCTAGGAATGGAAGCTTGGGTCGAACCGGATCTCTAAAAGTGCCAGTCTGGGGATTAGAGGGACTTGCCCCCAAATTCCCATATGTAAAGGTGGGGTCCCCCTGTCATCGGTTGCAAAGTGGATGGATTACTTTGAAACAGATTCCATCCGTAAGCCATAGGATTGTAGGTGGGAGGTGCAGTATAAGAGGTTCGGGCCGTCCCAGTCAAAACTGGAATTTGAAAAACAGGAGCAGGTATCCCTCCGCTAAACAATGAAAAGGGAGAGTTCATGAACAGAGCCAAGACCAAAGTTTGAAAACCTTTTCCGTAAGAGGTATTGTTTCCAAACTGCACTACTATATAAGAAGGCGATGGTCCTATGTATGGAGTGGATGGGGGAATATGCCCCCCATTCCAAGGAAATCCTTGGACGAAAGTTGAGGATCCCACTGGACTGCTCTGGGCAGTGTGTTTGAAGGAGGAAGGAACGGTAGGTATACTAGGAATCCCAGTAACCATGCCACCAGAAGCACCTATTAGGCTTGTGGGAACCGATAGTTGAACCACCCGACTCGCTGGACTTAAGGGCATAGTAGGTATGCTAGATCTAGGGGCACTTACCGAGGGACGTAATACCCCTTCAGCCAGAATGGCTGAGGTGAAAACAAAAGAACTTTTTCCCACAGAAGACATTATTCTGCCCATAGGGATACCTAAAACAGGTGAATCAAAAGGCCTAACCTGGATGATCACAAGATCGTTTAAGTTAGTCAAGGGTGTATTAAAATTCCTTGCAAAATCATCAACCTGCAAGTCTTCTATCTCAACTATATTAAAATCAGAGCAGTTAGCCCTAAGTGTTGGTTCACCCGGAACTTCACTTACTCCTATCAGTTCAAATGAACCATCTGTGTCCAATCTCCGCCTTTGAGGTGGAGGTGGAGGTTCCAATGTGATGAGAGGAGGAAGGTTTTGCAACCTTCGTGACCTTCTTATAGGTTGGTCCTCCATGATTGTAAATTTAACAATTCAAACCCTAAGGTCCGCTAAACACAGACAAACCACAGAGCAATCACTACGAAAACTCCTAAATTCTCAACAGTTGGCAAGGGTAAAAGATATGCTTTCCCGAAGAAAGCTGAAGAATAGTTACTTGGCATCCCGGAAGAGGTTCTTAGGCACAAGCAGAGGAATCACCTAGGGCCCTCCTACACTTTCAACAAGGATTACCTTCCAAGCCCGTCCAAGGTGAACCAGAAATAGCCTTCCGGTTTACCTATGTATGAACCCTAGATGTCAAGAGACTAGAGGCTACCTTAACTATACCAACAGTCTGGGGGGACAATCGCAAGCTTGACTCGTACGCATGGGCAGGGTAGCTAAGCCCGAAACTCCATCTAAGACAAAATCCCCAGATGCATAAAAGTCCTGATTTACGTTTCGACAAGGAATCGGAGGGTTATCTCCTCAGTCCAATGCCTCCACGTGGCCTCGTGCTTGACTCCCCTTTGAGAGGAGCTTCTCAGATACTATCAATAAAGAGAAGGATTTACCTATCAATAAGCCCACTGTGTTTGAATTTTAAAACTTATGGGAAGTTTACACTTCCTATCCCATAAGTCTAGCCTAAGCTAGTAGGTGTATGGCCCTAAAAAATAAAAATTACTAATAAATTTTAATTATTGTGTTCATTTTAAGGGCTATTTTTTACTTAGAAGGAAGTGGAGTGAAGGACTATGATGTTTTTGACTCAATAAGAAACGTAAAACAAAGATGTATATTTCCAAATCAAATTACCACTACTAAAAAACAAGCTTATTTTCTTCTTTTTGTAAATATAAATTGATGAAAATGCAACGATAAAGAGAACTCTAAGACTATATTTTTGTAGTTTTTTGAGATTATATTTTAAAAACTGAAAATAAAACTACTCTATGAAAAATCAAATGCAAAAGATTCTAAATATTTTCTTTTCACTTTTTAAAATGCTCAAAGATTACTATGCACCTAAATGCAAAAAAACTCGAGTATGCTTGAATTAAACTAACTGTATAAAGTAAGCAAAGTGAAGTAAACAGATTAATAAGACCAAAAGATCAACCACCTAAGGAACACTTGGAACCCTAGCTTGGGCGGACACAATGAAAGAAAATCCCTGAGGTAACACAAAGGCAAGTGGTAAACCAAATACTATCCGAAAATAGAATAGGATAAACAGTGCCTAGAACCCTGATCACTGATTCAAACAACAACACTTGAACCTATAACCCAAACAAGCAAATCCACTTCAAGTTGCTAACATAAGACAATCCAAACAAAAAAAACTCAAGGGCTTCACAAGAAAGCACAAGGTGTGGCTAACAAGGTCATCAAAATGACAGTGCAATGCTTATAAGGAAGACCAACCAGCAAACAAACTTTATAAAGGGACAAGGACAAGCAAAACCCTAACCCAAAAATTTAAATACTCAAGCTTGTATGCAACTATTTACAAGGGAAATCCATGTACTGTACGCGACTGTCCTAGAGAGAAACCTGCATATGCAGGCCTCTGTACGCAACTGTTTGCAAGAGCAACCCGCATACAGGTATAAAATTTTCTAATAAAAAGATAAATTTTTCAAGGTCTTCAAACACTACCCTAAGCATGAACCAAGACAAGAGACCACACATACAATCAAAGCAAATACTGGGCAACGGTAAATAGAAATAACCCACATCAGTCTGGGCTCCCCAGCGGAATCGCCAGTTCTGTTGTTCAGGAATAAAAACCTTTGTAACCTAGTGTTTGGGGTTACCAATGTACTTATAAAACTTGCAGATAATCAGCTTTAAAGTACAGAAAGGAAATAGGAATATATGGTGGACTCACTTGATTAACGACGGTTGATCCAAGTTTTTTCTTCTCCCACTCTGCTCCTCTCCAAAGATTTCAAGGATGCACCTCCTTCACCTGCAAAGAGACAATTCTCCAAGTACAATCTTATACATGTATATATGACAAGTTAGATGAACAATATATAAAGTGCTTTATCAAAAATATTCATCAAACAATGATACATGAAAGAGACTCAACACAAGGTTGGAAGAAGAATTCTCTTTATTAACAATAGTGAATGAGATAAGGGTACAACCCAACTCCTGAAACAAGGACTCCTCTGCAGCCAAAGGATTCTGAGTTATGTTGATCCAAAGACTTCTGAAGATATACCACCAGCATAACTTTGCTCTCCAAGATTGATTGATTAATGTCCTCCCCAAGGCCTCTATTTATACTTTAGGAAATAGAGCAGTTTCGAAGGTTGAGGAGGTTGAGACAGTTGAGATAGTTAAAGATTAGGGCTCAATAAATCTCCATTAATCATGTTTTATTATTTTTAATGTCAAATGGATGTGTACATGAGTATTGATACTGGCAACCCGTGTATGACACGCGAGTTTCTATAAGTGAAACCCGCGTACAGATCTGTACATGGGTTGCAATGAAGATACTCGTGTACAGTACGCGGGATGCTGTGGAGATAGTCACGTATGTACACAAGTTGCTGTGGAGATAGTCGCGTACAGCATTCAACATATGAAAAGGTAAAATGGCAAGTTAGTTGGATAGTGAATGCATCTCATGTCATGCCCATCTATAGTGTTTAGGCAACCTTCAATCCATAAGTGTCCTTTTGTGTGCCAACATATGAAGTGTCAGAACTCGGACAGACAAGTGCCATTTGGGTTGATAACAATATGGTCAGTGGAACACATGTCTAGGGTCTTGTGAGGCAAGACGAAGGGGAACATACCCGAGCCGCAAGGAACAGCTAACTGGAGGGGAACAACAAGTAAACTCAGAGAACAGTAATTAACAAGGGTAAGAAAGGATATCCTAAAAAAAATACCTAGTANCCCCGAGCCGCAAGGAACAGCTAACTGGAGGGGAACAACAAGTAAACTCAGAGAACAGTAATTAACAAGGGTAAGAAAGGATATCCTAAAAAAAATACCTAGTATTCGGGTGAAGGAGATTCTAATAAGGGTAACGGATACCATAGTTAGGATGGAACAGGAAGAAAAGCATCTGTAAGCAGTAGTCGAGACAATAAAACTCTCTGGACAAGATCGGAAAAAACCAGGAAATACAAACGGGAAGCCCTGACACCCGAAAAAATAAAAATAGTCTCGAGCAAACAAGAATTGAGCTGACAGTGAAGAATAAAAAATAGGGTGTTAGGAGTTCACGTCCCGCAAAGGGTGGAATGGTCAGAAAGGTCTAGGAGAGATTTCACACTTATTTTTATACATGATTGGTACTAAGCTCTCCATAGAGAAGGGAAGACTCCATGTGGGGTAATCAGTGAAAATAAACAAATACCTGCCCCAAATACAAGAAACAATGCAGGAATACAAATAGGCAGGACACATATAGGGTACCTTTCATAAAGAGAAGAAACTGGCAGGTGTGACTGTTTAGGAGACCAGGTAGATGACCACGGCTTCAGCACGATAATCCCCAAAAGGTAGAAACCATCAGAGTCGTGCCTTCGAGAATCGCTGATAAAACAGAGTTTCACCTTCTTAAAGCGCAGACCTTGACCAAATTGAGAGATACGGAGTCGCCAACATTGATCAAATTTGAAGGGTGGGTCTTAATTTCAATTGGAAGGGTGTTTATTCTTGGCGACCTTCAAAGATGAAGGGCAATATAAATAATTGTACTTCAATTGACAAGTATAAATTAACTAAACCATTTTAAAGGAAAAAATGATATGTTTTCAATAAAAGTTATTTTGAACCAGGGGTGGTAGGTGCGGGAGGGATCCTCAAGATCCTGAAGGAAAAATTGAACAAACCTATGCTTGGGGAATTGGGTCTATGACTAATAATGAAGCGGAGTGGACAGCCCTTCTGCAAGGATTAAGGATTCTCATCAACTCAAATCTAGACAAGGTAGCAATTTTTGGCAACTCTAGACATGTCATATATAAAATGATTAATGGATACACTATTGGCTCGATAAAATGTCGTCGTTTGTATGACAAAGTTGTCGCTCTGCTCTCTCCCCGTTATGAATTTTATCATATTCTTCGAACAAACAATATCATAGCCGATGAAATGGAAAATGAGGGGGATTCTCTCCCACAAGGGCACTTGAAGCTCAATGGGGTTAATTCCCCCCCTTTACCCATACCCTAATGGATTTTTCGCATAGAAGGGCCACTAACCAATGCACAAAAGAAACACTCTCCAAGGTTTTTATGCTAGGGATTTTATATATATGGGATCCCAACGTAGATCATGGCACAAGTGATCCATTAAACATGGCAATGATCATGATCCAAAGGACGTTAAACAAGACCCTAGTGGATTCTTGGCTTGCTCCACCACCTCTCATGCCATCGACGTGTGTGCTCCCACCCTCCTCGATTCTCGACGTTATTAACTCCAGTCCTATTCAGAGTAATGGTCTTTGCAGCTCGCACACTCCAGGTCCTGTCTTATTTTGTGCTATGGCTTCTTTCAAACCCCATTCTTACGCAGAAGCTCCTAGAAACAATGGTCTGAACCTTGCTCGCTCTGTTTTCTTGTCGGAGAGGACACTGTTGAATGTGATTTCAAGAGTTGGTGAAGGTTATCTCACAGAGATATAGTGGGAGTCTCTTCCTTTCTACAGGGCATTCATGAAAGAAATGTTAGCCCTTGCTTCCTTCTTTTCCTATCATTGCTCTCCTAACGACGTCGGTCCTCTGTGGCGTTTGAATTCAAGACTCGGGCCCAGTTTTTCTGAAGGTGAGGTTTTCTTAGTTGAAAGCAATTTGGTTTTAGGTTGTAAGTGCTTTGGCCGGAAGGAAGGAACTATTGGTACCATTTCCTGTAAGTGCAAAGCTGACCGGGATACTCTCTTGAAATAAGTCAGTATTCTTCACTTGGCCCTTAGTGAGGTTTTTGGTTCATAAGTCCAAGATTTGGAAGGTTCCGTCAATAGTCTTTCTCGCTTAGCCCTTTCCTCTTTCTCCCCTTGGCAAGGCATCATGAAACCAGCAAATGAGAATGCAAGGATTGCAGATTTGAAGAAGAATCTATGTCGCCTGTATGATATGATGGCAATAGGCATAATGGATAACAAAGCTCTGGTGCAAGAGGTGAAGGATATGGGTGAGGTGGTAAGTTACACTTCCTATCAAATAAGCAATCATGACTCGCGAATTGATGACATCGAATCCAACCTCTGAGAGCTGATGGGAAAAGTGGACAGAATCCAGGAAGATCTTCAGCATTTGGTTAATATGAACCAAGCTAGTTAGGCCTGTGAAACCCCTGTTGCAGCTCAACCAATGGAGGAGGAGTTGATGGAGCAACGTATTAAGCAGCCAGGCTAAATCCTTAATGGCTTTCTCTGTTTATGTTTTTCTATTTACTTTTAAATCAGCAGTATGTTAGGGTATATACTACCACTGTCCATCGAATTTATGAAAAAAATGTAAGTGGAGTTCTTTGGTCCCCCCTCTGGACCATATTTGGTTTTGTGTCATTTGAACAGCAAGAACTCTCAGTCTTGGTTCTTTTTTTGTAATGAATGGCTGTGCACAGCCTGTTTAATATTACCTTTTTTTATTGTTTCTGTTAAAAAATAAATAAAACTTATTTTGAACACATTAAGTTGTCATACGTGTATCATTAATTTTACAGTTCAGTAAGATACAACTATTCTATTATATTTTTTCAAGTTGGAGCACACTTTATTATACAAAAAAACTACTTAGACTATGTCATTACCATATTGGGGCATCCACACGCAATCCAAGCTTAAGAGATGTATGAATGATAAGGATTGGGAACCTAAGAAAAAATAATTCAAAACTCAGAAAACATTAAAAAAAATTCCTACATACCAAGCAAGTTAGCAAAGCTAGCATAACCAGGGTGAGGGCATCAAAAAAAAATTTCAACACTTGTCGTGAAAGTATACATGTATGGGATGGAGGGGGAATTGAATCAATCCTAATTCAATTGAATCCTTTCAACTCACTACATGTATGAGTCTCAACAATCCAACTTTTAAATTGAACCACAATACCAAAAGAAGTTTATTAATGGCTAGGTTTGAGAAAGTTCTAGGCGTGAGAAATTATGGGCTTCAGGCTCTAAAATTTGTAGTGTTTTATTCTAGCCCACAATTTAGTGAATCGAGAGTCACGGGTAGGAATTTAAGTTAGTTAATGAAAACAATTAATGTATATATCTCTATGTTGAAACCGCTTTCCATGCTGATGCAGGCCACTACCCTCTTTATTGTCTTTCCAAAAGGCATTATAACGAGGAAGAAGACCTAATATTATGGACTTCACCTTCAAAGAATGCATTGCAATCGCATTGTAAGGAGTGACAAGAATATCACAACAATCCAACGTGTCAAATCATAGCTGATAGTGTTAATTAAAGACGTATTGGTGGCTCACGCACGCTCTTGTTAACGAAATTTTACTTGTATATGAGTGACTAACTATGATGGTTTTATAGAGAGATAAATGGTAAATTTAATATAGGACTTACTTATAGTTGGCTCTTACTTTTTGCATCTTGACACATTAAATATTTTATGGTTGTCTCTGCGCCTTGACCCAATTCATATTATAAGGTGAGGATGTGCATGCATAATAATCCTTACTTATGACTATGAGATGATGATTTAAAGGGAAGAGGGTGTAAATACAAGTAATTTTTATATGTATTTTGGTGGCGTTGAGGACAAATGTTGCGAGAAACCACAAATTTTTGGAAGGACAGAGGGAGATTACATGGATCCTACCACCCATCAAATTGAAGACTATTCTTGATCCAACAATTGTTTATTTTATTTTATTAATAACGAATGTTTATCCATATCGTGTGCCTAATGACACCGCTCTATAGCAATGCATAAATCGACCTTTGCACAGCTTGTGATCCTATCTACATGCCATTATTTGTATTTTCATGACTGATCGAGTGTTGATATTCATGCAAGAAATGAAGTCTTGTAGAGGAGGACTCATCAAACGAGCATTTTGAATTTCATTTTGACGAAAAAAGAGTGGACATTGGTAGCAAGGTTCACATAGGTAATAGGCACAAAGTTTTGAACTCGTTTCGGGCCTACTAGTAGAATAGTAATTGTTCTTTTTTGTTATAGTCATAGTTGTTGACACATTGCCACACTTTAGATTGCAACCCCAAGTGACTTGGGAGTGAGAGTCACATCTCGATGGCTAGTGCTTCCTAGTCATCAATGATTACTGGTCATCTTGCACGGCTAAGTAGTGAGTGCATGACATGATTGACTGAGTGATTATAATTTATTATATTTCCAATATTTAGAATGATAAGTTGAACTTTATAGAATACGAATTTCAACATCTTGAGAAATTTATATGGATGGATAAGTTTAAATGTTGCCTTATTTTGAAATGTTGATATAAATTATGGCATTCTTAATTGGAAGAGTAAAATTTAGATTTTAATTTTTTTTAAGGAAATTTTCACTCTACACTTCTTCCAGCAACGACTAAAACCCTTTGGAAAGGCTGGAAGTGTTCAATTTTGAACAGTGGTTGCAAGCCCGACTCCAACCTAACACAAGATAGCTACCATGAGAGTCGTGTCTTCAAGAAACCCTGATAAACCGAGTTCAACCTTCATAAAGCGTAGACCGTGACTAAAACGGTTGATGCGTAACCACCAGCTCGAGTCAATCCAACCAACCAGACTTACAAATAAACTTACTGGAAACCCAGAACCCCCAGACAAGAAACAAGGCCTAGAAAAATCATTTGGCTGCAGGGTCCGAGAGCTGACGAAGGTGACCGCCATGAGGTTAAGACTCGAGGGTGGAAATTGTGGCCACCAATAAACCCTAGCTAGTTCAGATTCGACCAGCAACCACAATGTTTCTCTTAACAAAATGAAGAAAAAAATTGTTCGAGAGTATTCGATAGAAAGAGTGAATCCCAGCTACAGTGCCCATACATGTTTGTTGTAATGTTAGGTATCGTAGCTCTCATTTAGGGTTTTATCTTGAAACGCTTAGAAATGACCCTATGGAAACATCCCAACTTTAAATCCATGCAAGTGAATTCGTGCATCCTGTTCACAACACTTTACGATAGCATGGCGACCAATGGCATTCTCAGTAATAGAACCTTCGCTTTCGAACTGCACCCTCCTCAAATCGTAAGTTTACGTGGCTTCTTATACTTTTTTTTCCACTTTTAAGGTCAGTCTTCTGTGATTCGAGCAGCAAAACTCTTGTTCAATAGAATCAATCGCCAAGGGTTTAAAGTTCTTATTTTGCTTATGTTTTTGTCAATAATACCATGCCCTTTTATTTTTGGAGTAAGCTATCTACCCGACCATTCCACGCCGTGTAGTGATAGTTTACTGGGTTCTCCTTCTTGCATTTTGATAAGTAAAAACTTATTGCTACTTTAAAACTCAGAAAAACCAAGTAAAGATTTATTTTACCACTTTGAAATGAATATCTTTCTTGGTTTTTTTTTTATTCTTCTATGTCAAGATGAAATAAACTAGTAAAGATAAATCTTTAAATCCCATGTTATAAACATCATTTACTCAAATCTTAATTTTCAGTGAAATTTTTTTTCCTAATTTATAAGACTTATATGTTACATCAATCTAACATTTTTGGTTTTATGCTTGGCATACTAAGCATTTCATGTATATTGGCTGGTTAAGTAACCATGATATGCTCATATGAGCCATGATCCCAACTATTTTTTAGTAATAAAGGTGTACATAAAAGATTTACACGCACGGATGCCATTGAATCATATGCATATCATAAAGATTATGATTAAGATTATCACAATCTGCTCAACGAACCAAGAATGATATTCATTTCAAAGTGGTAAAAATAAATCTTTACTTGATTTTTCTGAGTTTCCAAGTAGTAATAAGTTTTTACTTAATAACATGCAAGAAGCAGAACCGAGTGAACCTCTTCGTCTCACTGAAAGGTAACGGAGTATATTATCACCACAGGGTGTGGAGTGGGTCCCAGTGCAAATGGTCAGGTAGATAGCTTACTCCTTTATTTTTATTCATGCCAGAGTGTGCCAGGTAAGAGAATACAACGGGGATCACTGAAACAATGCCTATTAACAAATCCAATAGCATTGAATGCGAAGCATTAGGGAAGAACACATCTTATGGTTAGAGCCTTGGCAAAGGATATTTCCTTCGATCAGGTCTCCCGCGTTGGATTGCAGGAAGGCATTGACAAATTGATGGATGTTGTTGGGGTTACGTTGGGACCTAGAGGTATGCATGCATTATTTAAATATAAAAAGTATAAATGTGCCACATGCACCATTTGTTTGTTATGCTATAGCTTGTTTTGTTTCCGGTGCCTATTAGAAGCCTTTTAGCTCACTGAACTATTAAGTGATGGCTCAGCTGGTCTATATAGCCTTGGACTTGTGTTATAGAAAAAAAATTTGATGACTTTGAGTCGAGCACGTAGATTAGCTATCCTCACCCTCTCTAATGTCAGCCGATCCCTTTTGTCCTTTCCATGGAAAGAAAGTACAACAAAACTCCATCGTAACAGCCCCAGTAAACCTCTAGTTAGCTTGGATGCGCTTGGCTTCTCTGGGACCCCACCTTAATGGGAATTAGGTGGTTGGCATGGGAACTCTTATGGGATAAAGAAATAAAAAGTAAATCTAAAATATTTATACAATTAATGTTCCCCCCTTCTTTGGTCAGAATAGATGAAGGATCCAGACCGATGAACCATGAACGCCCTCCGAGAGCCGAACACTGAACAGTGTGCATAGCGTCAATTAGAAAGCCTTGTTTTAATTACTGACAGGTTGACTTCTTGTTGGGATCTTGATCGTTACTAATATCCATAGTTTAGGAAGTCCCTGGTTTGGAAGGTTCAGTAAACACTTGGCTAGGCAATTCATAGATAAGGGAAAAGATTCCGCAATATCAATTTTTTGATAATAAAAGGAAAGGTGGGACTGCAAGCATCTCTTCCTTCTGGTGCCTACCTAATGACCTAATGTAGCTAAATTTGTCACCTAATGGTTCATCTCTAGCTTGGTAGAGAAGGTCAGACAAACTTTAGAGCTTTAGAGAGGTTCTCTTTAGAGGGGAATACCTCGATTTCACTTTGCCAAAACAAATATATTGTCGTGGGCTTGTGTGACCAAACAATGCTGGTGATAGGCATTGAGATCTCCGTGTGATAGGTACCCCAAGGCCTATCCTTAGTGGCTATTGGATTGTATTGTATGAAATATTATTTTTTGACATTTCTCTGTTAGGAGCACCATTGTTTGTTATACTATATCTTGTCCTGTTTTTGGTGCCTGTTAGAAGCCTTTTAGCTCATTGGACAGTTAAGTAATGGCTCTTGTTATCCTGTGTTTGTTGGTCCTTGTTGCTCTTTTTATTCTTTATTTGCTAGGCTTTGCTCTGAGTGAGAGAAGGGGCCAATGCCAGGACTTGTTCACTACAGTATGCTCCAGTCCAGTCTAGTTGGTTAGGATGCTCAAGTGCTCTTCTTATTCTATGTTTGCTCTGTGTGATAGAGTGTTCACTGCAATCATCCACGTTGATATACTTATTATACTACCCTCTTTTTTAAACCGAAGCAAGATTTGGATTCCATATCGAAAACCTTTCTATGAACTCTTGTTCATTGAGTCCCTTCCTCCAGCTAAAGAGCTTAGTTTATTATCTGGTCTGCGAGGATACTAAATTCTCTATATACATGTGCAAATGGAATATCTTCAAGGCTCACTTTAACCTACAAGAACCAGTTCATAATATGCTCCAACAATAAGTTATTTGATTTGCATATATGATTTTCCCAAACTATTATCAACTTCTCTCCAAACGCTTGTAATCTTTTTACATCATTGTTTATAGTTTACTGCAACACCCCACCTCATGAGTTGTGTAAAAATACACAACTAATGCCTAATTGGTAACAACAACTTGCATTGATTTTGTGATTGCTTCCTTAGCTTGTGGGCACCACTTCTCTTGAGCGCTCCTATTGATATGATCTACTCTTGAGTAGTGTTGTTATAAATCTAAAGTGTTCTACTTGGTTAGATTAGGGTCTGCCAAATTTTCACTGTAGATCTATGATTTCAACACCTACATCCTTGGCATAACCTGTGGCATCACGCGTTCAGTGCTTACGGACCCCACAGGAATGTTTTCCCAATGGGTTAATGTGTAGTCTTACAATGAGGAATTGTAAAGTTTGCCACAATTTCAAATTGTATGCAACCAAAACACAGATTCTAGCATAAAGGCTGAATTGCAAGTCTTCAATAGGGAAGGATCCTGAGCCACTATCCGTTTGTGTTGCACAGTATGTATCTTATCCTGATATTTACATGCTTCCAATTTTGTTGAAACTTTAAATTAAAAATTAAACATTAATCAAGGATCCCTAAACCCTAAAATTTTCACAATTTAGTAGTGTGGATAAATATTCATGGAGCCTTGCAAAACATTTGACACCATCTATTGTTAATACAATTGCAACCGGTGCCTGCTTGTGAGTTTAAACTAACATTTACTCTGGAGCTACTTTGCATTATACTGAAGCATATTTGGCTAGATATTTTGTCAAACACATAATTGACAGACTGTTGTAGGTTCTAGTCTTTGCTTGAGATCTGATTTTAGCACTCTACTAAGGAATTTGTGGTTGAATTCTTATGTCAAACAGTTCAAAAGTATGTTGTTGAAACTAACTATCAAGAATAATGATGCTTGTGAACCCTGTCTATTGTTTATCTTGCTTGGTTTGAGGTTTTTATATCACAAGGAAGCGTATGGTGTGCGTTTCACATGGCATTGTCTATAGTATTAACTAAACACACACATAAAATTAGACTCAGAAAAACATACTCAACTAGTGCATTTAATTAAGGAAATTAGTTACATTCCTGGGAATGAGAGGTAGAGGTTTTTAAGCTTGTATAACTTCCAGTCATCACAAAATCTACTGAAAGGGTGAAGAAAGGCCCTCTACAAGAGAAATACAACCTCCATGTTTCCAAAAATCAGAACATACTGATGAATATCAGTTGTTGTAGTTGATTCGACCTCTTCCTTGAAGAGCTGCTACGGGAAAAATGCCCACACTCTAGTGATTTCCTGCTCCACTGTTGTTTGATGAAATATGTTGTTCCAAATTAGAGATAAAACGCTTTCCCTCTTAGAAAATGAAGAAGATATAAAGGAGTAGTGGAGTGTCCATACAAGTTGTTATTCTCAAAGATTTTTGCAACAATATTCAAACCCCAAATTACTGACTAATATAAAAAAAAACCTTGGCCAATTCAATCCTCTCAAGCAAATCGAAGTCCAATATGATTGAGGCTTACGGACCCCACAGGCAGGTTTGCCCAATGGGTTAAAGTGTAGTCTTACAATGAGGAATTGTAAAGATTTCCACAATTTCAAATTGTATGCAACCAATACACAGATTCTAGCTCAAAGGATAAATTGAATGTCTTTAATAGGGAAGGATCCTGAGCATCTGTTTATGTTGCTCAATGTCTTTAATAGGACAGAATTGAGAAACACTCCCTCGCATTAACACAGGGGTAGCTCATTGTGAGACAGGAGTTTTTTTTAAAGTTGTTGCATCTTACAGGCATGAATGTTGTTAAAATTCACCCTTGACTTGCACCTGGATTTTATGATTGCTAACTATTTTTATAACAGGTTTTTATAAACCCAGGGATCATATGTAATAGTGTTTTTATTTATGTCATCATTACATCTGTCAATCTCCCTTATCACTAGACCATGGTCTGCTATAGATGAGACATAGTATAGAGTTTTTGTCGAAATCATGACATCTTAGAGGCATTTATTTCACATTTACACCTGGTCTTTTATTCTTGCAGCATGAATTAAAAAAAACTTTTATAAACTCAGGGAGCATGTGTAACAGTGTTTGAGTGTTTGACATTGTTTTTCTTCCTTGAAGAAAAGGCATAATTTTATTTCATCAACTGAGAAAAAAATTGCATTCTGTATATTCACATAAATGTGAATTGTTGTTCAACAATGGAACATTTTATGAGGCATCCAAGCCTACCTTCATAATTCAGCAAGAGATATTCAAAACTTTTCACTGATTTACATCAAAATTTACAAAAAAAAATATGTTGTCTAAGTTGACATTAGTTTGTAGAGTATTTAGCAGAGTGACCAGAGTAATATCATAGAGCATCATAAGCCCATACATATACCCAAAAAATAAAAATAAAAAGGTACTAAAATATTGTCATTGTTACAACTATTACTCTCCATTATCATGAGGCTGGTCTTATGTTGATGTTGCAATTAAAAATAGTTATTTGCAAGTGATTAATTACCTTGTATAAATGTAATAATTAGTGTCAAATGGGGATTTGAAGGAATAAAATTTTCACTGTTCACAAAGAGTTGGGTTGAAGGAGCTTGTAATATTCAATTTGGATATGACATTTCTTGAAATTGTAAAAATTTCTGTTTTTTTTTTTAATTTTCTTCGAAGAAGCCTATAACTGAACTTCCTAGGAAATATAGAATTGATATATTTTGTGTTGTAATTTTGAGACTTTTATACTGTTGATGCTTCCTGACTTAATACTGTTGTCAAGAATTTTATACCATAAAATAGGTAAACTTGTTTGTTAGATTCAGGTCACACCTAAGCCATAGTTGTAGTTATATCTTTGTTTAAATAATACTCTTTCGTGGTAAGAAGCTTTTAGCTAATAGAAATTATGCTTTGTATTTGTGAATCATATTGTATTAACATCATTTGCAGTTATTCATTGGTATTTTGTGTATGATCTTTCAATTTGTATTGGTTAATGTAGATCTCCCAGTGCAAGCACGGCAACATCACCCTGGGAAGCAAATAAACATTATGAATTGGAATCACAATATATCCTGACCATTTGTCCTTGTGGATACTCATTAGCTTGATGGAAGAAGGAACTTTTCTCATCCCATGGTGGATAGGATCCATGTGAAGCACCAACTATTGGGTTGATCATCATCTTTTGATTCTCCTTATTGCTCCACTTATACATGGATCTAGGATGATCATGCTTATCTACTATATCCTTGTCATCCACACCAAGATAATTGTTGTTGATAGGTATCATATAGTGGTACACTTACGGTTGCTAGGGAATAGTGATTTTTGCAATCCCGTTAAGCCAATTTCTTGAGTTTTGTTCAAAATTCATAGAAAAGGTTTATGGATTTCATAACCTACTTGATCATATATTGTGAACTTATAAAATCTATCATCCTTTTCCGACCATTAGATACTCAAAGTTGTATATTGATCCTTTTTACCATTATAGAGGACTCTGTAAGTTAGATTCCCAAATTATTAAAGGGTGTTTGCTCAATGGAAGAGTGCATACCTTACAAGCAGGAGGTTGGTGGTTTGATTCCTCCAAACCCTAATGATATTATAATATCAATTAAAAACAACTAAATTAGTAACCAAAAAATAGGAGATAAGTGACCAAACAATGAGAGATAAGTGACCAAACAAAATGACCAAAATTTGTATATAAAATTACTAAAAATGACTAAATTAGCCAAACATGGCGTTGATATTGTAGCAAAATAATATGTAAAACTAGGCATTAAAAAGGATGCAATACGTGGCGCTAATGATGAAGCCAAACATGGCGTTGATATGGTAGCAAAATAAGACGTTACTTTGGATGCAAAACATGACGCTATATAGGAAGCAAAATACAGTGCAACAATAGAAGAAATATTTGGTGTCATTTTTGTAGAAAAACATGATACAAAAAAGAAACCAAAAATTGGTGCAAATTTGGAAGTGAAAATTGGCACATATTTGGAAGTAAAACATGGCGCAAAATGCGATGCTAAAGTGGTAGCGAAAATAGATGCAATATTGGATGTTAATTTGGATGCTAACATGGTGCTATTAAGGATGCAAATATGGCACTAATGGGGATGTCATTTAAGAAGAAAAAGCGTACACTCGCTAGGAAGAAAAATAGGACATTATTTAGGAAGCAAACTCGACGTTGTTTAGGAAGCAAAGTTGGATGCTATTCTGGAAGCAAAAAAATAGAGGTTATTTTGGATGTCATAAAGGATGCTATCTAGGAAGCAAAAAAAATGTTTTTTGAGACGCTTTAAGTTTTGTCCATGATGCGTCCCATTTAGCGTCTAGTTTAACCACTCAATGTAAAAAAAAAATACACTAAAAAGGGACGTTGAATGGGATGCTAATTCTAGGATTTTTCATAGTGCATTCGAATGAGAACATCATAGGATCCAAGTCGTAGAAAATTCAGATCTATACAAGTGACTAATCCATTCATAACCAGTGGACACTTTTCTATCACTTCACTGACCTTTCTCTTAGTTCTAGTGGCTGGTTGAACTAACCATGTCTTGCTATGCTTTGATAAATTCTTGAAAGCACAAATCTCAACAACTCTAGGAGTAATATAACTATGAGTAGAACGAGGGTCAATCAAAACAGAAACAGATTGCTCAACAATCCTATCTGCAACCTCAACCACAGTTGACTGGTGATATTCCTAATGATCCTCTAGTGCTGCATAAATACTAGGAACTGTCCTTGCGACTTGACCCATTGTTTTAGCTTCTTGAATGTTGTAAGTTGGCCTTACATTCCCATTATCAAGTGGAAAATTCATGCGCAAACGGTGTCCTCCACATTTCCAACATTGGATAGGTTCTATGATCTCTTTTGGATCTCTTGGCTTTTCCCTCATCACTTTAGTTGGCAGGCTCACAGCTTATGATGGTTGCTTCTACTGATTCCTAAAGTTAGAAGGTTTTAAACCTTTCTTCCTTTGGTCAGACTTCTCATTTCTCATGTCCTTCCATACCTTATGGTAATCAAGTATGCTCGTGCTTTTCTCCTAGCAATACTTATCTTTCCTAATGACCTCTTCTAGAGTTCTAGGTTCATCAAAATCAATTATGTCTTTGTAATACTGAGGCAATCCACTTAGAAAATGCTATATTTTCACCTTGTCATCTCTGATATACCTGACATACCTCAATAGTTCCAAGAACTTGTTGGCATACTCTTCTATGGTCTGTTGTCCCAATTTCATCTCATGGAATTCTTTGATCTTGTCATCAAAGTACCTATCAAAGAAGTATTTCTACTTGAAATACTTCTTGAACTGCTTCCACACTATCCTCTTGTCATTGATTCTTCTCACCTACATGAGGTGCTTCGACCATATGGATGCTCTTCCATTCATATTGAAGATGGCTACCCTAGCCTTCATATTTCTCAAATAGTCTTAGACTTGGAAATATTTCTTCATCCCAAGAAGCCAAGCTTCATCTTCTTGTCTAGTATTTACTTCACCATTAAAGGTACGAGGTATTTCCTTCTTATACTCATCTCGTGATTTGTTTCTATAGCACATCTTTCTCTTATCTCTATGAGATGAAGAGCTTGAATCCTCAATGGATCCTTTAGAGTCAGAAGATCCACTAGAATACCTTCTTTTTATTCTAGCACTACTCTTACTACCTTATGGTTTTTTGTCTTATCCTCAGGTTTCATCTGCCTTTGAATATCTGTCAAACTCTGCATCATGGCTACATTCAGATGATGCTGCTCTTCCTGAGATTTAATAACGCTCCTCATGGTGGATGCAATGTCTGGCGGGGTTTCTTGAAATATTTTTTCATTAGACTCAGTCTCAGCATTTCCCACTTGGACATTTTCCCCCATAGCATATTCCCCATGCACATAGGTACTTCACGCATCATGCACATCATAGGTTCTTATGGTTGATTCAAAACCAACTCATTTTCCAATCTTCACTATGACTCTGCAAAATGTGTTAACACATTATTTGTTAGCTGCATAATAAAATGAGAATTAAAAACCATTTACCAACAGCTCTTTTAACTGTTCAACTTGGCCCATCAAGGCCCAATGTTGTAACCATAAGCTCTGATACCACAATGTAATGTCCCCATACCCCATAATGTGGACAAATTAAAATTTTTACTTCAAGAACATTTGTTCTTATTTCAAACATAGTGCATGGACGTTAACATACACTTCAACATTTCATTTCCAGGATTAGAAACCCCTATACATTTCTATAACAGATTTTATGCCCTTGACAGATCCCTTCTGTGACTAGAAACACCCTTTCTGCACTGAACCTGTCTTTTCTGCACTGCTCCTTCCACTTTCTACCTTCTGCACTTCAAAACTCGGAAATCGAAAAATCAATGTGCGAAGGAACTTTTAACGGCCTTTCTACCTTTCGCACTTCCAATTTCCTCCTTCCACACTTCAAAACTTGAAAATCAGAAACTCAATGTGCGAAGGAAATTTTAATGGACTTTCTACCTTCCTCCTTCCACACTTCCACTTTCCGCCTTTCGCACCTCGGAACTCAGAAATCGAAAACTCAATGTGTGAAGGAAATTTCAACGGCCTTTCCACCTTCTGCACTTCCGCTTTCTGCCTTTCACACTTCGGAAGTCAGAAATCGAAAACTCAATAAGAAACCTTAGCCTTTTCTACACTTCCTACTTCCTTCCATCTTCCGCACTGCAAAACTCAGAAATCGGAAAACACACTTTCTGCCTTGTTTTCACATGCTCTTTTTGCCTTCCGCACTTTGGATCTTGGGGTTCTGATTTCCACCTTCTGCCTTCCGCAGGAGGGTTCAAAGGGGTGGAAACACTAATTCAGATGCATTCTGACCTCTGTAACTAGATCCTATCCCCCCTAAGCTCGGCCAATTGCATTACAAAAACACAAGGCATATGCAGAAGTAAAATGCAGGGAAATATACACGAGTAAACCTTTACTTAGTCATCCATAAGCATTCAACATGAACATAGCAATTCATCATATTCATAAGCATTCTACATAATCAGTATAGTCATTCATAAGCAAATACATTGCATAAATAGAGTATCAGAGATACTTATCTTGATGATCAAGCTGTCACGCAACTAGCTATGTCGTTGCAATGTTCCACCCAACCATAGGCCAGTGTGTTCATTAACCTCTCAACACATTCCCACCCCCAATTTGGGCATGACTTCCACAAGGAACTAGGGAACAACAGACTTACACACATCCAGACCAAAGTACACACACAGTCAAGCCAACCTTCAGTTGGGTTTATCAAATTGTCTATCCAAGCCACAAATGGGTTTATCAGGCATCCAGCCAAGCCATCATTCGTAGTGGGTTTCTCAGGTTGCGAGTTTACAACCCAAACAAGGTTGGGTTTATCATGCTTACTCGGTAAATCCAGCAGACAGCTGGGTTTATCATGCTTACTCGGGAAAGCCAGCAGACAGTTGGGTTTATCAGATTGTTCACAGTCAAGCCAACTTCCAAAAATAAGGATCAATCAAGCCACATATGGGTTTATCAGGCATCCAACCAAGTCATCATTCACAGTGGGTTTTTCAAACTGTCCAGCCAAGGATTGCACATGTCCAAAGCACAACGAGACATAGCCAAGCTAATATCCAATTGGGTTTATCAAGCTATTAAGACAATGGAAAGGTAGAATGATTAAGCTAGTGGCTCATTCAAGAGTGGGACACCTCCACAAGATATACCTAGCATGGCATCCACATTACCTACATCCCAGCACAAAGAAGCGTCCCATTCTCTGCTCCATAGTCCCTCGGGCTATTTCTTCCCTTCTAGTGCTCTTCAGGTGATGCAGTGAATCTTTACCAGCCACTCCTATATTTTTATGAGGTTCCTCTCTGCACTAGGTTTATCAACCAATTCTAGCCCTCCTCCTCTCTTAGTCTTCAAACCAAATAGGGATGCACAACATAGAAATCCACAAAGAAAAACATGACACAGAGGATTCACTCTGTAACACAGAGAAAATCACTGTGGAACCACTCGTTCGCGACTCTAGGTAGTGAAACCAACAACCCGTGCATGGACAACTGATCAAAATGATCTCCCCCTTAACAGAATGCTCAGAATGACCAACAATGCTTAGGTAAAATCCTGATAATGGACTAGGCATGCATTCACATGGGTTTGCTTGCTATAGAAGCAAGAATATGGATTCCCCCCAAACTGTAGAATTGCAGGCTTGCTCAGTCATGGAATCGATTGTCATGCCTTGCTCTGCCAAGGGAATTAACTACCTCAACCATTTTCCTACAAGAAAATTGAATTTCTGATTACCAGGAATGAACCAGGGTAGACAGGTCAAAGAACAGGAAACTTTCACACAAATCTACAGCTGAGATCAAACATCAAATAGATCGACAGCCCTCAGTGATTTCGCTAATTCAACTAGCACGTCTTAACAAACTATTGATGTGCGCGAAATTCCAATGTAGTACACTTTATCAAGTTTGGAATCCATCGTTGATCTGGTAAGGATACAGATCCATAGGCCCAAAAAATTATGTTGATTCAACTAGCAAGTTGTTTAACATCAGCTAGCGGGAGCAGAATTTCTATCCAAAAGGATTTAATTCTGATTTCACGTCTACTTGGGTGACTTGGGCAACAAAACAACAGAGGATTTTAACAGGATTTTCATGAGGATTAAACATGCAATCTCTCACCTGGAATCTGCTGGACATCTCCACACCCTATCCCTTATGGAATCATGCCCCATCTCTTTCACGTTGCAGTTCCATAGCTAACTGTGGTATTTTATTAATTTGCATAGTTACATGATATATTAAAATACATATTGTGCTTGACTTAGCACTATCACCATAGGTATCAGCCTTGATCACCTATACAAAACACCAAATCAATGACAGGGCCTTGGCCTTGAGCTCCATGCCATGATCTCAATGTAATATTTACATCATGTACAGTTAAATACCAAGGGGTCTAAACCAGGGAATTACATTATTTATGGTTGAATGCATGTTTTATTTAGCCACACATCTTCTCCATAATTACTTGTGTAAATGTTGTTTACATTTACTGTTTAGTGAAAGACACAAAGAATCCATAAATATTTCACCATGTAAATGTTTGCGTTTTTATTCGTAGAGCAGTTGACACAAGCCTTACCTAATATTTGGTTATATGCTATTGTAAGTTTGTCAAATTATATCTGTGTCGAAGTTTACCCCAACTTACCGATAGGTGAAAAGTGTTTTTCATATTACAAGTCTTTAGACTAAGATATCTCTTTTATAAAATTTAGACTTAAAGTGTGGTCGAAGTAAAAACGGGTCGAAGTCAAGTAAGTGTGGTCGAGGTAAAAACCAGTCGAATTCGAGTAAGTGTTTGTCAAGGTAAAAAAAGAAGTGTTGGGTCAAAAGTCCGTAAAAGTGTCTCAACCAAAAGTGGTATGTTGAAGACTTGTTGAAATATTTTGGTCGAAGTTTAACCAGTGGAAGTACTTGTCGAAGTTCGACCTATCTAAGTTTTTGTCGAAGATTTTCCCCATGGTTAAAAAAAAAAGGTAGAGTCTCGAAAAGAAAATTTTGATGACTAAGCGGTAGCTCAAGTTAACCATTTCAGAGTATTCGACCTCTATATCTAGTATCAGAGTGGGCTTAGGAAAGAAACCTTATCTTAAAAAATATTTATATAGGGAAAATTAAAAAAAATATGGCTTCCACTTCTGGTGCACACATGTTGAGTTTGCAAACTCCAATCTATTCGAGTACACAGGGTATTCCCAAAAGACCGAACACCTTGAGAAACCGCTTCACACAAATGGATCACAGATCAACACACCGATGTTTGTCATGTGGTTAAAACCCTCGAGAGGGAAACAGTCCACAGCCCCAGCCAAATAGCTACTTGGAGCAATTTATTATGCAAAAGAAAGAAAGTTACATGAGCTTCTCATAATCGATCAACTAGCCAAGGACCCTCTATGCTCTTTAAATAGAGATCATAGACCAATCGGGTGTTAAGCCACGAATCAATGGTAGGTATGATCTAAGAGAATTTGAACCGTCGGATCACTCTATGTCTAGAACATATCGTGACCGTCGAATTAGAATATTTACAAATGCATACTAATGCATACTAAAGAAACACACTTTTACCTAACAGATATATTACACAAGTTGATCTTAACTAACTCCTAAGTGTCTAAATATCCTAACACAATCTTCATAGTAAAGAATTATGAATATTGGTATCTAACAATAAAGGCGTTGTTCAGAGGTCAAGATGTATGGGAAATAGTGCAAAATGGTTATACAGAAATGGTTGATCAGGTAGCATATAATAATCTCATGCAAGTTGAGAAGGATTCCCCGAGGGATCAAAGGAAGAAAGATGGAAAGGCTATGTTCTACATAAACCAATCCATGCATGAACACATAATCCCAAGCGTAGCAACAGCAAATACTGGTAAGCAGGCATGGGATACATTGGAAACTTCCTATCAAGGTTTGGACAAGGTAAAGACTTCTACGTTTTAGATTCTTAGAAGATATTTTGAATCTCTATCAATGAAAGACATAGAGTCAGTAGACTCATTCTGCACTCGAGTTGTTGGTCTGATAAATCAACTGAAATATCATGGAGATAATATAGAAGACATAAGGGTTGTTAAAAAATTTCTTAGAATCCTTCCCCGCAAATTTGAATCCTTGGTCGTGACCTTGGAAGAAAACAAATACATGTCGCAGTTTAATGATTGATGAGTTATAAGCCTCGTTCATTAATCATGAACATAGAATCAACAGATCAAATACATCATTAGAACGTGCATTTGCAGCACAATCATCTATAAGTCGTGACATAAGCAAGGGGATATTTAACTCTAGAGTCAAAGGAAGACATTTTTTCCAGAGGAGGACGCAGCAGCAATCCCATGAATGTCACTAGTAGAGGACAAAATCAAAACCCCATTCAGCCAAGTGGTCATTGGTTTGATAAATCAAAAATTCAATGTCATTACTGCAAGAAATTTGGTCATTGTGCATATGAATGCAAGAATAAACAATATGACCAAGGAAGGAAAATACAAAACCAGTCAACCAACACCAACACTTCGTAAAGCACAATGTTGTTGGCATGTGAATCCCCACTTGAATGCAATGTTGTCCAAGAAATTCCACGTGACATGGTATTTAGATTCAAGTTGTAGTAATCATATGACTGGTAATTCAAGTTTGTTTTCCAGTCTAGATAAATTAGTTCAAATTGATGTCACACTTGGAAATAATGTCCAAGTCACTAATTTTGGAAAAGGTACTATTGGTATTCTAACCAAATAGGGGGAGCGAAAGAACATGCTTGATGTTTATCATGTCGAAGGACTGAAAAAAAAAAATTGTTGAGCATTGGACAACTGATACAAAAAGGTTATAGAGTCTACATAGAAGATAATCGTTGTGTGATTAAAGACAAGCGTCCAAGAAACCAGCTAATAGCAAAAGTACCAATGACAAGAAATCACTTGTTTCCTTTAAGGATAATTCTAGACATAAAAGAAAAGACAAATACAGGAGCTACATTCAAGGCAAAAAGCAAGGAAGTAGAAAATCACTCCGACAAGAAAGAAAATGGCAGCATTGATTTTCAAGCTGAAATTCAAATAGAAGTTTAGGATAAATCTTGGTTGTGGCATTTCATATTTGTACATATGAATTTTTGTGGGATGAAGCTGCTGCACATGAAGAATATGGTGAAAGGATTGCCATTGATCGACAAACCAAAGAGATTTTGCGAAGGGTGCATTTTTTACAAGCAACATAGAGAGACTTTTCTAGTCGGAAAGTCATGCAGAGCACACACACCACTTGAGATTGTGCACTATGATATTTGTGGTCCAATGCAGACATCATCCATGAGTGGATGCAATTATTTCCTCACTTTATTAATGAATATTGAAGAAAAACATGGGTATATTTTCTTAAACATAAATCTGATGCATTTAGTTGTTTTCAGCAGTTCAAGGCACTCGTGGAGAACTAGAGTGGACACCACATCAAAATATCAAGGACAGACAGAGGCAGAGAATATGTCTCAAAAGAATTCCTAAATTTTTGCAAGGCATACACAAGCAGTTCCCTACACAATATACATCTCAACAGAACAGTGACGCCAAAAGGAAGAACAAAACCAATATGGAGATGGCGCGTAGCATGATGGAATCCAATCATTTTCCAAATGAATATTGGGTTGAAGCAGTCGCAACTACTGTATATACTATGAACTGGTGTTCGACAAAGAGTGTGAAGAACAAAGTTCCTCAAGAAGCATGGACAGGTATGAATCACAGTGTTTCTCATTTAAAAAATTTTGGTTGTGTCGCATATGTTATTGTTCCAGATGAGCTGAGAAAGAAACTAGACAACAAGGGACATAAATGTATTTTTGTTGGTTACTCTGAAGACAAAAAAGCATAAAAGTTGTATAATCCTGTCGCAAGGAAGTAATCATCATTCAAGATGTTCTATTTGTCGAAAATGAATCATGGGATGGAACCGTCGAGAAGAATGTCAAGATTGTGTCGAATGTTGCCATGATGACATGTTGGAGGAAGTGGTTGAAACACCACATGTAAGTCGAAATGTCACATCATCATCAACTCCCATGACACTGCAACATGGTTCAGCATAAGGAACATCGACACAAGTCTCAACTTAAGCTACATCGACAAGTACACCGAGAGGACAACATACTCCATCAAGATTTTTGTCGAGGTCGACATCGACAGATCCAGTTAAGACAAGAAGACTGTGTGAAATATATGAAGTTGTCACACCAAATTCATTCTCTCTCTTTGCATTATTTTCTCAAATAGATGATACACTAACATTTAAGGAATTGATTGAAGAAGAAGTATGGGCACAAGCCATGGATGAAGAAATAGAGTGCATTGAGAAGAATCAAACATGGGAGTTGGTAGATGTACCGAAAGATAAGGATGTAATCAGTGTCAAATGGATTTACAAGACCAAGAAATATGTTGATGGGAATGTGCATAAGCACAAAGAAAGAATGGTCGCAAGAGGGTTCACATGGCAGACTTGGCATAGACTTTAATGAAGCTTTTTCACCTATCGCACGCATGGATACAGTCAGAGCAGTTTTGGCCATTGTTGCACAAAACAAATGGCATGTTTAGCAAATGGATATTAAACCAGCATTTCTGAATGGCTATCTAGAGGAGGAAGTGTATGTAGAACAGACACAGGGCTATGAAGTTCCAGGTCAAGAGAACAAAGTGTATAGGCTGAAAAAGGAACTCTATGGTTTGAAGCAAGCTCCTAGAGCTTGGTACAGTCACATTGATTCATATCTCACCCAAAATGGATTTCACGGAAGTGAAAGTGAACCGACTCTATACACCAAAGTTAATGAGCAAGGTAACATGTTAATTGTTTGTCTGTATGTAGATTTTTTTAATATTTACTGGTGATTTTGGCATAAAGGATTTTAAAGCAATCATGGAAAGTGAATTTGAAATGATTGATTTGGGACTTATGAAGTTTTTTTCTGGGCATTGAAGTCCAGCAGTCTCAAAGAGGTGTCTTTAAATATAAGTCAAAGTATGCAAGTGCAGTTTTGAAAAGATTTAATATGTCTAATTGCAAGGTATCCCCAGCGCTAGCAATAACAGGTTTAAAATTGAGCAAGGATGATAATGGATCAACTGTAAATCATATGTTGTTTAAAATGTTGGTTGGCAACCTTATGTATTTAACTGTGACAAGACCATGCATCATGTCTGGAGTAAGTATGATCTCAAGATTCATGGAGTCACCAAAAGAATCTCATTGGCAAGCTAGTAAAAGAATTCTAAGGTATGTAAGTGGCACAAAGGATATTGGTATAATGTATTCAACCTCAGAAAGTTTTAATCTCATTGGATACACTGACAGTGACAATGGAGGCACCATAGATGACATGAAGAGCACATCTGGGTACACATTTCATTTTGGTACAGGTGTTGTGTTGTGGGATTCAAATAAACAACTCATTGTAACTCTATCTTCAGCAGAAGAAGAGTATGTCGCAGCTACAAGAGCTACATGTCAAGCCTTCTGGATGCATAGAATTTTAAGAGACTTATCGGAGAACCAACAAGAAGCAACAACCATTTTTCTGCGACAACATTTCAGCCATTTCATTATCTAAGAACCATGTGTTTCATAAGAAAACCAAGCACATCGACACAAGGTATCATTTCATAAGAGAATTGGTGAACAACAAAGAAATTTGTTTAGAATTTTGCAGGTCTGAAAATCACCTTGCATTCATATTTACAAAACCACTGGTAAGAGATACATTCCAATATCTACGAAGTTATCTTGGAATGACAAGTTATTCTCACTAAATTATGTCATGTATAGAGCAAGTTTAAGCTCTGGAAAATTTTGTAATATTTTGCTTAAAAGTCCCTATCTGGTCATAATTAAGGGGGAGTGTTGGAAATATTAATTAATCGTAGATCTGTATCTTATCTTAGACGACTTTGTCATAGTATGTATCAAGTTAGTTTTTATCAGTCTCTCTGACAGAATGAAGAGTTCACAAGTCTCTCATATATAAACCGAATTAAATTTATGAAGATAAGCTTCTAGGTATATAGTTATTACAGTCTTTAATGTTAAGTTGGTAACTTCACAGAGAAGCAATTTTAGTTTGTCTATATATAGAAGAAGAAGTTTGTAAAACAATTAATGAAAAAAAAAGAATTGAATAGTGGAGAAGAAGGAAAAACTTTGTGGAGAGTTCAAGAGCTCAAGCTATGTTTGCTATTGGAAAGTGATAAGAGCCAAAGCTCTGTAAAAGGTGAAACATCCTTGTAAATTTCCAAGTTTGTATTTATGGAAATAGTTCTTGTTATGTCTCGAGAAGATTTATAAATCCATTGTTTATGGTTGAATGCATGTTTGAAACATCCTTGTAAATTTCCAAGTTTGTATTTGCGGAAATAGTTTTTGTTATGTCTCAAGAAGATATATAAATCCATTGTTTATGGTTGAATGCATGTTTTATTTACTATGAACATCTTCTCCTAAATGTTGTTTACATTTACCGATTAGTGAAAGACACAAAGAATCCATAAATATTTCACCATGTAAAAGTTTGAGTTTTTATCCATAGAGTGGTCGACACAAGTCTTACTTAATATTTGATTATATGATATTGTAAGTTTGTCGAATTATAGTTGTGTTGAAGTTTACCCCAAGTTATCGATAGGTGAAAAGTGTTTTTCATATTATAAGTCTTTAGACTAAGATATATCTTTTATAAAAGTTCACCTAAAAGTGTGGTCGAACTAAAAACGGGTCGAATTCAAGTAAGTGTGGTCGAAGTCGAGTAAGTGTTCTGTCGAGGTAAAAAAAAAGTGGTGGGTCTAAAGTTCATAAAAGTGTCTCTACCAAAAGTGGTATGTTGTCGATCACAGTGAAAACTTGTTGAAGTATTTTGGTCGAAGTTTAACCGGTCTAAGTACTTGTTGAAGTTCGACATGTCTAAGTTTTGGTCGAAGATTTACCTAATGAGTAAAAACAGAAGAGGTTGATCCTCGAAAATCAATTTTTTATGACTGAGCGGTAAGTCAAGTTAATTGTCCCAGGGTACGCTGACATCTAGATTGATCTACTTCTTGTGCGTTCACCTATTGGTTGCGCCTTGGATGTTGGTATTGTTGGTGATAGTCCTTTGCATTTTGAATACCGGAGCTGCAACCTTTCACTCTCTAAACCATGTGTGATATGCCTCTCCATTCACGTGAGCTGAATGGTGGAGTTGTGCCCTCTTTCAAAGAATCTGCGACCTAACATAGGAAAACCTTAGCTTTTCCTGCTTGCTTCATGTACCAACGAGACCTTCTATGTTGAAGATGAACATGAAAAGTAAAGAAAAGTTGAATTTCATTGTATGTGGGTGCATTTTTTGCTAATATCGACACACTTTCTCTTTTAAATTTGAATTTGCTGAAATCTTATTTGTAAAGGGTGGAGTTGCAAGAATCCCTCGGTGATTGAGTCATTTGTGGTTGGTCCTTCTCGCACAAGGAGACCTCAAACAATCCTCATAATTTCAAAAAATGAAGAAACATTCATTAGAGGAAATTTCAACTCAAAATGGGCCTTTTAAATTTGATTCAAATTCCATGTCATCATGTGTTAGCCAATGAAATTGCTTTAAATTTGAAATACCGTATAGGTCTTAAACACTTTTTTAATATAAATTTGGGGATAGGTATTATTAAAAAAAATTACTTTTTTGTTTGTATTTTTGACATATCTCCTCGTGTTTTTACTTGAATTTCGATCGGGAGAGCTCGTTGGATGCGGAATTAAATTCTGCATCCAACGAGTACCCACCCGGCATACTTTTGACGGACCCCCCCATCATCACATTTTTTCAGGTATTTCTTGTTTTTGGGGTAGGGGGGTCTGTCAAAAGTATGTCGGGTGGGTACTCATTGGATGCGAAATTTAATTCCGCATCCAACGAGCTCTCCCGATCGAAATTTGAGTAAAAACACGAGGAGATATGTCAAAAATACAAACAAAAAAGTAGTTTTTTTCTTTTCTTCCTCTAAAATTAATAAATATTATTTTATTATTTTAACTATTATTTTATTAATTCTTTTTAGGAGGCCCATTTTGAGTTGAAATTTCCTCTAATAAGATTTTTTGAACACTCTATTACTCATAGTTATAGACGACTCAATCACGATAAAAAAATATACACTCCAAGCTATCATCAATCAACTGTAGAATTTGAAATCTAAAGAGGATGATGCACATGACAGAAATCGACATTTTGAACTAGTGTTTGTTCAAAACAATCCTTTATTTGAATTTGAAGATGACTCCTATTAGCTACCACCACATGAATAAAATAGTGAAATAATGTCAGAAGATGTTCAGAGTTCCAGATGTTAGCATTGTGACCGAGTTCGAAATATGAAATATCAGTGTTTTAATCTTCATCCTTGTCAGCATTGTGGGAAGTGTAACCATTATTTACATCGATGTGTGAAGCTAAAGAAACTCGCAAGAATGAAGCTTGTAGCATAATATTGCATTACTTCTTACTTTGCACCTGACAGGGGGAAACATGATGTTAGGCTTCAAGTTTCAAAGCCTCCTTCAGATAACAAGTAGCCATGGCCTTCCTCAAGCAAGCCAAATCAAGCGATCATGAGCCACAACCAGTTTGGGAATCCAGATTCAGTGATGTAGCCACATAGACATAAGAGAACCATGCCCCAGAGTACTCATGTGTTTTGTGTCTAGCTTTCACACCATGAGACTCTCCTCTCCCCACGTTGTTCCTTATAGGGGGGAATGAAGACCATCATAAACAAACGAGTGAGATCAAGCAAGTTAAAAAAAGTGAGCCTGTTAAGAGATATGTTCAATTGAGCTCCAATTGGTTGGTGGTCAGCCTAAAACCACCAGTTTTGTGAGCACATTCTATTAGTAGAAGATAGTGCAAGCTTTTGCTAACATGCTTGGCAATTCATATTTCAAGGTGGAAATGTTTAGCAAGTTACAGGTGTTTACTTCCTGTTTTCACCTCTCCACTTGCTTTGTGGTTAGCCTAAAACCACAAATTCAGTAGAATACTTCAGCCTCTTGTTGCTTATGCTAGAGAACGTCTGAGCCTTCATGCCAAGTTCTAGACATAACCTTTGAGCCTTTGTGCCACATTCCAGACAGAACCTTTGAGCCTTTGCGCCAAGTTCGAGAGTTGATGGCCAGCCATAAACCACCCACATAGTAGAAGATTTCAACTTTTGCTAGCCCCTTTGGTTGGTGGTTAACCAAAACTACCTCTTCAAAGAGCTCTCGTTTTTAGCAAAAGACGGTGCAAGCTTCTAGCTAACTTGCTTGGTGATTTGGATTGTCAAGATGGAAATGTTTAGCAAGTGGTAGTTGTCCACTTACAATTATTCAACGCTATTCTTTTTCTTGGCCTCATATACACCCTTTTGATTAAGGGGGGATTTGTTGGAGCCTAATCCTTGGTGCAAGGAATATTATTGTACAAGGGAGACTGAGTCACCCACTGAGTCCGAGAGACCTCTCGTAATATTACACCCAAGAGTCAATTATGATGTATATATTAAACATTTGATAATAAGAAATGTGTGCTTAACACCAATATCTTTTGTCTTTGTGGTTAATTGTATATCTGCCCAATTGAGACACCTTATAATTAGTCTCCCTATTACAACATAATTAAATGGACATTATTTTTCCATTTCAAAGATCATGTAAATAAAGTGGCCATCTATTCCATTTATGTTTCTATTGTTATTATTTTAATCAAGTTTTAAAAATAAATCTACTTATTATATTATTTTGATTTCTATTGTTTTCTTTTGATGATAAAAAACTTATCATAACTCAATTATTAATCATCACATTTATTTAAAAAAATGCATACTTAATGATGTAAATATTATCTTATAGAATAATAGATTTGATTCATCATCTACTTATTAAGTTGTATAGGAACAAAATAAATGAAGCACTTCAAATCATTTCAAAGCATGGTCTCAATAGCAATCGCTTAATAATCATGTGGAAACATTCCAAAGGAATGTGCCAAAAAAATAGTTACTATACTTTTGACCTTTTCCTAGCCCTATACTTTTGTCCTTTTCCTAGCCCTAGGTTATGCTCGTCAAATAACTAACTACTGGTCCTGATTGGAGAAACAAATGTTGAAGTGCAATAAGTGAGAGCATGTTAGTAGCATTGTGACAGTAACTTTAAGTAGTTTTATTTGGAAGTTGGTGGTGAAGAGATGGGCGTGCGAGGATTTGTTTGCAGGCAGGTCGAAGTGCTCACGAGCTTCAGTCGGGATGGCTTCGGGCTCTGCGTTCCTTCCAGGTTCTGGCCGATACGCTAACTGGTATCTCCCAAACTGTACTTCTGTGTTTTGTTTCCCGGCTGATAGGGTTTTCTGTGTTTGGTATTTTCGGCGTTTACTGGTTTCGTTGGCCAGACCTCTATCTCAATCACCCTCCCACTGGTTTTTGATTTGGTTTTGTTGGACTGCCTTATTTTTTTGCTCTAGCCGCTCCCAGCAACTGGAGTCCCTCCTCATAATTGAGGACTAGTACCAACCAGTTTTAAAAAAGTGGGAATTATCATGATTGTCAGCTCGTTCACCTTCTTCGCACGTCGTTTTGGGTGGCGAACTGCTTTTTTTGGATATGTTGGCTGTCTTGGTACAGTGACTTGTCCTTTTGATTGAGTCTGTCGGGATGTGGCTTTTTTAGGGTTTGTCTGATTTTATCCTCGCCATATTATATCTTGGTCAGTAAATCCATAGGGAAGTGGTTTTTACCCAGTGGGTATCCCTACTTTTATGTAACCCTTGCTAAGTCCGGTGGCCGTGTGTAACCCTTGCTAAGACTTGCAGCTTTTAGGGTTAGCCTTTAACCCTAATTCTTGCGTCCTCTTTCTCCGTCTTGGTGTGGGGTTTTTCCCCGGGTTTTTGATTTTCAGTGCTGTTTGGGTCTGCGCCTTCATCAACTACAAAAGATTTAAGGGCTCAGTCGTGTTTTTGTAGCTCTGTCGCTCATTGATGACAGTGCCTTATCAGCGTCATTTCTGTTGGGATTGATTGTATCCATATTTTGTTTGCCCATAAATGCATTCTGGTTTGTAATCGGTAATATGGGGTTTTATGATTGTCTCTCATTTGGATGATCCTTTCAGGGACAGTTTGATTTCGGTTGTTATATTTAAGGTTATATGATATATGGTCTTATTTGATGCTTATTCGTTGAGATATGTTATTGTCTGGCCCGATATTGTATGAGATATATCTGACATTTTGGATTATTCGTTCTCTTTGGGGTTCGATTGTCTTTATTTTATATGTGCCGGTATTGAATATGCTGCCTATTTGCCCGGGATTCGTTCTTTTGATTTGGGGTTCTGGATATTATTCGGAATAATCTGGGGTTTGATTGTCTGCTAGTGGATATTACATCTATTTATGCCGGTAATATTATCTAGGGTTTTTATTACAGTATCTGATATTCAGCTCTATCTATTTGATTGCATATTTGTATGAGGTTCGAATTTGATAGTCTGCTATTGATGAGATGTTGTTCTATTTTTGGAATGACTTGGCATTCTGGATTATTGGGGTCCGACTGTTTTCCTTATGTTTTGATCCTATCAGTGTCGGGTTCGATATCTGAGATTTTTCATTAAAAAATTTGTTTCAAAGCCCTTTATATCTGTTGCTTATTGCCCGGGGTTTGAATATGATGCTTCTTGCTGAGATGGTTTTGTCTGACCTGCTATTGTTTTGAGAAAATTGGCCTGCTATTTTTTATATATGTCGGTCTGCCCATTTTCCTGGGATTTGTTCTGGATATTATTCGGCATAATCTGGGGTTTGATTGTCTGCTATTAGATATTACATCTTTTATGTCGGTAATGTTATCTGAGGTTTTTATTAAAGTATCTGATATTCAGCCCTATCCTTCTGATTGCTTATTTGTATGAGATTCAAATTTGATGGTCTGTTATTGATGAGCTGTT
The DNA here is from genome assembly GCA_001517045.1 of Pseudotsuga menziesii. Classification (NCBI taxonomy): domain Eukaryota; kingdom Viridiplantae; phylum Streptophyta; class Pinopsida; order Pinales; family Pinaceae; genus Pseudotsuga; species Pseudotsuga menziesii. The sequence goes on from LPNX010050094.1 coordinate 41,079, forward strand.
GTTCTATTTTTGGACTGGCTTGGCATTCTAGATTGTATTGTTTTATTGGGATCCGACTGTATTCCTTCCATATATTTTGATCCTTTCGGTGCCGGGTTCAATATTTGAGATTTCATTAAGGAGATTTGATTCAAAGCCTTTTAATTATGTTGCTCAAAGTCCAGGGTTTGAACCTATTGGTTTGCTATTTGATTGAGTTTTTTTATCTATTTTGGGGACTACTTTCTGGGAAGCTTATTCCTTGGTTCTGATGGTGGAGACCCATGATGGGTCTCCTAACCCTAGATTGGACCATGGTTCTGCTTGATTTCAGAGGCGTAGGAAGGCAAAGGCCTACAAAATTTTGGAAGGGAAACTACGCTATGTGGTTGGTCGGGATATTTATATGGATAGGGTGGAAGCTTTGAGTCATCGGGAATTAATTGGTAGGCTGGAATATGCTTCCATGGAGAAAAAAGACTGGGTTTCTTGGGCTTCTGAGTATTGGAAACCATTTCTATCCTATGTTCCTACTATCAGCTTGTTGGTTCGGGGCTGGATCGTTTTTTTCTTCTTAGAGGATTCTCATGCCTCTGAGATCTTAAGCCGTCTATGGAGGGTGGGTAATGGTTATTTAGTGCTTGATCGATGGCATGTAAAATTTGATCCAGTGAGAGAAAGAGTGAAAAAACGCCATCTGTGGGCAATTCTCCCAGGGCTTCCTTTCCCGCTCTGGAATCGATCTCTTTTGGAAGGAATTGGGAACACTATAGGTCGATTTGTGGCACTAGAGGATGATTTCATGAATTCCTTTGATAAAAGGAAGGCAAAAGTTCTTGTTGAACTTGAAATCACTAAAGGCCTCCCAGCTGAAGTAGAGATTCTATGTCATGAGCGTTTGTTTATTAAACGTTTGGATTTTCAGGGCATTCCCTTTAGGTGCAATGTGTGTAGGGAGACTGGCCATCTGTGCAGTGACTGTCCTTCTTTCCATAGTGGGGTTGTCAAGCACTCTTTAACATATTCTTTTGTTAATTCCCCTATATTTTCACCATCAAAGGATTGTTCAACTCCGGTTCAAAATGTCTCCTCTTCTGGTCAGTTGAAAAATGCTATTTATTTATTTGGGGAAGTATTAGATCTTAATCTGGATATAATTGACTCAGTGATTAGCAGCAAAAAAGCTCCTTTGCCTTCAGACTTCACTCCTTCCCGTTCTCCTCCTAAGGAGCCTGACCAATTAGATCCTCCTTTGATTGATTCTTTGTGTCAGGAGACTTCCCTTGCAGCTACTACTCTTTGCCCTCCCTCAGATCCTATTCACTCCGGAGTTTCTATTGATGCTCAGTCAATTCCTGCTCCCTCTTCAATCCCTTCGAATGACTTTGCCCCCGTTCCTCTATTTTCTGAGGCTGATTTTCCCCCTCTCCCCACTTCTGGACAGAATAGGCCTCAGTCTTCAGGTTCGCCTTCTTTTAGCCCGGCTACCTCCCCTTCCTTTGCCGATCCCTCTTTGAAAAAATCTTTAAATATTTTCTCAGATAAGACTCCTCTTTCCCCTTCGATTCTCCCACTTGACTCAATTTGTTTTGAGAATGTTACTATAAGGTGAAAGAAAAAGTCAACCAAGCCCCCTCATGATTCATCAGATTCAGTTCATGCTCCCTTTACTCCTCTTTCTGAAAGATTAAAAGCAGCAGAGCATTCTCATTCTTCTCCTTCTAATCGGGTCCTTAGAGCTATGACCCCTGATTTTCCGGATTCTTAATGCGTATTCTTACTATGAATGTTCATGGCCTGGGGGGACTAGCCAAGCAAAAAAGTATCTGTCTTTTGCTATTAGCTCTCTCTCCTGATGTTGTCCTTTTTCAGGAAACTATGACTAGTCTTTATCCTGCTTTATTTTCCTTTTCTAAACTTTGTCTGGGCTGGGAGTTTTGTGCCCTTAGCTCTAATGGTCTTTCTGGAGGCATTCTTTCTGGCTGGAATCTGAAAATTATTAAATGTAAATCCTTTCATACTACTGCTGGTATTCTGCTAAATGCTTCTATCCGGGGATCTTCCCTCAACCTCTCAATCTTAAACTGTTATGGTCCTTACCTCAATCGGGACTCCTTCTGGAATGATGTGGCTTCGGGTGGTCTTCTCTCTCTTCCAAATATTATTTTAGCTAGAGATTTAAATCTAACTCTAAATTCATCCGAGATTTGGGGCTCCAAAGCGCTTCCTGATCCCTTGGGTCCTTTTTTCTCTAAACTTTTCTCTAACCATCATTTAGTGGATGTGGCTTCTCCCTGTGCTAGACCTACCTGGAGGAATGGAAGGATTGGGGAAGATGGTATTTCTAAAAGATTGGACCGATACTTAATATCATATCAGCTTGTCAGTTTTCTTCAAAGGTATCGAGTTTGGACTCACAGATGTGGGATTTCTGATCATTTCCCTGTGATTCTTGAATGGACTGATCATCATAGTCAATGTGCCTATCCCTTTAATTTTAACCAATCTTGGCAAGATAATGAAGACTTTATTCACATGGTTTGTTCTGAATGGCCTCATATTCCCCCTAACCCCTCTTTGGATGCCATGCAGGATCTTCATTTTAGACTTAAAACTCTAAAAGAGAAGGTTAAGTCTTGGACTAAAGTAGAAACTTTAAGGATGAAAGACAATTCTGTTGCTTTGGAAAAGGAAATAAGCTCTATTCTCCTAGCCTCTCATTCTACTATTTTAAATCAAGAACAGCAACAAAAACTAAATTCTCTTAAAAAAGATCTTCAAAGACTGATTGAGCATGATATAAATTCTACCAGACTTCAAAGCAGAATTACCTGGGCTCAAAAAGGGGATGCTAATACTAAATTTTTTCATGCTGTGGCTTCAGCCCGAAAGAATCATAATGCAATTTGGAGTCTTCAAGATGAATTGGGAAATTGGGTTTCAGATGATAAAAGTCTTAAAGACCTTGGTATTCGTCATTTTAAGACCTTGTTTGAAGATGATCATTTGACTAATCTGGAAGCCCAGCTCAAGGTTATCCGTCTCTTTCCATCCTTCATCAGCTCAGAAAATATTTTAGCCTTCACTAGCCCCGTCACTATCTTGGAAGTTGAAAAGGCTTTAAAACTCTTTAAAAAGGACAAGGCACCTAGCCCAGATGGCTGGCCGGTTGAGTTTTATTTGAATTTCTTGGACCTATTTGGTCCTCTACTTGTCAATATGGTTGAATCTTCCAGAATCTCAGGCAGAGTGTCTCCTGCTCTCAACTCTACTTTCCTGGCTCTCATTCCAAAGGTTGATTTGCCTATCTCCTTTGCTGACTTTCGCCCTATTTCCCTATGTAACCTCTGTTATAAGCTCATTTCTAAAATTGCAGCTATGAGACTTAAGCCCTTCCTTGATGATGCTATTTCTCCTCAACAATTTGGTTTTTTTAAAAATCGCCAAATCCTTGAACCCATTGCCATCTCTCAAGAGGTCCTACATACCGTCAATTCCAGAAAAAGGTGTGCTCTTATTCTCAAACTAGATTTATCTAAAGCCTTTGACAGAGTTAATTAGACTTTCATCCGTCTCATTCTCATTCAAATTGGGATTCCCCTTGTAGGGGTTAACTGGATTATGGGATGCGTTTCTTCAGCCAACTTTGCAGTGCTAGTTAATGGCTCTCCATCTTCCTTTTTTTCTGCCTCCCGGGGAATCAGGCAGGGGTGCCCCCTATCCCCTCTCTTATTCATTCTGGTCATTGAAGGTCTTAGTATGTTGATTGAAGATGCAAAACGCAATGGAAAAATTAAAGGGATCAAAATTTCTTCTAAACTTTCTCTCACTCATTTACTATTTGTAGATGATGTGATCTTATTTGGCCTGGGTTCTGTTGAGGAATGGTTATCCTTCAAAGCCATACTTGATATTTTCTGTGAGGCTTCAGGTATGTGTATTAATATAAACAAATATAGTTTTCTCCATAATGATCTGAGTGAAGACACTCTCCATAGAATTACAGATTTTCTTCCTTTCAGAGTGGATGATATTCGAAAAGGGTTTGGCTATCTTGGCTACTTTATTAAGCCTTCAAGTTACTTGACAAAGGATTGGCTCTAGTTGGTTACCAAATTTGAAAAGAATATTTCTCATTGGACAAACAGATTCCTGTCGTTGGGCGACAGACTTGTCCTCATTCGCTCTGTATTATCAAGCATGCCAGTTTATTGGATGGCATTGGTTCCAATTCCAATCTCTATTCTAGACAAGCTCAGAAGAATGATTTTTTCATTTCTGTGGGGCTCTTCATCAAAGACTAAAAAATTCCATCTTGTGGATTGGCATCTATTGGCTCGGCCCACTTCTAATGGTGGCTAGGGAATCAAACATCTTCCTAGCTTCAGTCTTTCCTTGAGGATGAAAAGTTTTTGGTTAGCCATTAATAGCAAGGGAATCTGGAATCTTCTAATTGCTGTTAAATATCTGAAAAATAAACCTCTTCACATATGGTTCAAGGAAAAGGAATTCTTTACTAGGAATGCCTCAATTATCTGGAGGGGGTTCATCTCCACCATTTCTTGGATTGGCCGAGGCATCATGTGGAAAGTTGGGAATGGAGAGTCCATCAGTTTGGGTGCTGATCCCTTCATTGGAATGGGATCTTCCTTTATTCTGCCAAGAGACCTAAGGGATTACTTAGAAGATTTCGGTATTAGCACCCTGGCCCAAGCTCGTAACCAAACTTCCCTTGCTACTGGTTATTGGTTTTCATCTGAAGATCTTGATCTCTCTGGTGAATGGAAAATAGCTTGGGACAATTTCATTAGAGGACTAGAATATGGGCACATTCGTCTCAATAATCAAATTGACACTATCTCTTGGTCTCATATAAATTATTCAGGTCCTCTTACTGCTGCTGAAGGATATAATTGCATATTCTCTGATATATGTTCAGAGATTAATGATTCAGTTCTGAAAATTCTTTGGACTTTGAATATTCCTCTGAAATTAAAATGCTTTATATGGTTGATGCTTAGAGGAAGGATTTTAACCTGGGATCAATTTCAAAGCAGAGGTTTCTTGGGACCTAGTAGATGTGTTCTCTGTGAAGATAATTTGGAAGACATTCATCATTTATTTTTCTGCTGTCCATTCTCTGCTAGTATCTTTAACTATTTCGCGTTTAAATTCAATTGCTCATTCCCAATTTTTAACACTGTCCATTCTTTTTTGGACCAATGGTTCTCCTCTTCAGCGTCTTCTTCTCCCTTCAGATTCCTTCCGTTGTTCATTTTTTGGGGAACCTGGCTTCTTCGGAACCATTGCTTATTTGAAAACAGGAAACCATCTTTCTCAGCTCTGATTTCCAGAATTGATGGTTTGATTAACACTCATCTTGTGCCGATCATTTCTCACAAACCTTGAATTCCTGGTCCTGCTCCATTGAAAAGCTTTCCTTGTGGATACTTTGATGGAGTTGCTGCTGACAATGTTGGAGGCGCAGGTTTTGTTATATATATAAATGATACCCACTTCTTCAATTTTTCTATGGGATGTGGAAGCAGCACGAATACCAAAGCGGAATTATTGGCTATTTGGGCTCTTCTAAGAGTCGTTTTATTGATGGGGATTCCTATTCAATTGATTTATGGTGATTCCATGGTTATCATTTCTTGGCTTAACAGAATTTCAGTACTTGATGTTCCATCACTGATGCATTGGTGTTCCGACATAAGATATATGATTCATATGGCCCCTCCAGTGATCTTTAAACACACTTTTCATGAGCATAATTCGCTGGCCGATGATCTCTCAAAAAAAGCTTTACAGTTGGACATGGGATATGTTTCTTTTTCAGAAACATTGGATGGTTTGGATATAAACCATGGCAGTCTTGATCTATTTTAGTTGTATTTGATTCTTTATGTTTCAGCTTATGATTTCAGCAGTGGATGATGTATCTCTGGTTGTTCTGTTAGGGACCTCTCTGCCAGCTTGATTGTGCTCTGAAATGTATGTTTAAAGCTCTCTCCAGATTTTATCAGCATTCTGACCTGATTTATTCAGGGATAATGAGAAAATTCTGCTATGATCAGACTTCTTTTCCAGTTGGTGATGCTATGTTTTTGTCAGTATTTCGTTCATGAGATGGATCTGTTATATCAGTCCTCATTTTGGAATGTAAATGATGTCTTTTGATTCAATAAAATAACAAAGACTGGTATTTTTTTCCTTTGAAAAAAAACTAACTACTATCTTGTTTCTTCAACCAATAGGAAATAATGTCTTGTTTCTTTAACCAAAAGGAAACAAAAAGTAAAGGTAAAGACTTTCTACCGTACAACCCCTTTGTTATGTTATTTCATTTATACAAAGTTAAAAATGTCTTTTATTCTTGTATGAAACCATTCAAAACGTCATATGAAATGAATTTTGTAAGCCCATTAGTAAGTCACACATTCTATAGCATAGAAGAAATGTAGTTGCATGACCCCATTCACATAGGGAGGGGAAAAAATTTTAAGGTGAACATGATTGGGATTATAAAGTGAAGTTAAGTATGGTGATGTGGAATCTAAAGAGATTCATTTGAGGATACATGTAAGGGGTTGTCATTAGATAGCATATTTGGGTAAAGTAAGTTTTATTTTTATTTTTATTTTTGAATCAATAGGTGTGAATAATATTTTTTGGTGTTATTTTTTCCGCTTTTGAGGTCGATCTCCACAAATTCTACATTCTTGGAGCTTGGAGATTCTTTATCGCCATGTTTACTATGCTTTGGATATAATTTGCGGTTAGTAAATTCATCATGTTTTTATTATGCTTTGGATATAATTTGCGGTTAGTAAATCCATCATACCAAACAGTAGGGAAAACGGTTAGTAAATTTGACATTTTCCAATTTAACTTCTCGATCTTGAATTGGGTGAGGAGGATGTGTCTTGGTTTAATATTTTTATATATTTTTAATTCATAAAAAATTTACTTTTGGATGAATATCGGCGTTTACCGCCCAATTTTTTTGGATGCTGTGTGCTAGTTATAAATATGTCTCAATTGATTGAACCAATTTGTGAATCGAACAATTTGATTCACAAACCGGTTTTAGGTAATTAAGAATTATATAAAGATTAATTATAAATATTATTGGAGATTAATTTAAAATTAACTAAAATTAATTAATGATAATTTAAAATATTTAAGAATATTAAAATTAATTAAATTTAAAAAATTAATAATCTCATTTAATAATTGACATAATTTTTTTAAATCAAAAAATTAAAGTAAAAATATTAGATAATTATGGAATGTAGTAAAAATGTATTATGAGAGGAGGTAAATATTTCAAAAAAATGTACTAAAAAATTATCTAAGTTGCTAGGAAACTTGGGTACAGGGACGCCACTTTTTGAAAAAGGGCACTTGGGTACGTAGGGGTACTGTATATATATATATCATAGTCACATAATACATGCATATAGATTTCTTCATAAATCATGAACCATGATTCATAATTATAAATTTGTTGATTATTTGAACAGTGAACATTCAGATTAAAAATTTGAAACATAAAATTTGATAAATCATAGATTCGGTAGATATCAATTTGAAGACTGGAAGTTGCATAAAATTTGATAAATCATTGTACCGGGCAGCTATAACAAAGAATCAAACTCAGACATGAAAGTACACTTGAAATCTTATTTTAAACACCTATTTGTATTGTTGTTACACGCAATAAAAAATTGAAAATTGCCAAATATATTCCTGCATTGATGGGAGTGTATTTCTCAGTATTAAATATATATGTATATTTTTTATGTGCACATTTGGTAGTCAAATTAGGTTCCACGAGTGTTGAAAACGAAACCATAAAAGCATTCATTGTAAATCAATGTAAAATCAATTTACTAGATATGGACAATATTCGGTGGAATTTGAATAGTGGTGCAAAGTGTTTGACATAAGTCCTAAATCAGACTCCATACGTAGCTAGCAAAATATTAATTCAAATTTGGTGGGGGGTCATTACATTTTCCCCAATGAATTGCATTTTATTGAGTCGGTCATACCCCTGGAGTACCCAAACATGGGGTACGAAGTACCCAAACACGGGGTACTGCATACCATTTCGCCTATAAGTACCCCTTTTTTTATAACGGAGTCTCGGGTATGTGGACCTAGTATGGGTTACAGCAAGGTACGGCAAGATATGTACCCTACAAGTACCCAAGTACGTGGTATGGGTACGTGTACCCTACCCCAAGGTACGGGTACCCTGGCAACATAGTAAATTATATATTCACTAGGTAAATGAAATTAATGTTGAAAGGAATTTGAGTTATGTGGTAGGTAGTTTGTTGTTCAAACTTAATGTTAGTGACAAGTAAGTTCTTTTATGCCAACCTTGCTTAAGCTATAGGTTGTTTTGTCGAGAGTATGAAACAATCTAACAAGTTTTTTGTCTCCCATGTTGTTTATCATGTTTTGTACATTAGGTACTTAGCCAATGGAGCACAGACTTGTTTCTATGAGGAGGATAGGATATAATGTATTTCCTTTAATTTCGAAATTATATGCTATAAAGTGTTTTTTGGATTTTCTCTATCCTTCTCCGTGATTCTCTGAAGACATTGAACCCAAACTTCACATTCGCATAATATAACAAGAGTGAGGAGAGTCTCAAAGAGGATTTTCATTTATCCCAAATCCAAAGGTCTATTGATTTACAATTGTTTTCAAGTCCATAATAAGTTTTTCACCCTCCTTTAATCATTTTCTCAATGCTATAATTCTAGTTAAGCTTGTGATGAAAACCAATTTTGAGATATTTGTATGAAGTCCTTTCCTCCAAGTTGTTGTTGTCATATATGAAATCAAAACAAGTGATATTTTGGTATTTGATTATTATAACCTTTGTTTTGTTAGCATTAACAATTATACCTATACTAGGAAAAAAAATCCATGATAATTTTTAGTTGTTTGTCGAGATCATAGGGACTCCTCACTATAAGAACATTATCATTAGTGTAAAGAAGAATGATGATGACTCTACTAGCCAAAGTCATGTTGGCACAACCTGTGTCTTTCGAAAACCCTCTATCTTGTCAATGTCTATAGAAAAAGGGTATGGGACAAGGGACAACCTTGCTAGACTCTTGTATTAAAATTAATTTCTTTTGACTAACTCTCGAGGTTCCTAAACTTGGAAATAAACATCTCATATAACCTTATCGCAACAACTCTCAACTTGAAAAGGACTTTTAGCTCTTCTAATCTATTTCAAATGTTAGTTTTGGGAACTGTGTCAAATGCTTTTCTAAAATCAACAAAGCAACACAGAAGATTGGTTTTATTATTACGACACTCCTCATCAATGGCCCTAAGTATAACAAGATGGTCCATTGTTGAATGATAGCTCCTAAATCCTACTTGTCCTTTATCTCTTTTTCTGCACGACTTTTTGGTCATATGTTGATCTTCTTTTCCAAAATAATTTCATATAACTTGGCTAAAAGAGGGTTAATAATAATATTACTATGATTAGATGGATTGTTTTCTCTCCACTTTTAAAATAGGAACAATGAGGCTTTTTGGTAAGGGTTTTGGGAAACCTTTCTTTACTGCTAAATTGAAGAGCTTGTGGATATGAGGAATGAGGATACGTCCACCAATTTTTAAGATATCTACTTGGTATCTTTCAATGTCCTTAGATTTTCCCTTTTGTGATACATTTAACCCCAAATTATATGTCTTCTAAAGAGAAAACTTCTTCCTTTGTAGAAAAGGTATGAATTTTATCCACAACATCAAGGGATTCATAAATCTTTTTATGGTAGGGATTCCAGTCTCTCAAGGGAATCATATTTTTTTTTTTAGTTTTATGACTTAGAATTTGCCTTTGGAATTGCATAGGATTTATCTTAGAGAGATGCAAAAGCTTCTTTTGTTTTATGTTTATGTAGTATTTTTTCCTTGTAATTAGAGATTTGTACCCATATATCTTCTTAGATTTTAAGGACTCGTTAGAAGCATCCTTAATGATTTTCTAGCATGCTTGCACTCTTAAGCATATCAAGGGTTGGTTGTTCTATTTTCCTTTTTACATGACACCATGACAAAGAACTTGTAAATGAAATTAGAGAGGGGTGTGGTAAAATTATGATTGCGGTCTCCAATATTGCCATTATTTAATATATATTTAATTCATTATTTAAATCCCTTAAACTAAACAAGTTTTAATTTTATCAAAGATCAGGTGTTTTTGGTTATTATAATTCTTTGTTATAGGGCTCATGTTCCTATCAAAGATTAGAGTTAGGGTCAAAGGTCTATGATCAAAGCTCATGGGCATATAAGATTTTAAAATTTATTATTTTGATGTATATGGGGATATCAAATATCACATAACATATGATGCTACTACCAAGCTAATTGATACATATCATCTGGTTGGATTTTGGCCACTTCATAAGATGATTGCAAATTATTAGATCTTAAGAACTACAAAGCTTGATTAGCTCAGTACCAAACAAATTCTCAACTAAGTCTTTAGAGTTTCTTTTGTATCTACTAGCTAACACAAGGTCTTCATCTAGCCATATAGGATTAGGGGTAGATTCATTGCTTAAGAAGATAGCTTGGTTAGTTTTTATTCTATCATTAAAGTCTCCTAGCAAGATGATATTTCCTTCATTTCTTCAGACGTAAATATCTTGTTCTAAGCCATTGTAAGGACAATTTTAACTAGATTATGCATCTTATGAAATGTAGAATTAATAGCTACAAAATAACATATTGCCATATAAATATTCCTATCATTGATATCTAATATATTCATCCACAAATACTAATTGAAAGGATATTCTCACAATGCCTAATATGAGGAAAAATGTCCTTCTTTATGTAACAAGTTCTGCCTCTGATTCCTTTACGATATGATCTTGTATTCCATACTGAGCACAAGACAAATCCTTTTATGTTAGGGACCTTAGATTCTTCATGTCCCTAACTTTCAATAAGCAATATAATATCAATGTCACTAGAGATCCAACTTAACTTGGGACCTTTGTTCCATGGAAATCCATGATTATTCCAAGAGAGGATCCAAAGTACATAATTTCCTATTTATTGTTATCTTTTTTGTTTCTATCCCTAATAATAGCTTTTATATTTCATATTATTTCTTATTTTCCTTCTCTTTTATCTTCTTTTACCTTTTCAACTTCTTTTCTTATTTCAACTTGATCTTCTGGAATGAGATATCCCTTTATAAATTTTTCGAGCCCTTTTAGATTTGGGGTTTTACTGAGTATTCCATATATATGGTCATCAGATCCAACCTTAACATGAATTAACCTATATTTGTGCTCAATTATTTTTCCTACCCTTAGAGCTTCTATGAGAGAAGTTTCAAATTGTATTTTTTCTTGTACTTTTTCCTTGACTAGTGATAGCATGTCCTTTTTGTTCACCTCTTTCAAACAAAAATTATCAGGGGCTTTTTTGCTACCCTCGCGCAACTATATAAGCTTATTCATTTCCTCTATGGTGGTATTGAAATTTAATTTACCCTCCAAACTATTTAGAGCCAATTTGTTATTTAGTTTTGATTCTAACTCTTTAATCATGTTTTTCATATCATGATTTTCTCAATTATCAACCTCTTTTATGGGGTTGATTGCTTCTTTTCTTGTATTTTATTTTCTATTTCTTGTAATTTCATCTCCACTTTCTCCAAACGTGGTTAATTTAGATTCTATCTATTTCTAAATATCATCTTCAAATGATGCAAACTTATTATCAAACATTTCTCCTAAGTCTATTTAAAATTTATATTCTCTTTCTTCCCTAGGTTTATCTAAAATTTATTTATATTGGCAAAGGCTATCTAGGGATGAAAAAACGCTTGATTGGGAGAAAAAACGTGGGTCCCTTTTAGGTCAATATCATTGATTAGGGTTTCCAAGGTATGTAGTGAATACTCTATGAAAAAGGCTCATTGAAAATACCCCATAAAAATGCCTTGGTGAAAAGGCCTCGTGAAAACAACTTTGAAATGAATAAAATCAAATCAAATAAAGAGGAAATAAAATATAACCAATCTTGTGAGAAAAAACTTGTGCACCTGATTAGGTTAAGCTCGTGGACTAGGAATTATGCAGTGAATATGCTAAAATATTGAAACTACGTGGTGAAAACCCCCATGGAAATATATTAGAAATGCTTTGTAAAAGTGAAAGTTGTGAAAATTCCCTTTGAGAATGTTTGTGCAAGTGCCTCAATGAAAATGGCTAAGGAAAATGGAACGTTATTGTGTATTGGATTTATAAATTATCTTGATTCTATGAATATTTTTAGTTTTTATTTTTTCCTCTAGAAGAAAAAAAGAATTGGACTTATAACTTATTTTCAATGATGATCACTTGGCTACTCAATCCCTTTATTTTTAAAGCTAGCCAATTTTTTGTTCATTCCTCACCAACTTCAATTATAAACACCCAATCATTTTGTTGTAAATGCATGTTTTAATATTTATGAAAAACTACATTCGTCAAATCGTGAGCAAGTGGGTATCCAATGCCAATTTTAGCATCTTCATTATGGTCAGAATTTAATCCCATTTAGTAATAGTTTTTGTCATTTAAATTTTTAGAATAATTAAAATGGGTGATTCCATGAAAGTGGGTAACACTTTTTGGCCAAATTTGGTGATGAAAACCTGGTTTTTTACTCATGTGATAGATAGAAGCCCTCGAAACACATATATGCCATGTAAATTTCAATTGTAGTAAAAAAACAAATTGTAGAATATTATGTTGGCTTCCCAATGATATATTTTTTTAAATATTTCGATGTCATTTAATATGTGAAATTTTGTATTTAATAAACTGTGTGACCTTAAAAATTTGAAGAAGTTAATAAGTGACTTGTATGCAACCCCAATAATTCAATCCTACATTAATAATTTTAAATATATATATATATATATATGAGCATGATCTACACAAAATGCACTATGGTCTGCATATTTTTTTGTTAATTTATTTCACAATACACAATTATTTATTATTTTTCGAAAGTGACAACATCTGATTTCAACATCATTTTATACACATGTGTGTCCATCCCAGCTTTTTTTTCACCGTTTTCAAAAATTGAAAAACCAAAGATACCCTTTTGAAGAGGACATGTCGATGTGTGGGCTGTGTATTTTTAAGAAATTTTTGGATTTGTATTTTTTACCCTGCGGATTTTTTTTTGAGCTGCTTCGAAGTTGCTATCAGGTTTTCTAAGTGTAAGTTTTAGAACTAATTAAAAAAACCATATGAATGCCAAAACGCATGCATGATACCTCAATGGATAGAGGATTCAGTGATGAATCTATCAGTATGAACTCCGCTCAGTTGTGTGCCATGAATGGTAGGGTTTACACCCCTAGAAGACACAAAGAAACATTGATTTTCCTGTAAGAGGGTTAATTCTCTATTTTTGAGGCCCTTGGTCGAGGTTTGGAGCTCAATTGAGGTATTCAAATACCTCGATCGAGTTCTTCACAAAACCTCGATTGAGGGTTTATTAAAACCTCAATCGAGGGTTAATAAACCCTCGATCGAGCTACTATTAAACACTCGAGAAAAAAAAAATTGTGTACATGACTACCAAGGTTTTATATGCACACTCACCACCATGAATACCCTATCTAGAAGATTATGCCCATGTAGGAAATTTTAGAAATGGGCTTCTAGGATCCAACTAAGAGAATGGATGTAAGGAATTTCAACATCATTTGATTCGACCAACTCTGCAAATAATAAATCTCTTAGAAATTTAAACAAAAAAATAGTCATGGCATTGCCAACTTATTCTGCCAATAGACCTTTCGTCATTTTACCTGGAAACCAGAAGTCCCTGGTACAAACCGCCATGGGGCCAAGGGTTTGAGAAATGGATTGTTAAAAGCTTTTTAATGTGCATTAAACTACTTCATAACAAAAAATAGGGCTGGAATGGAGCAGCAGTGGGGGGGAGGGAATTGAAGATCGGAATTAGAGTTACAGAAATGTAGTGAAAGGTTTTAAATACTAAAAATACTGTGTTCCTTCGTATATAATTTTTAATTTTAAAAAACTACAATTATGTGATATGACTTTGAAAACACTAATTTTTATCTTAATCATCTGGTTCTATTCCACCCTGGGTTTTGGGCTTTAAATATCTGGCTCGAGGATCTATATTGTAGGTATCAGATCGTAGTCCTCAGAATCTAGGTCGAGTGGAGACAACTCGGCTAAGTTCAGCTTTTCAATTAAATTGCATGCATCATTCCCATAGTATTCTTTTTGCATTGAACCAAGGAGAGCAGTGACGCATTCCATTCAGTTGATGAGCTGAACTTAGGTGAGTTGTGTCCCCTCGACCTGGATTCTCAGGACTACAATCTAATACCTACGATATATATCCTCGGGTCGGATATTTAAATCCCAGACCCTAGGGCAGAATAGAATAGGATGATTAAGATAAAAATTAGTGTTAAATTCATAACCATATTACATAATTGTAGTTTTTTTAAATTAAAAATTATATGCAAAGGAGCAAAGTATTTTTAGTACCCTTAGAGAGATGAAAAAGTGAGCATGAAAAAAAATATGACCTCGTTTCCTTGCGTTATATCAATGTCCATTGTTTACTCTTCAAAATTGTTATTGTGCCACACATTTGTAGTTAATCTTACTAGTAAATTATTGAATGACATTAGAATTTGCATCAATAACACGTGACTAATTGTTTTGGTGTTTCATAATGCTAAGAGTGAAGGAAAATAAATAAAAGAAAAGGTGTTATGGCAATTGTGGGATCCGAAAAACAAAAAGTATGGAAACTAAACATGATACTAATTCTCATTTCAACAAGAATTGAAAATGTTCAATGACATGAATCCAAATGGGGATTCAAAATACAAGGTGTCCAAGCATCTTTTGGAAGACTTCATTAAATGAAACTTTACATGATGCATATGGAAATACAATTTCAAGATCAAGCTATGAGTTCGATCAAGGTCTCTAAAACCATAGATCGAGCTAGCAGCTTAATCGAGCTTTTCAAAACTTTAACTAAAAACCTATTCGAGTGCCCATATTCATGTGTGCACATGAATATGGACACCCAAAAATTTATTTAATCAAAGTTTTTTAAATCTCGTATTGTTCATGGGAACAAGGTCTTCAAATTCAATTAAAATCAAACATAGAATTATGATAATAAAATTTAATAAAACATAATTTCGACTAGAAGAATGATACTTGTGGGTAATAGTACATACCTTGAAGAAAAAACAAGTAAAAGCATTACTACTACCACTTCCTCTAGATTTTATGTAGAGATTTTAGTCGTAAATTAATTGGAGTAATAGATGTGATTGATTGGAGTCATAAATGTGATTAAGCACATCTATAAACCAATTACTCTGCGACCCATATCGACAAATGAATGTAAATGACCATTTTCTATCCAACAAACGAACTAAATTAAATGATGGGTTTGTTGCCTATTTATAGACGATTAGAGATGCTCAATCAATGTCTTCTTTAACCCTCGATCGATCCTTTTTTAACCCTCGATCGAGGTATTGAACCATTGATCGAGGGTTTGTCAAAAGCTCGATTTAGCATTCTATAAACCCTCGATCAAGGTGTTAAAACCTCGATCAAGGGTTTAATAAAAGCTCAATGGAGGTAAGTTTTTTTGTTTTTTTCAAATTCACCTTGCAAAAAATTGTAACCCACCTCCGTGGATGCACCCAAATGAATGCAAACATTATTATTAACAAGATGCTTCCACGTGATGAGAAACATTACACAAACTTGAGTCAAGATCATTCGTCTTTAAAGCTAAAGACTCAATCATTCAATTACACTATTCAATAAGAAAGAGACTTTTTCACACAGAAAAAACATATACTTGTTATTCAATTTGAATCAAAGTATACATAGTAATTGCCTCAACTTGTAGTTGTTCTTTTAGGATTTACAAAATTTCTGAAACTGAGTTTTATTTTTCAAAAGCTCCTCTCACAATGCTCTAAATACAACACATGAAAAAACTAATAGTTGAAAAATGACTGTAATAGCATATCATTTATAGAAAAGACTTTTATCATGTCCTGGACATCAAATATGCATGAGAAAGGTTTACCTGTCGCATCATAATTAAAACAGTTAAAGTGTGCCTTTAGAACACTTAGTAGAGATACTCACCACCACATCTCTAAAATTTAATTGAGTGACCTATGAATATCATTATACTTGTGACCCAATAATTCAATGACATCATGCAATAAGAAAAAGGCATTTACCCACCACACACTTACCTACCACCACATCTAAAACTACATGGAGATAGACATTCAAACCTCATTGCCCCCACAAATTATTTAACGAGAAGATATTTACTTTGTTCACCGAGTGACCTACTCAACCACAAATACAACTAGAGAGACAAATCTAGTGGTCCCTCAATATCATTAGCCTGTAAAACTACTATACTCAATAATTCAATAAAATGTTCAATAAGAAAGACTAATGACTTAAATATTTAATAACATGTTCAATAGAAAAGAGACACTCACCCACCACCACATGTTCAATAGAAAACAGGCTTAGGAAAAAAACAAGTTTAAGAGGAGGCTTGGAAAGACACAAAGCCTAATAAAATTAGGTTGGTAAAAAAAGTTGCTCAAAAACCTTAGGTTTAAAAAATAAATTCATAGGTTGGGCTAGGGAAATTAATTTAATTTTGGGCAAATAAAAGCCAATTTTGATGAGCAAATAGTCAATAATGACTAATTCCCCTATTTTGGAAACAATGGAAAAGCCAAATTTGGTGAAAAAAACATTGATCTAGTGAGAACTACTCGGATATGGGGAAAACGTAAGAGGTTGTCCAGATTTCTTTGCAGATGAATTAGATAAGGGGGGCCCAATGAACAAATTTGATGAAGGAAAATGCAAAATATTCATTAATATATAATTTACTCAAGTATTTAGAACTCGATAACTCATTCTGATACTGTGTTAGATCAAGAAAACAAATGCAATAATAAATACCAAAAATATAACTGGTCTAAACTCCTATGATAAGCATTAAATAAAAGATTAAATCAAACAAGAAAAAAGAGAGATACACACACAAGAAGTTTTCATGGTAAAACCCTAAGATGGGTAAACATCCATGGAAGTTGAATTATATTCCTCAAGAAAACTCTCTGATCTTCTAATATTAAGCTCCCCACATATACTTATATCACATTGCATTGCATTTAATTGGGCCTCCTTCACGTCTATTATATATGTTAAAGGGATAGGATAAAATATCCCATTATGCATGCAGTGGGATAACTCATTTTATAAGATAGTTATTGAAGAATAACTTGGCCTAATAATATGTTCATAGGGGTGTAGACCGAGTGGTGATATAGTGTACTATGAAGGCACTCCTTGTGACATCACAGGTTCAAACCTTACCCATTTCCCATGCTGGCAAGATGTGTTGGTGCACCTAGGGTTGTAGTGGTAGCGAACATGAATCAACCTTATGTCATGCAAGTACAAGCCCTGCCTAGCTGTCAATTCCCCTAGTAAAAAAGGAAAATTTTCCCTAATAATTTAAGTTTACAAAATTCCTTAGGCATGTACATGGGGCGACTAGGAAATGATTAACACATTTTAAAA
Organism: Pseudotsuga menziesii; assembly: GCA_001517045.1. Taxonomy (NCBI): domain Eukaryota; kingdom Viridiplantae; phylum Streptophyta; class Pinopsida; order Pinales; family Pinaceae; genus Pseudotsuga; species Pseudotsuga menziesii. The sequence goes on from LPNX010050094.1 coordinate 58,775, forward strand.
ATTTGTGGTCGAACAATTAACCAACACATAATATATGTTGGACTTATATTGATACCAAGAGGGGGAGGGGGGTGAATCAATATCAAGCGCAACTTTAACAATTTATACAATTTTTCACTTTAGTGATCATATACTAATATCAAAGCAATTAACAACTTGAAAACACTATATGCAAAGCATTTGTAAATAACCATTATATAGATAGAATCTTTGATTACACATATTGTTAGGAGACACCAATATGCAATAATGATGTGAGCACCCACTCACATAATTTATAGACACCAATCTGATAAGGAAACCAGTCCCTTGTGCTAGCAACAACTTGTTGTTTATAGGAACCAACCTGTGAGGACACCAATCCTCTTATGAGCACCAACTCATAATCAACAAGCACCAACTTGTGTAGTCAAGTACCAACCTATATGATAGATGAGAACACCAATTCTCCTGAGCACCAACTCAAATTTGCAGGAACAATCATTTAGGAGACCTCAATCTCATGTCCTTGCCCCTTCGTACCTCCCTTGAATAGATATGACAATAACTTTCTTATTCTGCACTTCCTGATTTGTACACTATGTTCTTGCACAACCTCTTCAACACTACTTTTGCACACACTGCTTCACAAATTTTGTTGTATTTTGTTCTTGTGCAAATGCTCCTTATACTTTGTTATTTAGAATACCTAACCACTTACTTTGGTGAACTTGCGTGCCTGACCACATCCTCTACTTTCCCTTTATTATGCGTGCTCAAATTTTATGTGACTGCGACTTTGTATGTGACTTAGTTTTGTATTGTCACTCAATTTTTCCAATCAACAAGCCATTGATTTCTTTTCCACCCCAGAGTACTCTTCAGTCCCGCACTCACACAAGATACATCAATCCTTTGTTCAATTATAATCATTCTAGCATAAATACTTATTTCTTTGACTTAATACCTCTTGTCCATACGCGAGGGCTTCTATACGTCGGTGACACCCCTTATTCCTTTCTACCACATCTCTTATTCTTTTGTTGGCTTGTAATCTACACACTTTGATATATTTATTGACTACACAATTTTTGTGTGATAGGCATGTCTTGATGGGACTTGTGCACATATTCCCTTTGAGAATTATTTCTTATATACTTCTTCAAATTGGCTTATAGACTTTATACTTATTATTTGACATCAATGAAAATACTAAGTTCAACAATATCCCCCTTTGGTATTGGTGTCAACACAAAATAAAACTGAGCTCCCCCTAAACATGTGCTCCTTTGTTCTGCTTTTTCTTACTTGCATTCTGCAACAACCTGTATTTTTGTAATTTCTGTTTTTGCACAATTCCCACTCAATTTTTGTTACAGCGTCGTAGTTTCTTTGTAGTATATGAAATTTTTGGCCCATTGCCATTAACGGCAAATGGATGCTCCTTATTGGTAGTCTTTAAAAGTTCTTCCTTTTTTTATTTGCAAAGTATTTATTTTGCATATTTAGTTTCTTCCCTTGGACTCATGCTTCTATTTCTTTCTTCTGTTGCTATTCCTTTGATTGTGTTGGTTCCATCTTCTATACTTGTTACAGAGAAAATCTTCCTATGGTTTGGGGTGTACCACAATAGGCAGGATGACACCAGAAATCAACTCTAATCCCAAATATGCCATATCATTGTAAATGCTAACAACGAAAATAAATATATGTGCCTCAACCGAAAGTTCGAAGAAGTTCGTCATTGATCTTTCAATCCAATGCTTGAAACCTACAACTTTTCCTCAACAACAAATATATCCAAGCATATAATATACAAATGAAATGTTAGCATCTACTTTAGCACAATCCATTTAAGCATGTATGAAGCAAATATAGCCATGGAAATATATATAACATTTGCACGTGAATTGGATAAGAAAAGAGTATTTCTATTAATTCAAACAGAAGCACAAAGTGATAACTTTTGTAGGCAACTCGTTGGAACCGAGAAACCAAGTTCCTCCACTTGGGCCTCCACCACTTCAATCCTCCATACCAAGGCAAGCTCACAAGTACAATGGACAGCTTGGAAATGAACATAAAGAGTTATATCAATAAGGACAAAGGGATGCAAACTCAAGCATATGGAAATGGGACAAAATTTTGCTATAGTTTCCTTACTCTCAAAGTTTCTTCTCACACAATGCTTCACAATGACTCAATATATAACCCTCAAAATGGGAAATGGAGGGTTGAATCATAGCATTTACAGGCATATGGGAGGACAAATATCAAGCTATTCATTACTTGATGAGGAAAAGTCCAAATATTTTTTTGTTTTGAGCACACAACCCGATGTACATGGGTTGTAATGGTGCAAGCTGTGTATACGTGAACTTGAAAGTTGTTCACCTATGTGTGTCTTCAAAAGTGTCATTTTTAGGGCTATATTGAAGCATTAAGACTATACTGAGTAAGGGAGGTATAGTGAGTCTCCATAGGGAAAGGGAAGGCCATCAAGGCATGACGCATAAGGTGTGGCAAATGATGAGGAAAGTCTGCTTCGATCAAACTTTTTTGTTCTGTTTTGCTGTTTTGTTTTTGTCATGTTTGTGCATGAGACAGATCTGTTTTATCAGTCATCATATGATTTGTAAATGATGTCTTTTGATTCAATGAATAACAAAGACTGGTATTTTTTCTCTGAAAAAAAAGGTGTGGCAAATCACGCTATAACATATGCCCCCTAATGTGTGAGTTCAAACGAGTACATGATGGCCGAAATACATTATAACAATCCCAAAAATGGAGTATTGAAGACCTAGCTACTCGTAAGGATAGTACAAAGACGACTCTGTATAAATGACTGCAAATCTGGAATAGGCATAATAGACATATGTCACAAGTGATCACAACCATGTACAATACACAGTGGAATTTGGTCTCCATATTGGATGAAGACATCTGGTACATAATGAAGTACACTGCTTTGGTATGAGAACTAAAATCCCATAGGTATTTTCGCGATCAAGGCAATATCATATATGTAATGCCACCATAATTTGAGGTATTCTACACAAACTACTGATGGTACATGTCCCATCACCTGAATAAAGGTGTTGAGGCCAAACATGAAGACACGTCGTCTGGCTACCTTTCATTGATGTATATTGTTAACAGACACGAGACAACCCACTGAGGATGAAAATGGGTGTCAAGGTATTGAGTGCAATCAACAAGTGCGAATAGAGGTGTCAAGGTCAAACACAAGGGAAACCATTCAGTCAACGACCAATTATGAGATGTCATATGTCAAGTTCAAGGTCACCTACCAATGATGAAAGTAGAACCAGGGTGTCAGGTAGGACAACAACTCTATAATGTACCAAGAATGGCCAACATGCAGAGTCAAGATATTTGAGGAATGACCGACTTAGTCTAAACTTTCTTTGAACAAGAACATGAAGCAGATGGAGGCACTTAGGCATTATAGACTCAAGGGTGCAAACTGGGACAACTCTATGACATAGGAGGCATCAACAGAGGCTCCATAGGGGTTGTAAGCTTAATCAATTGGTGGAGAAAGCTCTGAATAACGACTACAAATCCTAAGGAATTTCTAGAAACTCGACTGGTGATGGATGCACTCATAAACTATGCTATGTTCAAAGGTGACACGATAGCTTCCAACATAAGATAATATCATTTCCCATCCAACTTTTTATGTTTCTTTATTTTATTTTATTTTGGTCTTTTTCATATTATAAAGCTCAAAAAAGAATAAAATGTGCTTATAGTACAATAAAAAAGAAATGAGTGTCGCAGGCAAACAGACTAGTTCCAAGCAATGGAACATACCTATGCTCAATACAAGGAAGCGTGTGCAGGTTAAGGACACTCAGGGGAATGTTTCCTCTCGAGTGAGGGGTAATCAAGCTACAAAGGATAAACAATAGTATTTGCTTGGCTAGAATTGAGATATGCTCGAGCAATTTGGCTTATAAAACTGAAGTGAAGAGCTAACATTAAGCTCAATATGGAAAGCAAATGCATGCAATGCATTTACAACTTGATATAAAGTGGGAGTCCCTAAGGGAGGTAGCCAACATAAGAGATAAGAAATAACATGAAGTTTCCATTTAAAGTCATGGCGGGACTACAAGGGACTCCCATACCTAAGGAGGAAGCTTATCAAGGGAACCAAATGGAAAAATGAGTTATAACTAGGGTACCCATGGTTGGGAAAGCTCTACCACTTACATAACGACACGTTTAGAAGCAACGAGAAGGCTCCATGTCATTAATAAGCAGGGTCGTTCCGATGGTTTATGTGACATGGTCATAGGACAATGCAATGATGCAAGTGGAATATGATCCTACCCTATATGCCAGTTAAGATTTATACCTACAACAAGCGTGAAGAAGCTTGGAAAAACTCCACTAAAAAAGAACCTTGCATGACAATATTAGTCTACACTAGCTATAAATAATACAGAGGGTCTAAAATATAGATAAGTGGGTAATTTTTTTTAAGAAATAGTAGAAAAATCACTATTTGCCATACCATTTTTTTTTACTTCTAATTGTGCTTTTGGAGCTCTTTGCACCCTCAAACTTCAAAGGCGGATTCTAGGAGCTACAAGCCACGAAATCAAAACCCATTTGGAACATGTAACTCTTCTCCTCATGCTCTTTCAATTCATGGTTTTTATGTTAAATTTTGATGGTTGATTTTTTAGTTTTTGGCCACGAAAACTAGGTTACTCGACCCACACTAGTGATAGACCATTGGGTCATGTATAGGGTTGGGTCCATGGGGGAAAAGTGAAGGTTTCCTGTGTGGCCATGATTATGTTCACTCGATGACCTGCTTGGATCATTGTGGTTAATGTTTTTTAAATATTTGACCTCACAAAACTCTATTTCCTTTCACTAGTACAAAATGAGGAATTAGCTACTACATGACTAAAAATTCTAGTCACCACAGATTTTTCAAGTGATTTACTACTAAATATGAGCAATTTTGATTGACCCAACTATAAACGACTAATTTAGTCACTAGTTAACAAATATGACTAGATAATAAGTGACAGAATTAAAAATGACTAACATAAATGACTAATTTAGTCACGGCATAAAAAATGACTAGCTAGAAGAATATGAATTAGTCATTTTTAATTGTGTCATGGGAAATTGCAATTGTGACAATGAAGTGTTACAATTTAGTAAAATTTGTAAATTGTCTACCTTCTATTAGTAATATTGGTGCCATGCACCTTGATGTTCAGAGATCCAACAAAGCAATTGCACACATTCTCTTGACCATATTTATCCCTGCTGCACCATTGAAGAAAACCGTTAAGCAAGTGCCAAAGGAAAATTAGGTTCCTACAATTACGAATTAGGTACTAGAACCAGTACCATATCGATACCTTGAAGCATCATAACTAGTTATTGATCCTTCAATGTAAGAGTCTCAAGTCCCATACTAAGGTGCTTTTCTGATTTCAATATAACTATCATGATCAATATAACTAGCTTATTTTGCCAATAGACCTTTCGTCATTTTACCTGGAAACCAGAAGTCCCTGGTACAAACCGCCATGGGGCCAAGGGCTTGAGAAATGGATTGTTAAAAGCTTTTTAATGTTCATTAAACTACTTCATAACACAAAATAAAGCGGGAATGGAGCAGCAATGGGGGGGAGGGAATTGAAGATCGGAATTAGAGTTGCAGAAATGTAGTGAAAGGTTTTAAATACTAAAAATACTTTGTTCCTTCGTATATAATTTTTAATTTTAAAAAACTACAATTATGTGATATGACTTTGAAAACACTAATTTTTATCTTAATCATCCAGTTCTATTCCACCCTGGGATCTGGGATTTAAATATTTGGCCCGAGGATCTATATCGTAGGTATCAGATCGTAGTCCTGAGAATCCAGGTCGAGTGGACACAACTCGGCTAAGTTCAGCTTTTCAATTAAATTGCATGCATCATTCCCATAGTATTCTTTTTGCATTGAACCAAGGAGAGCAGTGATGCATTCCATTCAGTTGATGAGCTGAACTTAGGCGAGTTGTGTCCACTCGACCTAGATTCTCGGGACTACGATCTAATACCTACGATATACATCCTCGAGTCAAATATTTAAATCCCAGAGCCTAGGGCGAAATAGAACAAGACGATTAAGATAAAAATTAGTGTTAAATTCATAACCATATTACATAGTTGTAGTTTTTTTAAATTAAAAATTATATACAAAGGATCAAAGTACTTTTAGTACCCTTAGAGAGATGAAAATGTGAGCATGAAAAAAAAATATGACCTCATTTCCTTGCATTATATCAATGTCCATTTTTTACTCTTCAAAATTGTTATTGCGCCACACATTTATAGTTAATCTTACTAGTAAATTATTGAATGACATTAGAATTTACATCAATAACACGTGACTAATTGTTTTGGTGTTTCATAATGCTAAGAGTGGAGGAAAATAAATAAAGAAAAGGTGTTATGGCGATTGTGGGATCTGAAAAACAAAAAGTATGGAAATTAAACATGATACTAATTCTCATTTCTACAAGAATTGAAAATGTTCAATGACATGAATTCAAATGGGGATTCAAAATACAAGGTGTCCAAGCATCTTTTGGAAGACTTCATTAAATGAAACTTTACATGATGCATATGGAAATACAATTTCAAGATAAAGCTATGAGTTCGATCAAGGTCTCTAAAACCATCGATCGAGCTAGCAGCTTAATCGATCTTTTCAAAACTTTAACTAAAAACCTATTCGAGTGCCCATATTCATGTGTGCACACGAATATGGACACCCAAAATTTTATTTAATCAAAGTTTTTTAAATCTCGTATTGCTCATGGGAACAAGGTCTTCAAATTCAATTAAAATCAAACATAGAATTATGATAATAAAATTTAATAAAACATAACTTCGACTAGAAGAATGATACTTGTGGGTAATAGTACATACCTTGAAGAAAAAACAAGTAAAAACATTACTACTGCCACTTCCTCTAGATTTTATGTAGAGATTTTAGTCGTAAATTAATTGGAGTAATAGATGTGATTGATTGGAGTCATAGATGTGATTAATCACATCTATAACCCAATTACTCTATGACACATATCGACAAATGAATATAAATGACCATTTTCTATCCAACAAACAAAGTAAATTAAATGATGGGTTTGTTGCCTATTTATAGACGATTAGAGAGGCTCAATCGATGTCTTCTTTAACCCTCAATCGAGCCTTTTTTTAACCCTCGATCGATGTATTGAACCATTGATCGAGGGTTTGTCAAAAGCTCAATTGAGCATTCTATAAACCCTTGATCAAGGTGTTAAGACCTCGATCGAGGGTTAATAAAAGCTCGATGGAGGTAAGTTTTTTTGTTTTTTTCGAATTCGCCTTGCCAAAAATTGTAACCCACCTCCGTGGATGCACCCAAATGAATGCAAACATTATTATTAACAAGATCCTTCCACGTGATGAGAAACATTACACAAACTTGAGTCAAGATCATTCGTCTTTAAAGCTAATGACTCAATCATTCAATTACACTATTCAATAAGAAAGAGACTTTTTCACACAAAAAAAACATATACTTGTTATTCAATTTGAATCAAAGTATACATAGTAATTGCCTCAGCTTGTAGTTGTTCTTTTAGGATTTACAAAATTTCTGAAACTGAGTTTTTTTTTGCAAAAGTTCCTCTCACAATGCTCTAAATACAACACATGAAAAAACTAATAGTTGAAAAATGACTATAATAGCATATCATTTATAGAAAAGACTTTTATCATGTCTCGGACATCAAATATGCATGAGAAAGGTTTACCTGTCGCAACATAATTAAAACAGTTGAAGTGTACCTTTAGAACACTTAGTAGAGATACTCATCACTACATCTCTAAAATTTAATTGAGTGACCTATGAATATCATTATACTTGTGACCCAATAATTCAATGACATCGTGTAATAAGAAAGAGGCATTTACCAACCACACACTTACCTACCACCACATCTAAAACTACATGGAGATAGACATTCAAACCTCATTGCCCCCACAAATTATTTAACAAGAAGATATTTACTTTGTTCACCGAGTGACCTACTCAACCACAAATACAACTAGAGAGACAAGTCTAGTGGTCCCTCAATATCAGTAGCCTTTAAAACTACTATACTCAATAATTCAATAAAATGTTCAATAAGAAAGACTAATGACAAATATTTAATAACATGTTCAATAGAAAAGAGACACTCACCCACCACCACATTTGCAATTAGATGGGAAAAAAACATTCCACCATCATTTTCCTGCATATTATTTAACAATAAAATATTTACCATACTCACTTAAATACAACTGGCACATTTATTTAATTTACTTCACATTAACATATTGAACCAGAACTACAATTAGAGAGACAAATTGACTCCCTGGAAAGCCTTGGAGTATTATGTAATGTAAGTTAACAAAGTTGTGATTTATTGTTTACCGCGGCAGAATAATTTAGTCGAAAAAATTATTATAAAAGGAGCTTGTAGGGCCCATATTGTTCGTATGTGCACATGGTTTTATTTGTTTGTCATTATGGTATTTCTGTCGGCAAGGCTCACATTGTCGGCTTCTCCACTTGGTCTCATTAATTGGTTTTTGTTTTGTTTTTCATTATGGTTTTTTTGTCGTAAGGATCTTCCTCCTTTTTCATTATTGAAATTTATGTTGAAAAAAACCCATAATTTTGCAAAAGTGTTGCGACTTGGCATGACAATGGGCTCTCTCCTATAAATATGCAATAGTTTTCCTTGTAGCGGATACCGAAAGCTCTGGTTTTCCTGTCCATTATCTTTTATTGGGTTTTAATTTACCTTGCTCAAGGTTTATTATCATTCCTGGAAGAGTGTATTATCGTGAAAAGAAATTCTTATTTTGAGCTTTCCAAAAATGTATTCATCCCTCTGGTCTGTTGGACTATGAGTGTTTTTGTTGTGTTATCATTGTTTTGTTCTTTGTTACCGAGAAAATCATATCATGTTGCCTCATGATCCTAGTTTCATCTCTGGATTTATTGGTGTGAGCATTGACTTTGCACTCCACCAAATTTTCCATCATGTTAGCATTTGAAAATAATAGAGAAAGAAGAATATGAAATGTAATGAACAGAGAACGCTACAATAGATCTATTATTGAATGTATTAAATGGTACACATTGGATCATTTACAGTTGGTAATTGAAATAATTGAACAAAGCAATTTCAAATTGTCTACAAACTAAACATCTAATACATTGAGATTAATTATTTATTTCTAACACTCACTCTTAATCTCGAGGGTAACATTATTAACTATGCCTAGATTTTGACATTGAAATTGAAAAACATCTCTTCCCAAAGGCTTGGTGAAGATATCAGCTAATTGTTCTTTAGAACCACAAAACTTGAGAGAAATGTCGCCATATTTGACAAGTTCACAAATGAAGTGAAATCGGGTGTCAATATGTTTGCTTTTCTGATGAAATACATTATTCTTTGACAAGGAAATGGCAGATTTATTATCACAAAAAATAAAAACATGTTCTTTTGTTGTATATCCAAAATCCATCAAAAGTCATTTAAGCCAAACTGCATGACATGTTGTCGTTGTTGCTATTGCGTATTCTGCTTCTGCACAAGAGATAGAAACTATGGGTTTCTTCTTGGATGCCCATGAAATCAAATTCTTGCCAAAGAGAAAAGCATATCCTGAAGTGCTTTTTATGTCATCAATATTGCATGCATAATCACTATCTGTGTAACATGTGAGCATACTATATGGTGAAGTTGTGTACCACAAACCATAAGTGGTTCTACCTACAATGTATCTTAAGATCCTTTTACCAACTTTCCAATGAGAATCCTTAGGAGATTCCATAAACCTAGAAATGTAACTTGTTGCATATGTTATGTCAGGTAGTTGTAGCAGTAAGATACATAAGACTACCAACAAGTTGTTTATACAAAGTAAAATTAACTAGTGACCCCAAATCTTCCTTTCTTAACTTTGTTCCAAGAGAAGTAGGAGTGTCCATAGCTTTACACTTTTCCATCTTAAACTTTTTCAAAATATCAACAACGTATTTTTGTTGACTAATACATATACCATGATTAGATTGTTCTACTGGAATGTTTAAGAAATACTTCATTAATCCAAGATTTGTCATTTCAAACTCACTTTTCATGGCTACTTTAAATTCATCTAACATCATGTTTCCTGTGTAGATTATGTTGTCAACATAAATACATAGGATGAGAATATTACCGTGTTGATTTACCTTGATATATAAAGTAGGATCATTGTTGCTCCTACTGAAACCATCTTTGAGTAAATACTGATCAATTCTATTGTGTCAAGCTTGTGGAGCTTGATTCAAACCATACAAGGCTTTCTTTAATTTGTACACTTGATTCTTTTGTCCTTTGACTTCAAATCCAGGTGGTTGATTCACATACACTTATTCATTTAATACTCCATTCAGAAAGGCAGACTTTACATCCAATTGATAAATAGGCTACTGATTTTGTGTTGCAATGACCAAAACAAAAAGAACAGTATCCAATCTTGCTACAGGTGCAAAAGTTTCACCATAATCAATTCCAGGTTGTTGTGAAAAAACTATAGCAACTAACCTTTCTTTGTGTTTATCATTCTCACCTTTCTCATTCAGTTTTGTTTTATAAAACCGTTTAACACCTATGAAGTTTTTATCTGCAAGTAGATCAACTAAATCCCATGTATTGTTTCTTTCAATAACTTCAATTTTATTATTCATTACATCTACCCATTCTTTTTTCTTTGCAGCTTCATCAAAACAAGTAAGCCGAGATGAGAAAAATGCAAATTGTATTACATCTTGATCATATATATCACTCAAAATTTTCATTTTTTGATGTCTATGATCATAATCTGAAACACTGTGAGATGAAGAACTACTGTCATTTTGAACTTGCAATCTTGGTAGGTGTGTTGTAGGTGCTTGATGTTCATCTAACTCAAGAAAAGGATTGTGAGAAGTAGTGTTTTCCATTCAATTCCATGATTTATCTTCCACGAATTTAACATCTCTACTTACTAGGAGTTTCTTAGTGGCAGGATTATATAATATGTATGCCTTCGATTGTTCACTATAGACAATAAAAATGTACATTTCACTTCTATCATCAAGCTTCTTTCTTAGTTCTTCAGGAACATGATCTAAAACAGGGCAACCAAATATTCCGAAATGAGAAACAATTACCTTTAATCCACTCCATTTTTCTTCGGGTACTTTACCTTGAACACCGAAAGTTGGTGATCTGTTCAGTATGTAAACTGAACATGCAACTGCTTCAGCCCAATAATATTTGGACAATTTTCTTGTTGTAAGTAAACTCCTGGCCATGTTCAAGATGGTGTGATTCTTTCTTTCTACCGCTCCATTTTTTATGGAGTAGATCTGGTAGCGCCTGCTTTTTTATACCATGATGTTTACAAAAATAAACAAACTCTCTAGAAGCATATTCTCCTCCTCCATCTGATCTCAAAACTTTAACAAATATGCCACTGTGTCTCTCTGCTTCATCCTTGAACTCCTTGAAACAGGTGAAAGTCTCTTATTTGTGTTTGAGAAATTAAACCCAAACTTTCCTGCTAAAATCATCAATAAATGTCAGAAAATAGAAACTTCCACCAATTGATTGATTTTGCATAGGTCCACATAAGTCTGTGTGAACTAACTCTAAGCAATCTTTGGCTCTATAAGAGGTTGATGGAAAACTATCTCTCTAATGTTTTCCTACTATGCAACTTTCACAAGGAGTCTCATTAATCGAAGAAGGAAATCCTTTGACCATACTCTGTTTTTGTAGCAAACTCATACTTTTGACTGGTAAATGACCATAGAGATAATGCCATAATTCAGTTTCATTTGCATTAGAAAGATTGCATGCATACATCTTTCCACTTCGCATTTCTAATGGAAACAATATGTTCTTCGTCATATAAATTTTGTAACAAATTTTCTATTTGGATCGAAGATTTTGCAGTAAGTGTCGTGGAAATTAACATCATAACCATGCGTCATTAGTTGTCCTATACTTAACAGATTGTGCTTGAGATTTGGTACATAATAAACATCATAAATATTTTTCACTTCATCATGCTTTGTTAAAACTGGCACAACACCTTTTCTGGAAGCTTTAAATAAATGATCATCACCCAAACTAATTGTAGTAGTAACAAATGTATCAAGATTAGAAATCAAATCATTGTGACCAGTCATATGATTGCTACATCCACTATCTAGCAACCAAATATTTTTGTCAAGAATTTGCTCAAAGACTTAACAGGAAAGAAATAAAGTATCAGATGTTTCACTTACAAACATTAGCTTTATGTTTATACTACAATTTATGACGTTCAGATATATGATGACCATACTTCTTACAATACTGACATTGAATTTCTGATTTGGTTGTCCATCTTTGGCTATGATCTTGTGAAGATGATCCTAAACTTGTCCTTTGTTTGTTCTGATTTATCTTTTGACGGGGAACGTCCTCGGCCACGTCCTCTTCTTCCATGAAATCCTTTGCCTCTTCCTCTGTCCATGGAAATCTTAGACTCAAATGCATGTTCTAAAGTACCAACATCCAAGTTCATCCTTGCTTCATGAGATAACAATGAACCAGTCAATTCTTCTATAGAAAAATCAGTTAAATCTTTCGATTCAAGAATAGCAATAACTACCATTTCAAATTTCTTTGGTAAACATCTTAGAACTTTTTCAACAACTCTTTGATCTTTCAATTCCTTTTCACCATTAATTCTAAGTTGATTCACAATACCCATAACTTAGTCATGAACTGATCAACGCTTTATGATTCAATCATTCTAAGGATATCAAATTGAGTTCTAAGGGTTTGAAGTCTAACAGTTTTTACTTTATCATTACCCTTATAATCCATTTTAAGAATATCCCAAGCTTCTTTAGGAATCTTAGCACCAATGATTTTAGGAAATATAGAATCATCTAATGAAACTAAAATGCATGATTTGGATTTTCATTCATTTTGTTTAAGTTATTCTAATTTGTTTCTTTGAGCAGCAGACATGGTTCTATGAACCCTGTTTCAACACAATCTCAACATCTTTGACCTTGCAAAATGGCTTTAACTTTCTCACTCCCAAAATCATAGTTGGGACCAACTAGAGTTGGTGCCTGAATTGACCAAGAACTCCTCAGATAGTTTAATGTGAGTATGCAGGGAAAGAGATTAATTGTATTCTTAGATGATGTCTAGAATGACGGTGGGGAATTGTTGGAGGAATTGGGTGTACTCCGGCTAATTCACCTATCCAACTCCAAAATTGTTATGAGTTGAACGGATTACATAACACTCTTAGAGATGGGAGTTGCAAAGGAGTCCACGTTCACATTGGGATATTTGATTGAATATGATATTGACGGTTGTTTTGTTTTATGTTTTTCCATATAACAATAGAAATTTGTTGGAGGACATAGACCAGCAAACGGCCAAGGTTGTGTGTAAGAAGTGCGGAGGGATTCCTCTTGCCATCAAAACAATAGGGAGGTCAATGGCATGCATTACCGATGCAAAGGAGTGGGACTTTGTAGTCCAACTACTTTCAAACGCCAACAACAAAGATTATGAAGTTGTCTATGTTCGCCTAAGTTTGAGTTACTACGCACTTGGAAGCTACGGCGTTCAGGTACAATTGGGGTTTCTATACTCAGGTGTCGCCTTCTTAGAAGATGAAGTTGTTCGGGTGGAAAGCGAGGCGATTTTTTTGTGGATGGGAGAAGGGCTTCTTGGAAAGAAGAAGGTGGTCGAAGATGAGTCTGGCCACGACCCATTCGATATGGGAAGAATATACATCAAAGGTTTAGTGGATCATTGTTTGATCCAACCGACCATGAGAGACATGGATGGAAGAATTGTCTCTTTCAGAATGCATGACCTCATACATGGAATGGCAATACAGATTGTTAAGGAGGAAGAAATAATGTTGAGCTTGTCTCCATTGTTGATTTCTTCCATCCAATTAGCAAGGAGCAGAGTCAACTGTTGACTTTGCTCCTTGGTCGTTGGATAGAGAGAATCAGCAATAAGGATGGCCTTGTTTGACAGCTTTGAATGAAAATAAAATTTTATTCCTTTCATCCAATTAGCAACAGTTGACTCTGCTCCTTGCCTGTTGGATAGAGAGAATAAGGATAGCCTTGTTTGACAGCTTTCGATGAAAATAAAATTTTATCATGCAATCACATTATGTTGAACGACAACGATTTGAGTTCACTTTTCGAGTCGTTGAGAGCTCCAGATATATCCTCATTTCTAATGGCAAGAAACGATTTCACAGAAATTCCCAAAAAGGTAATCAGGAGTATGATGTCTCTAAATATTTCGGAGTTGACAGGATGCACGTCTCTCTGGTCATTTCCAGAAAGTGTGGGGTGTTTTAAACAGTTGGTATGTCCTGCATCTTTTACCAATATCGCAGCCCTCCAAATCCTTGTTCTTTGTGACTCTACTATCATAGAATTGCCATCTGGCCTTCACAGGTTAAGATTATTAAGTTATCTGGACCTCAACAATTGTAGTGAGTTGAAATGTCTGCTATGTAGTATTTCAAGGCTTGCGTCTTTGCAGTGTGTGTACATTAGGGATTGCAGTAGTATGGCGTGGACAACAGGTAAGAAGGGACATCAAAAGGCGGCTTCTATTAACAATTTGGGCAGTTTAACACATCTCAAGAGGTTACATCTAGACAACAATGAAGAAACAATGAGTGAGGGGACGCTCAGAAGTTTGGTTGACATGAAGACATTGCAGTCGACGCTTACTAACATGACAAGTTTACCCGATGGCATCTTTTACATTTCAAAGTTGAGGAAACTACTTTTAGAGTGCCTTGACATAATTAGGATGGAAAGTAAGTTTTGTGAATTTCATGTGTGAATTTTATAATTTGATTATTCTCCAATTATGGAAGTGTGGCAGGTTAGAAGAGCTCCTTGATTTACATAAACTTGGGAATTCAAGGCAATTGGATATTTATAAGTGTATTAAGTTGAAAAGGTTTCTGAAAGAGTTTAGTGAAACAAGGGAATTTTCTTTATTGGAAAAACTTTCAATAGTTGAGTTAAATGAGTCAGAAGAATTACTCATATTAGAAGAGGCTGCAATGCCTTTACTCAAAATATTCACTATAATGCTATGTGAAACATTAAAAATGTTTTTTTTGAAAATTATTGGAATATCAAAGCTCAAAGTGTATGGTTGTTCAACGATAATAGATCATTTAGAAGGTATAAAGAAAATAAATAAAAGATAAAAGTGGTAACAATGTTTACAATAGAGACCCAAAAAGAAGAATGATGGGTATATATACTATAAGTGAGAAATAATATCTTTGGTTGACTTTATAATGAGTTTTCCAGTAATGAGCTTTTCCTCTTCCTTGAAGGACTTACATAGAACATTATAATGTTTTATTACCAAAATTGTAATTAATGTTGCTAAATGTTATTAATATTTCTAGATCTTGAAAAGTGTAGATTTTTTAAATTATATAAATTAAATATTTTCATTTTTTATATTTTTGAAATTCTATCAATTAAATATTTTCATTTTTAATATTTTTAATTTGTAATTTTATTATTAATATTTCTATATCATAAACAAACAAAATATTACTTTTATTTACAAAATATAAAATATTGCAAACTCTTACCTTAATTTTATTAAAAACTAAAATATAAAACATGTATTTTAAATTATTTTTTATTATTTGAATTTTGAGTTTTATAATACTAATAATAAATTAAGGTGATTGATATATAATTATGTATTTAATAAATATTAACTATATTTTAAACAACTTAATTCCATAAATGCTACATAATAAATAACCTATCTTTATAAATATTTATCATTATATTTAATTAGTGTGAGATAATGATGGTTTCTTGTGACACTTTAGTGGCAATACAAACATGGAAAAAGGGTAATCTCTATAGGGATGATTTGAGGTACTTCCGTAATAAATTTGAATATGGTGTAAAAAGATGAAATGTAACAAAACATAATGCATATGTCATTGTTAATGCACAATCAAGTCCCTAATTAATGGAATTTTGTTACAATTTTTTGTACAATAGTAGAAAATGGATTGTTCTTGTGCATGGATATTTTTTCAAAATTTATAAGATTATTTTTTTTAATTATGAAATTCATTATACCCCTGAAAATTATTAGGTCATGTGTTAATGCATAGTATGATGGTATTAACATAAGAAAACAATATTTTGTTGTTTCAGATTGTAGATATCTATTTCTTTAAGAAATCGATTAAACACAAAAAAATTATAGCAAGAACAATAGACATGTATTTTAGGATTTTTGTACCTATCAAGTCAAAAATAAATAAAAATAGTAAACAATAATAAATAAATAAAATTTATATTATATATTTGAAATTTGAATTCTTGAATCTATATATGTATGTGCAATTTCATTAATGAAGACTTGTTCTATCTATATAAAAATAACATCAAGATTGCAGCTATTGAGAAGCATTATGAAAATTGGAGTTTTTGGTGTGTTTATGGTCCAGACCACCAAGTTTGTCTTTTCAGACCTGCATCTTAATCAACCAAGTCAGCAAATGTGTACATAATTTAGAATTGGAAATGGCGCAAATAAAAATTAAATTTAAAGAATGTTCGTGTGCTATGAAAGTGTGTGCGCATTCTGAACGCATGCACATTATAAGTGCGTGAGTGATATTGCCAATGCCATGGGCTCTAAGGTGAGTATGGGCTCTATTAGACCCATACCTAATACTCAAAAAAATATAATGAAACACATATCCCCGATTAGAGGAAAAATATGCATTCAAGATGTCATTTGTAGTGGTACTACTAGTGAAACACATATCCCTAATTAGAGGAAAGATATGAATTTAAGATGTCATTTGTAATGCTACCACATATCCCTATGAGACCCATACCACTATTGCTCACCTAGCTTATGTTCCTTCCTTTGTTTCTAACAAATTACATGCTTAATACCTAGTATTGTTTACACCTACTTCAGACTGGTATCCACATCTTGTGGCAGGGTTAGCTTTCCTATTTCCCTACATTTCTTAGTCATGGACTACATGAAGGTGAAATGTGTTAAATCTCCTGGCATATGACAATCCTTCTAGACTTTTTAGCTTAGTTGAATCATTTTTATATAATTTCTTCAATCGGTATGCCAAGCCATCCATAGTTGAGCTTCTCCACTTTGTCATTTTTCTTGTTGTCATACAGGTGAACTAACTATCCTTCCTCAAACTCAGGTTTTTTTCAACCTGTTGTCATGATACACTTGCATTCGTCTCGTTTCCATGGTTTGTTAGAAATTTGACCATAACATGTCCTTGTCTAGTTCTTCAAGATCCTCCAATTAGTGCTACATGGAGATGTTGGTTTCCCATCTTTCTTCTACTAAGATACATAGTGATGGTACCAAATACTCCATGAGCATGATAACTTCTTTCTTGAACACCAATTGGAATTGTGGATATGTCCTAATCCTTTTCTCCAAGTAGTTCTATATGCCCCTAGTGTTGCATGGATTGACTTATCCCAATCCATTTTTTAGGTCGTAGATCTTTGTTAACACTAAGACAATGATTTTGTTTCTACTTTTCGCCTAACGATTTTCTCTCGAATAATAAAGCGTACTTTTACTATGTAGAATTTAGAATGTATCCAACAAGTGTTTAATGACATGGGCAGTGAAATATCTATCTTGATCCAATATTATCTAAATAGGACATCAAAATCAACAAAATACTTCTCCAAACAAAAATTTATTTGTACCTACATTGTTTCCATTTGTGTGGCCCCTTCTTCTACCCATTTGATAAATAAGTCAATTTTCACAATGGTATAGTTGTATTGGATTCCCTTTACTCGCACAAATTTTCCAGTAAATTCAATTTCCTAGTGCTTGAATGGTTCCATCGATGGTCTCGGGTTGAAATCATGGAAATTGTGGACCCGTGGTTTATTTCCCATGCACAGTATCTTTTGGGTTGTTATATTCCCAAGGGAGTGTCTTCTCGTCGTCTTTTAGTGGCCCTTGTTTATGAGTTTTTTTGTTTCAATGGGGCTAACACATTCATGCATTATTATGACCATACCAATCCAATATAGTTTTCCCGACAAGAACATAAACCTAAGGGATTTCATAACCAAATTTCATCTCTAGATCATGTTGAGTCCTTGGCATACTTTCCCATGCTATAATAAGTATAATGCATCCTCTAGGTATCCCAATGCCTCGCTGATTAGAAAAAACTTGCATTGGGGAAATCTCCTTCACCTAGTGTTCTTTCCTCCCCTATGTCTATGCGAGATAACAGTGTCTAGTCTAATATGTGCTTTATTAGTTTGATAAACGCTTTGAATTCATACTCCTGGAACACCATGAGACACTAACTTATCCACCCTATTAGGATGGGATTTCATACTATATATTTCAACACCTAATGGCCGATGTAGAAATTGAATTTGTTCATTAATAGCTAATGCTAGAATTTTTTAAGCACAGATCACACTCGGTGCCTCCCATTTCATTATGTCTTATTTTTTCTATGTTATAGATGTTTTTGTGTTGGCATAATAGATATGATAATCCATTCATTTTTCTCTTGGTTGTGTCAATATTTCTCCAATGGATATACCAAATATGTTAACATGCACATAAAAAAATTTGTTCCGGTCTTCAAATCACAATATTAGAACACTCATGGTTTTTTTCTTCTAAAACATTCAGACGGAGTTTCCTTCTTTAGAAGTTGTCCCATTGGATAGGTTATCTTGGTAAACCAAATATTTAACTTTTGATGGCTTCATTGATGGTAAGAGCTCCTTAATAAATTTTACCTTGTCTGGGCCAACCATGATTCTGTCCTTGGAAAATATGTGATTGAGCAATCTTTCAAATTGTTGTAAGAATTGGCACTTATCGGGATTCAACAATACTCTTGTGTATGCATCTATTGAGCATAATTCAATGTATTACTAGGCATGGTACCCTTTTAGTGGTGGTTTACACATTTTCTAGTTGATACAAAAGTGACATGGGAAAATTTCCAAACACTATCCCCATGTCTATTTAAAAAGTTAAAGGGAAAAAAGTACTATGGATATTATGGATATATTTGACAGACATTTTGGTCTTGGAATTGTTAGAGACTTCAATCTCGTTGAGTTCCTTACTTGTTATTCTTTGATAGCCTTGGTTTATACAATCCCCTTTAATTCCTTGGAATTTCAAAGCAATTTTTCTAGGAATGATTGTTTTTGCTGTGTCTGGCAGTAGTTAAATCTATTCATCTTTATGTTTCTTGTATCTTCCCAATGGTCCCTGGGTTGTTTTTCTTTTGTTTCCTTTCATTAGTGTCATTTGACTTCCTTTAGTCTGTTCAAATCCAATTTTAGTGCTTCCAACCATTCATCATATTCCTCTTTCTTATTCTATTGTTGTCACTCATTGTCAAGCACCTCCCTTTACATTTGTACTACATTATGTACAACTTGCTTAAATATCTTAGGGTTCATGGTGTTAATTTGTGCTCTTATTGTGTCCAATAATATGTTAATGAAATAATCCATTTTCATGATCTCTAATACATCATATCCTAGTTGTTCTACTAGACTTTGAAGTCTCACATCATATTGTGCTATGGTTTCTCCTTTCCATTGCTTAATATCTTTGATTTGTGAGAACATGGATGGATTCTCTTTTGAGTACATCTATACATCTAATAATTTCTTGACAACAATTGGGCATGATGGAAAGTACTCATTTATTTTGCATCTTTTGCAACATGTTAGTATTGATCCTTAGTGTTCCTTTAAAAATTGTCTATTGTTTTTCTAGGTTGATCTCCCCTCATCTGTGCATATATATCTTCATCTAAATTACATCTTTGCCATTTTGACCTTAACATTGTTCTCCTCTTCATCTTCGAATGTTATCCCTTATGGGCTTGATATTGTTTTTCTAGGTTCATCTCCCCTCATCTGTGCATATATATCTTCATCTAAATTACATCTTTGCCATTTTGACCTTAAACATTGTTCTTCTCTTCATCTTTGAATGTTATCCCTTATGGGCTTGACATGGTGGTAAACTCATTACAATGGGATTTTCCCTCCTCGGCCTCCTATTTTGGAACTCCTATTACTACATCTAAAAGGAGGCTACCATGGAGTTATCTCTTCATTTATGAGATTATAAGTAGACGGAGTGTTTATGAGATTTTTTTGTTCTTTCCAATAATTTTTATCATCCATATAATTTTTGGATTTGGTTATTTTCTTCAAATTATATTGCCTAGATTTCTTTAACGATTGGATGTGTATTTTCTTTTGCAGATTTCATCACTTTGGTGACCTTGTGTTGTGGTTGGTGCTCTGGTTTAGCTATTTAGAAGGTTAGCTTTTGGTATTCTTTACCCTTACAAAAAAAAGTATCCATAATTTACACTTCCAACTAGGAAGAAAATGATCTTTCTATAATCTATATTTTGAAGTATCCCAATCTATTACAACGAACTTCAAGTTTCAATCTCCTATTTCATATCCCTAGTCGCTGGTGGATTCCATAAAAAACCCTGCACACTTGTCTCTTACTCTTTGTCATTTTGGCGTTGATGTACTCTTCATCCTCAAATGTTATATCCCTTGGGCTTGACATGGCATTATACTCCTTTCATTAGGATTTTCCCTCCATGACTTTCTCTATTGGAACTCCTATTACTACATCCAAAACGCACCTACCACAGAGTTCTCTTCATTTTCTTCTTCTTATGGGCATTGTAGTAATGAGGTTCTCCCTTACTATTATTCAACTTTTCATTCTCATCATTGGTACTACTATTGTTGTTGGTATTTCCACTCATAGTATTCTTAGTTTGATTATTAGGTATTTTTGTTTTCTCTTGTACAAATTTAGATCTTCATATTCCTAATTCTATTTGGATAAAGAATGTGGATCTTCAAATTCCCATTTAGGCTAATTTTTCTCCTCATATTCATATTTGGGGAACTACTTTGCTCTTCGTATTCATATTTGGACAGATTTAATAACATTGATCGCGAAGAATATCAATCTTCCAGCCAATGCACTACCTAAATCCAATCTCTATTTTGTTTGGAGGTATTTGTTTTTGTTTCTTTATTTTGTTTGATATTTGTCAATTTTGCATTATTTTTTGTAATTTGATATTTGTTGATTTTGTGCTTTCCCCTTTTTTCCTTTATCTCATCTTGGTATTTGAACAATGTATTCTTTGGGCATAGGGGGTATTTCAGTTGATGTGAGGGAGTATAATTTGGTTTTTGTTGTTGTTTCTCTTCATTGTGGAGGTCAACTAGCTCATTCGCATTCAACTTGGCTGGGCAACAATCAAGATCAAACACATTTTTTACCCTCGAAGCAATATTTTAGCTAATTTCTAGTTTCAATGTGAATAATGTATGATGTAATCCAAAATTTTAATGTTGTGTATGTCGTAGTATAATAAATCATTCCCATCCTCTGTAGACATAATACTATAGCAACCCACTAAATTGCACTCTAAATCGGCCTATCTCCATTATTTGCACTCTAAACTTTGCTTTCAGACTGCCTTTATCAACTGCACTCTAAATCACCCTACCTCCATTATCTACACTCTAAACTTTGCTTTCGATGTTGCCATGATCATATTCTTGTCTCACTGGGTATTTAGTTCATACTTGTTTGTTTAACCCTAGATTATCATCTTCTTTATCTCACTCACTAGGATTGATTGGGGGTACTACTTATTTTATAACACCTTTTGAGGAACTGACAAATTTGTGTAAGTCTTGTATGAGGAAAGTAGATTGTTTATGGTATTTATGAGTTTTTTGTTCTTTCGAATAATTTTGTCGTTCATATATTTTTTGGGTTGTGAATTTCGTAATATTGTATTACTTGCATTTCAACACTTGGATGGGTATTTTCTTTTGCAAATTGTTCCTCTTTGGTGACCTTGTGTTACTTTTGGTGCTCTTGTTCAGCTATTTAGCATGCTAACTTATGTTATTCTTTACCATTCCAAAACAAAATATCTATGATTTACTACACTCCCAACTAAGAAGAAAGCGCTCTTTCTATAATCCAAATTCTGGAATATCCCAGGTTGTTACAACAACCTTCAGGGCTCAAGCTCCTACTTCATACCCCTAATCTCTGGTGGATTCCATAAACCCGCCCTACACACGTGTCTCTTATTCTTTGCCATTTTGACCTTAAACATTGTTCTCCTCTTCATCTTCGAATGTTATACCTTATGGGTTGATATGGTGGTAACTCATTCCAATGGGATTTGCCCTCCTCGGCTTCCTATTTTGGAACTCCTATTACTACATCCAAAAGGAGGCTACCATGGAGTTATCTCTTCATTTATGATATTATCAATAGACAGAGTGTTTACGAGATTTTTTTGTTCTTTCCACTATTTTTTATCATCCATATAATTTTTGGATTTGGTGATTTTTTTAATATTGTAATGCCTAGATTTCTTTAACGATTGGATGTGTATTTTCCTTTGCAAATTTTATCTCTTTGGTGACCTTGTGTTGCGGTTGGTCCTCTGGTTTAGCTATTTAGCAGGTTGGCTTTTGTTATTATTTACCGTTCCAAAAATAAAAGTATCCATAATTAACTACACTTCCAACTACGAAGAAAGTGCTCTTTCTATAATCTATATTTTTAAGTATCCCAGCCTATTACAACAAACTTCAGGTTTCAATCTCCTATTTCATACCCCTAGTCATTGGTTAAATCCCCTGCTCACTTGTCTCTTACTCTTTGCCATTTTGACGTTAATCTCCTCTTCATCCTCAAATGCTATATCCCTTGGGCTTGACATCATGGCATTATACTCCTTTCGTTAGGATTTTCTCTCCCTGACTTTCTGTTTTGGAACTCTTATTACTACATCCAAAACACACCTGCCACGAAGACTCTCTTCATTTTCTTCTTATGGGAATTGTAGTAATGAGGTTTACCCTTACTATTATTCCACTTTTCATTCTCATCATTGGTACTCTTATTGTTGTTGGTATTTTCACTCATAGTATTCTTAGTTTGATTATTAGGTATTTTAGCTTTCTCTTGTACAATTTTGGATCTTCATATTCCTATTTCTATTTGTATAAAGGATTTGGATCTTCAAATTCCCATTTAGGCTAATTTTTCTCCTCATATTCCTATTTGGGGAACTACTGTGTTCTTCGTATTCATATTTGGACAGATTTAACAACGTTGATCACGAAGAATACAGATCTTCCATCCAATGCACTACCTAAATCCAACCTCTATTTTGTTTGGAGGTATTTGTTTTTGTTTCTTTATTTTGTTTGAAATTTGTCAATTTTGCATTATTTTTTTAATTTGATATTTGTTGATTTTGTACTTTTCCCTTTTCCCCTTTATCTCATCTTGGTATTTCAACAACGTACCCATTGGGCATAGGGGGTATTTCAGTTGATGTGAGAGAGTAAGATTTGGTTTTTGATGTTGTTTCTCTTCATTATGGAGGTCAACTAGCTGATCCGCATTCAACTTGACTGGGCAGCATTCAAGATCAAGCACATTTTTTACCACTCAATCCAAATCGCTACCTATCTCTATAAATTCCCTTCTCCCCCCTCCCTACGCTCTGAAACTTGATACATGAATCTGCCCTTGAGAAATGAAATCTTTAGATCATTCCCTCACTGAGGCAAGCAGATAACGCGTCTTCGGAAAGTGCAGAATTCATTAACAAGGATGTTATACATAATAAAGGTGGCTAGGTAGAGCAAAAAGACTAATATCTAACAAATTAGATGAGTTGAAGAACTCAGCCTCAACTATCTATTGTATCAAAATGTATAAAAAACAATAATATGAAAATCATCACAATAATCGAAATGTTAGTGCTATTATCTTTTTAGATGTATGGAAATGCTATTATAATAATGTATAAAAAACACACCAAGTTTTTCTTTGATCCAAGATAATTGAGCCATCAAATGATTTGTATCTATTGATACTAGTTCTTCTCCCTTCTCGATTGATGCAAAGTTTTTCTTCGTTAGATGACGAGATAAATAAAAATAAGTCGAGTTGAAGAGTAGGATTCTAACATTTTTGTTCTCATGGGAAGAATTTATGAAACTACGAAACTCCTATTAAAGGTAAGGGTTCCTTGCTACCCCTTCCCTCATCAAGCCTCTGCCTTAGATACAGTCTTGCGTTCTACATAGTCAATAAAACAAGAATGAAGGGCTGCACCACTGGTGTGTTGTGATGTCTTGGTTAGGTTGTTTCATTATGTAACTATAACAAAGATGATAAATCACAGGAATTGTTTTCAAGCTGCCATAAACAAAATGCATAAAATAAAACAGTTACCCTGAAGATTAAAACTTGAAACAGAAGAATTACCTCAAATAAGCTCCAAGAAACATCAACTTTGGGTGCTTTGCAATAGAATTGATTACAAAACGCTCGGTCTCTCTTTGAAAGCAATCCAATCCCCTCATTTTTAACCTTCTTTGCCCTCGCTGCTGCCTTGAAATCTTGTGTTTTACCAAGAAATGATTAATACCTAATCTTTCTAAGCAGAGAAAGTATAGGTGCACTGTTTTCACTAGTAAATTGAAACCATATCGCAAAACTCAAGACAAGAAACAGAGATACAGCGATCCATTCCACACCCATCCTCAAAATTTTCATGTACAATTTCATGTTTGTATCTCTGTCTTTGTACACCTTAACAAAAGAAGAGAAGATCACACATCTATAAACAGAAGCCACTCATTTTATGTTTTGGTTTGAGAGGATATTTTGGGACTTTGCCCACCCAATTTCTTTTACTTCACTACTTTCAAACTTCACAAACTTTGCCCGACTTCTTTTAATTTTCTTCATTCAGACTTGGTATCCACTTATAAATATTTATGCACAAATTAATGTTATATGAATGCTATATTTTAATAAAATTATTATGATAGTTTAAGAAAATCTGTATCGATTCCATTGGATTTGATGTGAAAATTACGGTATATCCTAGAATGAAGCTAATCATCTTTCTTTCTCATACCATGGCCACTAAAAATTAATCATATTTTTTTTTTAGGAAGGTTCGAGCTCAAAATAAGAAGTGGATGCCCATCGATTACTTTGCTCCCAAATCAGAGTGCGTACACCACCACGAGAGAGGTTTTTAGTTCCATTGCAAAAATGGCCAATCTATCAACTACTTTGTAATTTTTTTTATTGAGGTATAGATTAAACGGGAAAACAAAGGGGAAAAAGTTAAAGAGTTTTTAAGAAATTGAAAAAACTGCAATTTTGTTTAGAAAAACTCTAGAGTCGATCTGTCTGCTCATTTTGATTTGTTTTTTTTTTGGTATATGGGAGATAGAACAGCGTTCACGCAGCTATATAAGCACCCAACGTCACTCATAATTTTCTGCTTGAGAACAAGCTGCATGCATGTATGGAGGAAGACATAATATTTCCACCCCTGTTTCTCTAAATAATCTCGAACAATGAGCTCGAAAAATGAGCAAAGTCCTTGACTATGATGAGCATGTGTTAAGTTTATGTGGGCTACCCAAGACTTTTCTATATTGAATACACTAAAAGAGATCCTCCAGCTGACAGGTATGCTATCAAGGACAGCATATTTGACCTCAAGGGAACAAGATTCCCAAAATCTTGGTTGAATTAGAGTCTATCTACCAGGACTGATAGATTTAAAAAGAAGTCAAACTTTAGTTAAATCCCAGGCAGAAAACTTCAAGAACAGGGCATGCTATCGACCAAGAACGGGGTAAGCTATCGGCTTTACTCCGTCAACAAGATCTCGAATCTTGTTTGAATTAGAGTCTGTATCTACCAGGACTGATAGATTAAGAAGTCAAACTTTAGTTAAATCACAAGGAGAGAACTTCAAGAACAGGGCATGCTGTCAGCCAAGAATGGGTATGCTATCTGCTTTGTTCCGTCAACAAGATCTTCTGCTACAGAAATAGAAATATTTATGAAATAATACCTGCAAAATAATATTTATAAAAAATCAAATTAAAATTGTAACTTTCATCCCAAATTAAGCAGGAACTAGCCACTATGTGGCGTATCCCTTGTTGGAACAAGTGACCTTTGGTTGGTACAAATCTATAACATACATTAAAACTTATCCAGCAACGCCTATAGGCTTTATGCCTGTCTGCGATGCTCCGCATTTACATGCACAATTGCTTACGCAATAATGTAATTAACATGTACAATATGTGCAAAAAAGATGTCATCATAAATGTGTGGAAATTTGAGAAATAAGAGATTGTGTTGCGACAGTTGTTTGTCTCACAGTGAGTTTGCTAAAGTTTAATCTCTGTCAGATAATATTGTACATGCAATTGATATATACTGCGATAAATTTGGTATTAATTGCTGTGGAGTTGAATATCACTTAAACAGAAAACCATTACAACAGCTCACTATAATCCCACTTAAAGACTGCTTCTTAAGTCCACCCATGCTCAATTTTAAAACTACCTGTGCCACCTATTCACAATATAACCTTAAGTCCACTCATAGTCAACTCTAAAACTACTTGTGCCACCTATTCACAATAACCATAATAATTTGTCACGAATCCACTCGTGTGAAAGTTTGAAACTAATTATTCACAATATAACCATAATAATTTGGGGACAAATTAATATATAGATATCTCTCTCTCTCTCTATATATATATATATCAACCAGACGTCTACAGGATTTCATACAGCATGAAGAGATTTTGAGTGATGCTCAATGTGTTCATCGATAAAGGTGGCAATGAAGAAGTACGAATGATCATATCCTGGCTGCAACCGCAAAGTTAATGGAACATTAGCTAACTTACACGCCTCCTCAAGTTTATGGGGTAGCAACTGGTTGTGCAGAAACTTATCTTCATCGCCCTGAAATCCACAAACATGTGCCAATAATATTAGAGCTACTGCCAAGATATACACTACAAGTATGACAAACTAAGAAGTAATGTTTAAAGAAATGGAATGAGTTCTTAGGCCTACCCATGAAGCCATTGATTACTAGAGTAAGGCTACAACCATCAAATCATCCTATACAGAAAAAGGGAAAAAAATACTGAATGTGCAAAGGTTACCATGCACCTGGGCAAGGTAACATAGGTGTCCGTGTGACAAAGTTATAAATAAAAACCTGCTTGGCTTTGCATTTCATAGATGGAGCGTTCATATAAGTGCATGAGTAACGGGAAAAATAGAAATTCCAGGCATGAATAGAATGTGATATTTAGAATTCCTAAATGCAAGCATGACTAGACTGTGATATTTTTTGCTTGAAAGAATATAAACAGAAAAATAAACTCATTCTAACTAATACATAGCATTTAAATGGAAAGCAAACCTGACAACAGAATCAAGGTAGTTGAGGAGATGAACAGTTTTAAAATGTAAAGGAATGCATCAAACATCTTAAGCGAAAGTCATGCACCAGTGAATAGAATGTGATATTTAGAATTCCTAAATGCAAGCATGACTAGATGTGATTTTTGAAAGAATACAATCAGAAAAATTAATGCAAGCATGACTAGATGTGATTTTTGAAAGAATAAAAACAGAAAAATTAACTCATTCTAACCTGTACATTGCATTTAAATGGAAAGCAACCCTGACAACAGAATCAAGGTAGTCGAGGAGATAAACAGTTTTAAAATTGAAAGGAATTCATCAAACACATTAAGCGCAAGTCATGCACCAGTGCACCACATCAAAAGAAATGGGCCTGAAATGTATGTCAGTACATAACTTCGTTTGAGAACAATGGCTACTTAAAAGTTGTAAGTAACCCAAAGCATGATAAACAAAATATCACTGCAACATGATGACAGTAAGCAGGGCATGGGACTTCCACATGACAAAATGAAAACGATTTGGAACGCCCCATCGTTAATACATGAGAAACATGGATTCGATTTGGATAATAAAGCACATTCTTCAAAGGTAAATTATACCATTCTATCTTGATCATGTCCAATTCCTAAATTAAAACTCAGTCATCTTATACAAAAAAATGGCATTATTGACCAAATGATCTTTGGTGCCAACAAAAACCATTTGCAAACATGGGCTGCAGAATAAGGGTGAAGAAAATTGAGTTAGCCATTGACCATATTCTAACAATAGAGCTGTGAAGACCCTGTATCAAACCAGTCAAACAAAAAGCATGAAAACAAAACTGCACATGCTATTACTCATGAGTCATCAGTAGTTTAGCAATGAAGATTAATGGACCTGTTTACACACACCCACTTGACAATGACAACTGGAGAAAACTTGATTCTACGTCATGAATTAGAATCTTGTAAGCCGTATACAAATAAGAATTTGCGACTTGCTCTCACTAATTTGATAAGGATTAAGAACAACCTAAAGTTATCACTAGATAAAAAACTGATTCCATAAAATGACCTTGAAGGCACGCATGGCTAAAGACAACCAGAAAATACTGTACAACAACCGGAAGTTTTTATTACTAACCAGTACAACACTGCACCTTAGTACCTGCATAGTACATATCATAACAGGCACAACCACTAAAACACTAGCAAATAGAACATTGGGGTAAAAACAGAGAACCTATCATTTGTAGATTGGCCTCCTCAGCCAATGAATAGATCAACCATCTACCTACTGGTAGTTCTACATCAAAAGTGAAATCATGCCTTCTCTTTGACTTGTGGGTCTGTTGTTTGGTGCACCAAAATTGGTGGGCCAGCTTGTAGCAAGCTTCTTGTGCAGAATCTCTGCATTTTTTGCTGGAACACAAGGGCATTCACAATGTTGGAAATCTAATCCATTAAGGGTTATGGTATTGTGTACTATTCACATGAAAAATTATATGAAGAGTCACAGTGAATAGGAAGCGTCGTCAAGAGTCCAAGAGATATCTTGGAATATAAAACCAAGGGTCAAATTACTATATTAATATGTATAATATCTTGATAAAAAAATATGCATTCACTATTATCTTTTATTGGGTATTCCAACACACGGCAAGGGGCAATCTAAGCACTTTCAAGGAATCCACCATAACTTGTTCTGCAAATTCCAGTGATTATTCATCCATATAGACACAGTGAAGTGCTTTCATGAGATGGATTGGGGGAGTTATGACATTGGGAGTCATTTTGCATGGTAATTTTGCAACTATCACAAATGGTCATGACTCATGAGTAATGCATCTAGCTGAAAAGTAAAACCGTTAAACTTCCAATTATACATCAGTATCTACAGCATCTTCTAAGCAAACATAGCCCAATTGATGGCTCAACTGTGCCAAAACGAGGTGCATAAGTTGGAAGGTCAAGGTTGACAAAAACCCAATCTTAGCTCCAGCGCAAAGGTGGAGTTAGGCAGCCATGACAACTCCATATGCACCAAATTGGAACACGATCAATAGAACCTACAAGTTGGGCTTAACATGACAAAGCTAAATATCCCCATTCTCCTTAAAACTGTACGACATCTCTCTTTCCATACTTCCAAGTAAATCTTCATTAGGGCTTTAGTTTCTTCCAGTTCAACAATAGTGCCGTACAAAAGACTAAGAACAAGCTGAATCCATGTTGACTCTTGAGTAATACAAATGTAGCAGTTGAGTAGGTCCCGAGCATTGTGGAAGTTGCAAATAGCCTAAATGGCTAGGACTTTAGTTGTTTTGGAGTTTGGGTAATCGAGAGCATGGACTATGCCATTGGCCTCCATATCCTAAAATTGGTGGGCTACAAAGTTTACTTTCAGCATTCATGCATATGCTAGATACCTTTCTTCATTTTTATGTATGGAGATTTCAACATCACCTATAGGAAAGTAGGCTATGCTCTTGTCTGTTGTAGTTGTGGTTAAAGCCATGACCACTGGAGGATAATGAATAAATTACCACTTAGTCGGGATAAGAAAAGAAGGTGGAAATGCCCCATTAATTGAATTGAATAGGAGAAGGATAAAAGTGTGGCAATGCCCTAAAACACAATATATAACCTTTTCTATCATCCTACAATAAATGCATCGACAACTTCTAACGATGGTTTTATGGCATCAACAGAATTGAAATTTGCACACATGGGTGTGACAGACCAAAGGATTCGACCGCTAACACATGTTATTCCTAAAAAGTGTGTGACAAAAAGAGGAGAAATTAGTGCATGCAGGGTGATTGATATGTTAAAGGCTGCAATATACAATGATCAAAAATAGGCTGCACACACTATTGAGGGGGGAGAAATCATGACATACTGTTTTATGCATACCACTACCATCCTGGCCTCAATTTCTTCCGTAAAAATAGCACTTGAGGTGGTGCATATTCACACTACGGGCAACTTTATCACCATCCAAAATAAGCAATTATGTTGATTCATTTTCATGTAGCTTATCCAAAACAAAGGCCCTGACCAACAGTAGTTCAATTTACCTAGATGATCTTTTATCTTTAAGTCAAACAGTAAAACCAAATCTCCTTCCTTAAATCCTTCTTCTTATTCAACTTCTTGTGAGTGGACTTCACATGCTCATTCTTAACTTGTTGTTGCGAATTTGTGCAAACCTGATCTCTTCTAGCTTCATCAATTGCAATAGTCTTCCTTCCATAGAATCTTTGTCTCTACATCTATTAAGCAGCATGGTGTGCATGGAAGTGAGGTAGTCCATGGAAACAACTTCTTGGCCATAGACAAGCTTGAATAGAGTTTTGCCCATAGCATCCTTATGCGCAATTTTGAATGCCAAAAAGGAACATGTAGGTGTGTATCCTAGTTCCTCTAGTCCAATCCAAATGCTTTTCATAGTAGGTTAGAAATGATCTTTGACCATGGATTCAACCATTCAATTAGTGCGAGGATAATATGGATAACTCTGATGATGTGTTATCATAAACTAGTCAAATGCTTAATGGCCATATTCACAAAAGAGTACCATTATCACTCACCAATACCAAGAGGCATCCAAATCCAAATCTAGTGATGATAATGGCCATATTATGTGTGGTCACGATATATTTGGTCCAATTTGTGAATGTGTCACTAACAATCAAAATAAACCCTTTTTGTTCCCAAGTCACTAGGAGTGCCCCAAGGAAGTCAATAATCCATCTCTTGAATGGTGCACAAGGTTGGGTTGTAAAGGAGGTTATCAAGGTTCTAATGGTGCCCCATGTACTAGCATATGCCCACTTGCAAACTCCATACTAAGCATTCTTAAATAAGGTGGGCGATCATAAACCTTCAAGGACTATGCATACAATTCGATCAAGGGTGCCATGTCCGCCACCCTCATGGTTCCCTCAAAACTTCTAGAACATGATTCAGAAATATAACTTGATATAATATCTCATAGTGGCAATACCCTTGCAATCAATCGAAAAGGAAAACATCGATGCACTAATTTTCATCTTTGTTTGTTTCGATAACCTTCTGGTGCATACCCATGTCTCAAAAAATAGTAAGCATCATGTAAGAGGCACTATCCTTACTAGAAATTCAACATGGACTTCCTTTGTTCTTGTTATCACGGATCTTGTAGTTGACCCGTAGAGTAATCCTATACAAGATGGTAGAGGGGGCAGGCAACCAAAGTCGTAACCTACGAAAACCCTAACCCCCAAAAGATGGATGGTTGTCATGCCGGTTAGAATTTCCTTCGCTTTATGCCACTAAATGCCCAAGTGACAAAGGGGGAGACCCAGACCTATCCTAGAAGGACAAACCTATAGCTAATCACCAGATCAAACCAACAAACAGGGAATACGTAAGGTGAGAACTAGAAACCCTAGATTTAAGGGATAAGCCACAAATTATGGAATATGCTTGAGTATGGGTGTTTAAGGATGGTATAAATGTTACTCCAGTGAAATTGACCAGTGACTTATGGAATTACAATCATATCTAGGATCAGTGTGTTCGTTCACTAGATCAAGCCTGGGACCCTAGGGGGATTTAATTAGAAAAATGGAAATTCCCCAAGGTGAGGTTGAATCAGAGAATTATGGCCTTCAACACACACTCACTTGGATGAGAGATTTGACATTACAGCAAAATCCAAGCAAATACCGAAAAAGAAACAAGGGGAAACTGGTTGCCAAACTGGAAGGGGCGCTTCTCTACCTTGGGGATCAGTGCCTAGAGATGGGCAGATGGAGTCAATAGCTGACGCCTAGGAGGGAGAGGAGGTTTTTCGGGATGGTCATCAAAACCAAATCGCTAAATTTGCAAATTCCCATTGCAAATCGATCCTTAGGGAAAAAAGCGCCCCTTCCAGTCTGGCAACCAATTTCCCCTTGTTTCTTTTCCGGTTCTTGCTTGGATTTTGCTATACTGTCAAATCTCTCATCCAAGTGAGTGTGTTGAAGGCCATAATTCTCTGATTCAACCTCACCTTAGGGAATTTCCATTTTTCTGATTAAATCCCCCCAAGGTCTCGAGCTGGATCTAGTGAACGAACACACTGATCCTAGATCTGATTGTAATTCCATAAGTCACTAGTCAATTTCACTTGAGTAACATTTATACCATTCTTAAACACCGTACTCAAGCATTCCATAATTTGTGGCTTATCCCTTAAATCTAGGGTTTCTAGCTCTCACCTTATGTATTCCCTGTTTGTTGGTTTGATCTGGTGATTAACTATAGGTATGTCCTTCTAGGATAGGTTTGGGTCTCCCCCTTTGTCACTTGGGCATTCAGTGGCATAACACAAAGGAAATCCTAACTAGCGTGACAACCATCCATCTTTTGGGATTTAGGTTTTTCGTAGGTTACGGCTTTGGCTGCATGTGCCCTCTGTCATCCTGTATAGGATTACTCTACAGGGCAACTACAAGATCCGTGAAAGTTTTTGAGAATCCCAATCTTGGTTTCAAGCTTGATAGCTTCTCTACATAGTTTAATGCCCAAGCCCTTGTATGCACAATTTTTCACAAAAATTGACTAAACTGAAACACATGGAATTCTTTTTCAAAATTAAACAATTCAGAAATTTTCTCTTCTAGTTAAAAATTTCAAACTCAGAAATTTATAACATCCAAATACACATGAAAATAACACAGATATTTTTGACCAATGGTCCAGGATAAACCCCCAAGGGAAAACTTGTTTCTGAGAGAGATTTTTATTTCTTCAGGGTAAAATACAAAAATTAAACAACAGTACTTATCATTTTCATCTCGAAAAACGAACTCATTAACTGTTGTACAGAACCTCAATTTATGTGTTGTTGATGCCTCGAAATTTGTGCTAAATTTTGCCTGTATGGACAAAACGTAATTTCTGTACCTACCCTTGAAAATCGTGCATAGCCTCTACTGATGTACGGCCCCTTGAAATTTGTGTCAGTACCTCGAAATTCATGCCCAGCCTGTACTGCTGTACAACTCCTCGAAATCTGTGCCAGCTACTGCTGTACAGATTTTACCTCAAAATTTGTGTTGTTGCACGGAAATATCGAAATTCATGCCCAACCCTACTGTACGAAATCTCTCCTTGAAATTCGTGCCCAGTTTATCCTCCTTGAAATCTGTGCAAGAATTTTTCTTCTCTCCTGCTAGTTTAAATTCTCTCCAAATCCTCTCTTTCTCTTCTTCTTCTCTCCGAATCCTGCTCTTTGAAAAGTGAATAATGAATTAGATTGCTTTGCCCTAGCCCCTTTTTGCTCATGGCAACTTCCTCTTTCAATCTAATGGTCAAGATTAGATTAGATGAGAGGTTCTCATTAATACTCAATTAAACATTTAGGGCACCTCATGTCATTTAATAAAATATGAGCACCCTCTTTTAATTAATCACTCACTTAACTTTTATTAAATATGAACTTAGGATAAACCATGACTTTTACCTTTTAATGAAGTCACTATAAAATATGACTAGGGGTCACCAATTAAAGTGTCCTTGTCCACCCCAAGGCACTGCAAGGTGAACAAACACTTCCTAGGTAACATTTCAACAATCTGTGATAACATTTCTGGCGTCGTTGTGGAGGAGGTAGAGGCTAACCTTGGTTTATTTTATGTACCTTCAGTGTCTGTGAATGCTTTTACTGTTTATATTCATTCATATCATTTCTGGTTTTACATCCAGTGATTGTATTTTCAATTATTTAATTATGCACAATCACTGTATTGTTTATATATCTCCTACGACATTTTAGTTTCGGTGAACATGGCAATCCGTTCACTTGGCAACTCCACAACGCGACTCCCCTAAGGGACCTACCCATGAGTATAACCTTCGAAGTCAAAATAACCCTGAAAGTTCTATAACATATACCCGTATTCAGAATAAAAATCTTAAAGACCAGTCATCGAATTTCTTTTGGAGGGTAGTTAATTCACCAAGACATATTTTAGATAACCCCCCATAAGCATTTCAATCAAGTCCTTTGTTCATTCGATCCAATTCTCCAACCAGTAGTTCGAATTCTCCTACTCCTCCGAACAGTACACCTAGAGTAAATCCTCCGATGGCTAACACCAATCACCCAGTAGGGCCTAAGCGTTTCGAATGCCGAGCCAGGCCATCTCCTTTTGATTTTTCACTGATTCAAGCTGCTCCTCATGACATGCCTGAGATGTACTTTGATAAACTTCTGAAGTTCAATGGTTCATTAGCGATTCCTATTGAAGAACACCTTGAGTCAGTATGGAATTATATGGGATGCATATGGGGTTGAGGCTGAAGATGTTTACATGGTAGCCCTTAAAGCATCCTTGGAAGGAGATGCACGGGGATGGTTTGATAGATTGCCTCCAGGGTCGGTAGAGATGGATATGATACCTTTACTAGAACTCATTGAAGATTGGTCATCCAAGCCAAACAATAGGTTCCTTCTAAACCAACTTTTCGAGGTCAAAAAGATAGAAAACGAGACAATCCACGAGTTTAATGTAAGAATTGACAAGCTTGTCTCTAATGTTCCCCAAGACCTAAGACCGACATAGCAAGCTATCCTTATCCTTTATTTGAACGCTTTTGAAAGATGGTTTGGTCTGAACCTTAAAGAAAAGAACCCTAATGACCTCAAAACTGCTCAAACCTGGGCTAAGAAAGCAGAAGCCAACATAAACCATATGGAAAAGAAGAATTTCTTTGATGCTTATGCTCCTTCATCTTCCCGTAGTGATCCAAACCCTAGGAGAGTTAAGGAACCTGTTACTAAGGAAAAACCTACTCTAGAGGTGATGTTTGAAACGATGAAAAGTCTCACATTGTTCACCAAAGACATAGCGAGGACTAGGGATAATGATAGATATAGAAATTCCTACAGCCCGAGACCCTATTGGAACAATCAAAGAGGGCCTGTAGATGACAACAATAGACAAGTCCCTAGAGAAAATGAGCCCACAGAGAATAAGAATGTGAACTTATGAGAGGAACCTGAGGAAGATCCTAAAGTATTTGACCCTGAGGATCAAGGCATAAACTTAGTTGAAGCCTTCACTGATGATGAGGATTTTGGTAGAATCCTACTAGAAGAGGAATATTGGGATGAAGAAGAAGATATGGTGTGCACCACAACGCAACCCACCACACAAGTGTACCAACGTAGAAACAAAGAACAAGACATTACCCCTTTCCTAGACAAACATTTAATCTCAGAAGAAGAAGAATCTGAGGAACACGATCTTTGCGACTATGACTTGGGGATTGATATAGAGCAAGAATTGCATAAAGTCATGCAAAATGTGTCCCTTAGTGAGTTAGTAAAGTTACCAGCAGTCAAGGATTAGGTTCAGCAATTTTTCGATAACATTCCAATAGCGAATATTCCTAGGACCGTTTATGAGTCGTACCATATTCAGAGTGTTAGAGGTAGGGAGGTAGAAGTAGATCCTCCTACTCAGATCCACACTACTATCTATGAGAGGCAGAGTGGGGGACATCCTCTTTTCTATCTCACATTACAAATTAACAACCTCTTACTCCATAACTACATGCTAGACTCGAGAGTTGCTATGAATGTAATAACCCAAAAATTCGTAAAAATTTAAAAAAATTTAAGTGACATAAAATGTCTAAAGTCGCAGCTAAGTAACTGCTAATGGTTAGCGGAAAATGAAACAGTTTATAAAAGAACATGGGATTGCTTCTTTAAAAGAACCTGTAAACTAATGGATGTAATCTTAAACACATGTGTTAGTACTATTAATGACTTAACAGCTTTAATTCTATCAGAGTTAGAAAAGGACTTGCATTTTGCTGCTGCTAGATATACTGATGATTAACTTTTGTCAAGTAGGTAAGAATTCTTGTATGAGATCAGGGCTTACTTAGCGTTCTGCTAACTCAATTGGATTGTTGGTTCCTTATAGGTTTGGCAGGTAAGCGTAAGATCTAGTAGGCGTTATTTAAAATTACGTCGAGAAACTACTTCCCTAGCATGATTAAGATGCTAGTTTTAGAAAAGGTTTAAATATGTTGCTTGTCTTCAAGGAGGTAATGTCAATTCTTTTTCTGTTGTTATAAATCCATAGTTGTATTTATAACTAACGCCATAATGACTTTTTACCAAAAACATAAACAAGGGTTTAAATTGCAAGAACAAGTACTTACCAAAGTACCTTCAATCGTCTCAAGATTATACCAGTGTTACACAAGGACTCGCCCCCCAGGGTCGGGGACGCGCCCCCCTCGCTCCCTGCGCCTCGGGGGCTTTTGGGGAAACGTTTCCCAATGTCTCAAAAATTAGGAACCTCTCGAAAACGCACAAGGGGGTGCGTCCCCTGTTCTACAGCGCGCTCCGATGAAGGGGGGCTCCCAGACGCCCCCCCGCCCCCTCCTGAAATTGGGGGGCTGCCAGACGCCCCCTCCTGAAACTGGGGGGCTCCCAAATATTTTTAGGATCTCAACAGCATGTTTTCCTTGATTTAGGAAAATCTCATATGGACACTACCATACATCAAGACATAAATATTAAAAAGTAATGCATCATACCAAGGTCCTTCATCTCAAATTATGCAGCAAGCTTCTTCTTACATTCACTGATGAGCTTCTCTTCACCTGTCAAAAATAGATCATCCACATAAAACAATAATATCGTAAGCCCATCATCTACAACCTTATAGTAAAGGTTGGAATCTACTTTACTCTTGGTAAAGCCCAAACTCATCAGGAAACTATCAATTCTTCCATACCACGCTCTGGGTGCTTGCTTCAACCCATACAATGCTTTCTTCAACCTGCACACGTGTCTTCCTATCATGTGTATCAAAACCTTGCGGTTGTTTGATGTACACTTCTTCTATCATACCATTCAGAAAAGCAATTTTTACATCCATCTGGTGTAGCTTCCATTTCATCTTAGCTACCAAAGCAAGGATAGTTCTGATTGAATTGTATCTGCTACTGGAGCGAAAGTCTCTTCATAATCAATTCCTCCCTTTTGAGAGACCCCTCGGGCTACAAATCTTGACTTGTATTTTTCAATATTGCCATTTGTTGAATGCTTCATCTTGAATATCCACTTTGAGGTTACTACAAATTTATCTTTTTATCTTGGTACCACATCCCAAACATCATTCTTTATAATGGACCGGTATTCCTCAATCATGGCATCCATCCATTCCTTTGTCTTTGTTGCTTCTTTAAAAGAAGTAGGTTCTTCATCCAAGGTTGCACATCAAGGCCACATAACTAAAGTATAGCCTTGGTCTTTTACTTTCTCTGAAGGTACCTTATGGAGCACCATACATTTTTGCATCTTGAATTATTTCACGAGCCCAAGCTGGTCTTCTTTTACGTGTGGTCATTTCATGAGGTGACGACATAAGTCTTTGAGGCTCTGTCATGTCATGGTCTTCCAGTATATGCTCTTCTTCAACATCTCTAACTAGTATTTTGTTAGTCTCTGCAACTCTAGGAGCTTTGTGCTCCTCTTCATGATCCTAAACTACTTTATTCTTTTTAGAATTGTTGAAATCTGCATCCTCATCAAATGTAACATCTCTGTTGATCTCAATCTCACGGTAACCTTGGATGTAGATTTTGTAAACTTTTGATTGCTCATTATAACCAACAAATATCCCCTTCCTTCCTAAAGTGTCCAACTTTGATCTCTTCTCCTTAGGAACATGTATGTATACAGGACAACCATATATCTTTGGGTGACTGACTTCGGGTTTCTCACCAGTAAACATTTCTTCTGGAGTCTTCTTCCCAAGAGCACTATGAGAGATTCTAATTTGCACATAAACTACGGTTCTATCTGCTTTGGCCCATAAATGCATAGGTAGATCTTAATCATGGATCATAGATTTTACTGCTACCATGATAGATCTATTCTTCCTTTCTGCCACTCCATTACGTTTAGGACTTTAGGGAATGGTGAGCTCCCTCTTAATACCAGCTTCTTTACAGAAATCCTTGAATTCACCTGATGTGAATTCTCCTCCATTATCTAACCTCAAGATATTGATCTTCTTTTCGGAGAGGTTTTCCACAAGAGATTCGAATTCTTTGAACTTCCCAAATACTTCATCTATATTCTTTAAAAAAAACCAAGTATTGTGGGAATAATCATCAATAAAGGAAACATAATAAACATACCCACTTAAAAGTGTAGATGACATCGGACCACATACATCGGAATGAATAATGTCCAAGATTCCTTTCGCTTTGCTATTCTTTCTTCTTCGTGTACGCATTCTTCCCATAATCTAGTGAACTTGGTCAACTTTCTTCTAGCACATATTCCTTTAATGAAGGAATCTCACTCCCTTGGAAGACCATTCAAGGTGGTCATCACAATTTTTGCTTCTTCCACCATGTCACCAATAGCTTCTAATTGTTCTTTAATCTGAGACACTCTTGTCAAGTATGACTAAATGGTTTCTACCTTCTGTATCTTCACATACTTGAGTTGATTTCTCAAGGTCATTTTTCTGTTGATGTTCCTTCCTTCAAATAGACTGAACAATGCATCAAACATTTCCTTTGGGGTCTTCTTTGAAGATACTAGAGGGATCAAGTGATCCTTGATGGAATCAGCTATGATCCTCTTAGCCTTTATCATATCCTTCTTATGCTTTGATTTAGCTTCATCTCCTTCTAGTTCTTGAACTTCTTCTTTTATGAAGCCTTCTAGGTCATGTTCTTCAAGAATGAGCATAATTTTATATTTCCATGCTCGAAATTTCTCAGCTCACTCAAGCTTGGCACTGTTTGTCATCTTTAATAAAATGAGAACTTCAAATATAGGAAATAGAACTGACCAGTAAGAGTGTTTTTCTAAAGACTGCTTCTGGCTAACTTAGGGTTTGACAGAGAAACCCTAATTTTTCAACTTGGAGGTCTTGGAAATGTGATTGGGGGAAAAGATGCGCCTCTCCAAGGCTAGTTGAGCAGTGAACTCCTTTTCCCAAAACTTTGGACAGAAGTACAAAAATTCTGATGCCCTAGTTTCTCCCGACAATAGTGTTAGGGCTAAAAATGAATATTCTCGGATCTGGAATCTATCACCACAGAAGATACACCCTCCTAGGGCGAGTTGAATAGACCTTTTTCGGCCAATCTGACAAGGGAGTTGCTCAGAATAGTAAACCCTAACTTGTCTAAGTTGTTGTATTGCTGTTGCACAATGACTTCTTTCAAGTTGGCTCTGATACCAAGTTAGAATTTTAATGGTTATATGAAATCTTCAACAATTTAACCATAACCAATAGGATCACTGAAAGAAAGACAAGTACAGTAGCATAAAAAAAACAGTAAATGAAATTGGCAGTAAATGAAAGCATAAACAAAGATTCCCAAGGATAAATACCTAAGAAAACCTCTCCAAAAGCATGTAATATATAGACTGAAACTGTTAGGTTTTCCATTTACCGTTCATTTGCAAAAATAAGAAAAAATGCTACAACAATAATAAGCCAGGATTCAGAAACAAAAGTATTCAGCAACTATTACCTTAAAAATGATTCGTGAATATCAGAATATCTTGGTTTGTCGCACATTTGAATTAATTTATTTAACCTATGACTCATGACGTGTTTTCTTCACATAAAATACATTTAAAAATAATTATAGCCAGTAGCCACCTGATCAATAAGGATGGCTTTTGACAGACCACTGCATTTCTTCACTAGATAAGTTGCATCATATTCCTGCACAAGGAAAGCAGTCGAAGTGTAACTTTTCCACGCATGAAATTATATTCACCATTTTCAAAAATGCAAATTTGAGATGAAGAAAATTGACCAGATTTGAAACTCCTAGTCCTAAATGCTTAGAAATGAGTAAGGTACCTCCCAACTAGATTTGTCATCACCCAAGTAATTCAAGAACGCCTTCTGACCCCATGGGCAATCAATGGGATTCACAATGGGTGCAAATGCTGACACAGACTGTAATAATCCATCAATAATTGTAAGGAAGGAGAACCATTTACATTATAAAGATGTTCTCTGTCTTTGCTAAGATAAGAAGTTCAGTCTAAAAGCACACACCTTATATTTGTTCTGATTTTTTAAGAAAACTGTCAGAGCTCCATGCCCCCCCATAGAATGCCCAAAAATAGATGCATTTGAAGTATCTAGCTGATGAAAGTGAGAACTTAAAAATTTAGGCAGTTCATCGACAACATAATCGTACATTCGCCAATTTGCCCACTTCCCTTGAGTAGCATTCAAATAAAATCCAGCACCTGTATAAATCAAATTGACCATTGCACCTTACACCTTTTCTAGATATCAGGTTTTTTCATGTCATACATCTCCATAAAGTTCTCAATAGCAACAACAAACATGAAATAATTATACAAGCACATTGTGTGAGATTGCAACAGTTGATTTTACCAAAATAAAGTAAAGCAAGCTCATGTTCCCATACCTACACCAAAATCCCAGCTATCGGACTCCCCTTCAACATTTAGACCTCCTGTTTCAAATTATCAACAACACAAACAAGCTATGGTGTTAAACATTGTTTGCTTACTAAACAGGAAATTTTATAGGTGAAAAACATGAGAACTGCAAAAGTAATTCACAGATTACACAAAGCCTACATAAATCACAAGTACATAGATATTGGCTATAGTCTATAACTAAATTCCATAGAATAACACAATGCTTAGTTATGATTAAGATGAATCAGGGGTACAAAAGAAACACAAAATTATGAAAAAGTATAGATAAATATTTATGCCCACATAAAAAACATTAGGTCAAGAAGGATTGATTGTTGTGAAGACCAATAGTGTAATGGAGGTCAAGGTAAAGCAAATCATTATATATTCAGCAAAGCATCACTCGATCCCTCACATTGCAAAGAAGAGAAGCATTAAAGCTATGTTTGATACTTTGGTTAGTTTATTTCAAAGTACTTCTGTTTCTCAACAGATGCTCTTGAGGAACAAAATTTCAGCCATCTGCACGGGTAAGATAGATATAGTGGTGAGATACCTTACCAAGGTCACAAAGTCGAAGGACTGATTGGCTAACATAGGGACAAAAGTGAAGGATCGGGAATTGGTGTCCATTGCCTTGAATAGAGTTACTCCATCTTGGATGGCTTTTGTCCAAGGTGTTTGTGCCCGTCAGACCTAACCGAAGTTTGCAAAGCCTTGGGATAACCTTGTGCAAGAAGAGATCGGGTTGGAGACCTTTTCAGCACAACAAAATGAAGTAGAAGTAAGTAACCTTCATTGGAAAGGGAAAGAAGGGAGGTCCAGGAAAGAAAGATTTGAGTAAGGTGAAAATGTTTTAGGTTTCACCAGATGTGATATCATGCCAACCAATGTCCAAATTAGAAGAAGGTGAAGGCCAAGCAACGGATACAAGATGTGGGGATTCTAGGTGTTGTAGTAGGACTCATGGATGAATTATCATCCCAACTTGAGACTGCTTTCACCATGGTCCCTTGTTTATCTTCTAACATTTTGTCAAGTGTTGGATGGTATGTGGAGAATGGGGCATCAAGACATATGACGTAATAAAGGATAGTCTTTAGCAAGCTTCAACAGAAAGAGGGAGGTTTGGGAGGTTTTAGTGTTGAGTTGGGTGATAATGCTACTTATCCTGTGAGAGGATTGGTCTCCATTTCATTCATGCTACCATCGGGTGATGTTCTTGAGTTGAATGATGATTTGTTTGTTCCTAGGTTGAAGAAAAATCTTCTTTTAGTTTCTTGTATGGCAAATCTCCAGTACAGAGTTGGATTTGAAGAATAGTGTCGCATTACCAGTGACTGTTGTCTAGTAAATACAAGGACTTTGGCCAAGGGTGTGTTAGATGGTGGCCTTTATTGGATGCTTGTTGATCTTATGGCACTTGTATATTCCAGTGAGAAACTGGATCAGCCTTCTAGACTTGAGGAGGTGCATGTAGAGCAATAATAGAGCATGCATGAAGGGATGACATAGAGATAGATTCAAAACCATTTGTGGAATCAGTGATTGATTCCAGGCTTGTATATGATGGGAGTGTTGTAGAGTACAGGACAAGGTTGTTGGATTCTCTCAAGCAAAGGGAGTTGACCTTGATGATACTTTGGCTTCAAGATCCTCTCAGAGAGAGGAAGTTGACCTATAAACCCTAATGGATGTGTGATAAAAATCACATGTGGACACCCATGACAAAATGATGGGTAGCACTCAATATGGAGAAAGTAAGACGAAACCATATTGTTTTGTTGCAAGAAACTATTGCTATGTCCAACCACAAGGTTATTCAACTTTGTAATGAAGTTGACTCTATACATGATATTAATCCCTCTTAGCAAAGCTACCGTTTATTCATTTGTAGAATGAAAATGCAGAACTGTAAGGAGGAAAATAATTCATTGCAAGTTTTTGCTTCAACATCTATTTGAGCATCTACTCTTGTTTCTGCAGGCACATTTGAGCTTTCCTCTTCTTACATCAGTGAAATATGGGAGAAAGTAGACATGTTGTAAGAGGATATTCAACCCATTGTTG
Organism: Pseudotsuga menziesii; assembly: GCA_001517045.1. Lineage (NCBI taxonomy): Eukaryota > Viridiplantae > Streptophyta > Pinopsida > Pinales > Pinaceae > Pseudotsuga > Pseudotsuga menziesii. The sequence goes on from LPNX010050094.1 coordinate 101,889, forward strand.
CAAACATCGGCAATGGCAAAAAATCGGCAAGGGTCCGGAAGACAACTTCTCGGCAACATCGGGGAAAAAATAAGCAAAAATTGGCGAACCACGGCAACCGTTAAAAAATACAAAATAAATTTATTTTTTTCAACTTTTTAAACATATAAACCAACAACGTCAAATAAATACATTGGCACATAAATATAGGAAAAACACCGATATATATGATGTAGTTGGTGCCAAATCAAAATGACACATCAAAGTCAATACTAAATCCTAAAACCTAATAGTTGTCCAATAAAGGGCTCAAAAGTGGATAACCAATACAAAATGTCATCAAATATATAAATGTATCTCATCATCATGAGTCATCTACAATGACAAATCTAGCAGCTAGCTATCATCCTATCCTATCCTAGAGAATCAATGACCTCTCCCCCTTTTAGTATCCTATCATAGAGAATCAATGACCTCTCCCCCTTTTATAGGAAAAGATCATGGGTCATTTGCCAATAGAAGTTCCTACATCATCTATGTAGAAGTTTCCCCCAAATTTTAGTAAACGTTGAAGAGGACGTCGAGGTCTTCAACATAGGGGACCCCACCATAAATACCAAGCTTGAAAAAATCGCCGCAAAATCGGCAAAAATTGGAAAAATCGCGATTTTTTCCTCAGGCCGATTTTTCGCCAAGGAAAAATCGCGATTTTTTAAAAAAACTTGGAGGCACACTTTTTTCTAAAAAAGTGCCAAGTGTTGAAGGTATGTGCATTTTATCCATTGTTTTTCTATCTTTTGTCGTGGACTGTTTGAAAGATTTTTTGCATATTTGTTTTACTATTTCATTACCTATTTCTTTGCTATTTGTTTTTACTATTTTGCCATTGATTTCCATGCCCCAAAAAATGAAAAACAGTCCCAATGTAAATGGGGGTTTTAAGAAATTAGAATGGAAAATAGCATGCTTGTTTTTTTACTTCTTAGCAGGCCTGACAAGAGACCCATGATATTTTCCCGTAAAAGGGGAAGAGGGCATTGATATTAGATAGCTAGATGCTAGTTTTCCTCAGATACATTTATATATGTTATGTCATTTTGTATTGTTTAAACTTTATACACTTTTGAGTCCTTGATTGGACAACTATGATGTTTCAGACTTTCAGTATCAACTTTGATGTATCGTTTTATATTTGGCATGACTACATGATGATGATATATATCAGTGCTTTCTTCATATTTATGTTCCAATATGTTTTTCTAATGTTATTATTGCTTTATATGTTTAAAATTCTAAAAAAAATGCATGTATTTTCTATTTTTTAATGTTTGCCGACTTTTGCCGATTTCTCCCTATTTTTTCGCCGATGTTACCAAGAAGTTGTAATCAAGACCCTCGCCGATTTTTTGCCGAGGCCGAGTTTTTCAACATTGATAAATACTACAAATTTTATAGAATAATACATGCAAATTGAAACATAAACCATTGAAAGTTAATTGTTTTATAAATTATAATCTAAGAGACCATTACATACATGGTCACTGATAACAATGTAATATAATAAATCATAAATGATCTTTCTAAAATAGACTATCACCATCATAATCTGGGTGCATATAGGGGTTGGTGCTCTTGATTAAACATCAATCCCATACCCTCATAACATGATAGAATCGAAGGGAAATGCTGCATTTTGGCCAATCCTGAAATCCTGAAAACAGTTAAGCCTACTGAATTCTTAATGGGATATAAATTCTACTTTTTCCATATGAAGTCTGATGAGGTTGGAACCACTCTCAAACATCCTAAAACAATTAACGGTAATATTAAAAATTTAAGTAAAAGAAGCACACTTTAAGAATTTAACGTCCTCTTGTAACAATGGCAATGACAAATAAAAACCCAAAAAACGTCCTTTAAGTGTGTAAACCCCAAGCATGGGCAATTTTTTCTACTCCAGAGCGATTTTTTGCATACATCGTGATTTCCAATTTTTTGGTAAAATCGCAATTTTTTCCGGCCAAAAAATTGGCTCACATATAAAATCACGATTTTTTACGATGTGCCAAAAAATTTTGACGATATCTTCAACACTAATTTCAACCTATGTCACATGATCTTACTTCTTCTTTTGATGCTTTAGTGGATACTCATGGATTGTTAACTCTTTTTTAGAAGCATGCTCAAGGAAGTGGATCCAAATTACTTCGTTAGATGGGATATAGTTGGTCGTGGACTTAATATAGATGGACAATGTATTATTACTTCTATTGAAGTGATGACATCTATGAGAGTAGGCCTTGGATATGAGACCTCATCAATAGATGAGAGTCATTTTGATCCTTCAACAATTGATTTGCACACGGCATAAGATCCTTCACCATTTGTTGATTTGTCTAGAGATGATGTGCCAGAGCTCGAGTCTCGCTTCTACTGATTATTACTATAGTTAAGCGGCAATCACATCCTAAAACCTCATTTCAGTAGGAACAAAATTCTTCACCATCAACATCTCGATCATATCGGCACCCCCAACTTTTTTTATCGAAGGAATTCATCCATGCATCAAAATTCCTCTTGGCAAGGTATCAATGCTTCTTACAAATCATTAGAGAAGAGGCATAGACAACATAATCTTGGGTTAGTGTCAACTCTTACGGTTTATTGTGGCTAGATTAATGATTGGTCATGGTGACATTTAAGCAAGTGTTTGAGGACTTCATGTTGATGTAATTTGTTGATTAATACACCTATAGAGTCTCAATTGCTCTTCTTCATTGATTCAATGCAACAATGGTCTTTGGCTTATGTTCAACTTTTAAGAGGATATATCTTGTGATATAATGAATCCTCTCTGAAGTCTTATTCTCAAATTAAGTGGGGATGTTGAATATAGGTGTGTAATCTTCAATTTCGACTACGGACAAACTTATTTAAAGTTGGTTTTCCATAAACTCGGCCTTAGTGATACTCAAGTTGGTTATCCATAAAGCCACTTCTAGCTATATTTGAGTTGGGTGGGTGAGGTATACTCAAGCTAGGTGTCCATAAACCCACTTCTAGCTATGTTTGAGTTGGGTGGGTGAGGTATACTCAAGCTAGGTGTCCATAAACCCACTCTTAGTATTCAAGCTCTCTTGTATTCGAGTTGGGTATCAATAAATCCACTCTCAGTGTTCGAGCTCTCTCTGTTGTATTTGAGATGGGTATCCATACACCCCGTCTCGGATGTATTTGGGTGAGCTATATGCACCCTGGATATTCATGAACCCATTCTTAGCTATATTCAAGTTGGGTATTATGGAGTTGACCGAAGTTTAATTGAATTTACAAATCACACATAAAATACAGGATTTGCCACCTGCATTTTACAAACACTTAGAAGTTCAGTAACATATTTTGTTTTCTTTGTTTTCATCATTAGAATACTCTCTTGCTCAAGCTATCAGTAATAAGAAGAGAACTACGCCTATTTTAAGTGGCCTTATGAGAGGTTTCACAGAGTATTTTTTTGCTTTTCTTTCTTTTTCAAATACCACTTTGTAAACAAGACCGTCTGAAGCAAGGCTTTCTTTTGTCATTTGCGACTTAAGGCATCAAAGAGAGTGACCAATTTTGAAACTTGAATTTGTCATTATAGTGCCAATCTGTTGCATGGGACAGATTTACTCCATAATAGGACTCAATCCTCAAGACAACCAGAATGAGAATCAAATACTAAATTAGTGTTGCTAGTAATGTTGTTAATAACGCTCTCAGTCTACAACCACTAGATAATGAGCAACCAAAGGAAAGATGGTGAAGCAGGACCAGAACCAGATGAATGGGTAAAAATGGACATCATGGAAAAAAATGCCCTATTGCAACAAATTTAAGTCACCCCTGTTGAACATAAGCAAAGAAGAACTATTAAATCTGCATACAGCTTTTGAGTATGATGACAGGAAGAAAACCTTAATAGTCAAAACAGCAAAAGGAAAGCATAAAAAGGGCAAGGCAAAAACTACTGACTTTAAAACAGAGACACAGGTTATTGATGCAGCCAGCTTAAATGCTACAGCTGCTATGAATCTTAGCAAATTAACTACCCATGTTGTTGAGATCAAAGTACAGAAACAAACCTTGGAAACTATGTTGCAGGAAACTTGGCCACCCCCCACGTTTCCAGCCCGTTTCCTGACGGAAACTCGGAAACCCGTACCATACGGCAGGGAAACCCGTTTCCAATTGATGGGGACCGTTTCGCGTGTTGGAAACTCCTTTCCTAAAAATGGAAACCCATTTCCAAATCGAATTTCACAAAAATCCCGCGTTTCCTTCCACAGTCCGCCTAAAACACTTGTTTTTTTAATTTTTTGGGTTTTTGCCTTTTCCGGCTACGGTTTTAGAGCCTTCCAGAATGTTCTTTATGCCTTGGGTTTGTTCTAAAATAACACCAATGCCTCCTTTTTTCCATCACGACTTATCCTCAACGCTCATTAGTAGCTCACGGTCCATTGGCATAACTAACAGTGCATTGGCATAGCTCAAGGCTTACGGATCATCATCACGGATCTTTGGCTTTAGTGTAAACATTATCTTGGGCAGGACGGCTCATCCTCACGACTCTTTGGCAGCCCACACCTCCATTTCCAGCTCATGGTGGTGGTGCAAAGGTCACAGTGGAGGCTAAAAAAGTGGACACGGTGTTGGCAGCTGGTTGGGTTGCTGAATATTGACAGTGTGGTCACGGTGGTGCCATTTTGTTTTGCAGATTGGTGGAGGATGAAGATGAGCCCGAGCATGATGACTATTAGTCTTCAGGCTTCAACTCATGTTTTCTTTATATTTTCATTGTTGATGTTGATGTAGTATTGTACTTGTAGCCTCATATATAAAGGCTGCTTTTGGAATTTGGATATATATGTATTAGCGGCTTAACCTCATTTTGAAGGTTGTTTTTTGGCTATTTCCACTTGCATTATGGAATCACTTATGAAATTATGAGTAAAAATGTTAAATGTGATGTTGAATTTAATCTGTATATAATTATAATATATATATATATATCGTGTTTCCCCGTTTCCTAAATTTTGGGGAATCACGTTTAGAACACGTCCCCGTTTCGTGCAACTTAGCTTGGAAATAGTAATTCTGAAAAATAAAGTGGCAGAAATTCAAAAAGGATTAAAAGAATATTATGATTTCATGTATACTACTCCTCTGGAAATACAAACTGAATCTTCTAAGCTTCCTGCAGTCCTAGTGACTGAAGAAGAATATCTAAGCAAAGTGCAGTTGGCAAAGTTCGGCCTAAAAGAACTTAAAGAGACTATACTTAAAATGGTCGATGACAAGCAAAAAGTTCCTGTGTGAACTTAGGATCTATCTATTATCTGGATAGTTCAAATTCTGTTATTAAAAATGTCAAATAACACCCAGAAACGAGAATGAAGAGAGATAAGCACTTCTGAGAAGAATATGTTGTTAGATATATCTCTCCCACTTGTCTGCTTTGGACAGAACAACTTGCATTGATAAGAAGTTTCCCAGCGACCACAAGTTGAGCAAAGTCCTATCATCCTAGTGACATTGACTTAGGCTAATTGAGAATTTGGAAGTGGCACTACCTGAATTAGAAGTGGAGAAGGGAAAACTGCAAGGTCCCCTGATTGTTACAATGAAACAGTCTAATTGCCTAATATCAATTGAAGGTTCTCAATTAGTTGAAGAAAAACTTAAAAGGTTTTTATAACCAACATTAAAGAGCTCAAAGATTTTGACAGTTGCACTGCCATCATTGTTGATGATATCAAACATTGGCAACCTGGTGCATATATTAAGACATATCAATAATATAACTGTCTAGATGGCCAATGTGTAGATATACAGCAGTTAGAAGAAAGAATCTTAGAAATCAAATCACAGTGTTCAGGGATATGAGGGCCTCACCAAAACCAAATCTTGAAATTTGTTTATGATCAAACGGTTGAATGGCAAAAAGAAGGGGAACAACCAGCTGACAGTTAGTAGAAGTTTCTTCCAAGAAAATGGTGCTTTTATCCCTTCAATTACTCTTGGAATATACAAAGATAGAGGAGGAAGCAACAGCAAAGGATTCTCAACTTTGTCTTCCAAACTTGCCATCGCAAGGTTTCCCTTACTGCTTCTCTTTGCTTTTTCTATTTGCTAAAGTCTTCTACCTTAATATATGTTACCTCCCGAACTAGCATGTCTGATTAAAGCCTAAAAGAACAATGCTAACCCAAAGGCAACCTAGAAGGTTTTCCCACCGTCACCTCAAGAACTCCCTCTCTACACTTTAGGTTGGCTCTTCTCCAACACAAGGGGGGCTTCCCTAAGATAGGATTGTTAAAGCTACGACAATGATGGATAAAGTGATGTGAAGAGATAGCTTAGCAAAACATTTTGTCTTTATAGTATAGTGAAAAAAAAGAGTGATGGAAGGACCAAGAGACTAGTGCCAATCCAACAAAGGGAAAAATGGAGTCAAGGGGCTAGTCCAAGAGGATGAGTACATGAATGGTTAAGATAACAACAACCGCATATGCATGCCACAATGAAACCCTGACATGCTGAAAAATGATTGTAGAACTTAACTTGAAGGGCCTTGATATGCCCCAGATTCTCTGCAGTGCACCCTACAAAATGTGCCAAAGAGGGGGGTCTTTTTGCATTTGTAAAAGGCCAAGTTGAGATTTGTTTATGTAAAAGTGTTGGTCTAGCGAGATACATGACCCTTGGTCTGGTCAGAGGCATCCAAGGTAGGAGTAATATAGGGGTTTATGCATAATAGTGTAGTCTTGTAAGTGAGGCATCCCTCTTGAAGGGTCTCTCATGTTTGGGCCCTGGCATTTTTCTTTGCCCTAACGAAGTCAAAGGCTAACACAACCTAGTGTTTCTTGTTCTTGGCCTTGCCCTAGTTTTTTCGAATATTGAATTGCCAATTCTCAGGAGAAACGTTAACCACAATTTCACAATACTCAAAAGGAATAAGACCTAGAACTTTTACCCTCATCTTCACCAAAAATTTATTTTTACAACATTTCTTGTATTATATATTAGAAAAAAATAAGAAAACCCTAATAATCAAATATTTTGAAAAATCCCAAAAAAATGGCATTGTACTTGTTTTAAATTACTTGTTTATATTTATTGTAATAAATTTATGAGTTGATTATATTGCTTAAAAATCCATAAAAAGTGATTTTGTAGCTCAAATAAGCTCTAAAAGGGGTGACGTCAGCGCTAGGGAGGGTGACATCATCTTCTCAAGGCTGGTACAGCCTTGTTGCAGGTCTGGTATAATTGTTTCGCAGGTCCATTTTTTACAGAATATCAAACACTAGTGGTTCGAAAGGGTTCCTACTTCATCTCCAAGCCTTGGTGGTTGACCCTAGGGGATTTTCAAGTGCCAAATCAAGACTTTCATTCATTACTATTGGTTATTACAGATATGAAGTTGAAATCATTCATTACATTCATTACTATTGGTTATTACACATTCCCAAATCTCCTCAAGTTTGTTTGCAAGTATATACGACCAAAGGAGAAGGCCTAAAGAGAGAGGAGAGTGCATAGTGGTGACACTAGGTAGATCTCCTGAAGTTGTCAATCTTAGCACTGGCCCTCGAGACTTAATCTTGTTGATTTTTCTGAGCAGCATCGACAGCCATTCTCTTAGGAGAATGGGGACGGGGACACCTAGTCTGGGACTACGGTGTGGACTCAACCTAGAGTTGAGTGATCATTCTGTTGAATGATGATATCTGGTCCGGGACCACGATATGGACCCAGTCCAGCACTGGGGGGGCTCAACCTTGAGTTGAGTGACCATTCTGTTGAATGGTGACATCTGTCCGGGACAAGGATGTGGACCCAGTCCAACACTGGGGTGACTCAACCTTGAGTTGAGTGACCATTCTGATGAATGGTAACATCTGGTCTGGGACCAGGATGTGGAACCAATCTAGCACTGGTAGACTCAGCTTAGATCTGAGTGGCCATTCTTTTGAATGGAGGCAACTGGTCAATTACCAAGATTTTACCTAGTCCAAGACTAGGGACTCAACCTAGGGCTGAGGGCCATTTTCCGAGAGAATGGAGGCGCTTGGTCTATTACCAAGTATTTGACTTAGTGTCAAATTATGCAGCCGATGGCTGAGGCACCTGGTATGTTGCCAGGAAGACGCTATAAGCTCTAGACCGAGTCTAGGCATGTGTGACACTCTTACCCTCGACCAATGGGCTTTGCGATCTTCTCCAAGGCTTAGCTACCCTTGGTTAAGACACCTTAGTGCCCGATCTTGGTGTCACACAGAGTGTGAGATAAAAGCATTTGTAATTCTCTCTGTTTATGATGATGTACTTTGAGTGGGTTTAAAGGACCCTATGACCACTTGTTTTGGACCACATGAAGGCTAAAGGTAAAAGTCAAAAATACATAAGGACCTTTGGACCACAGGAAGGCTAAAGGTAAAAGTCAAAAATACATAAGGACTTTCAGACCACAGGTAAAAGTCAAAAATACATAAGGACCTTTGGACCACAGGAAGGCTAAAGGTAAAAGTCAAAAATACGTAAGGACCCTTGGACCACCAAGGAGTCAAAGTAAAAATACATAAAAGGTCTTTAGTACCTTAAAGCTAAAAGTCAAAATTAGAAAAGAATAAAATAATATTATTTTGTTCTTTCTAATTTTGGTCCACTTACAGGTGACTCAAAGGATATAAAAGAAGATCAATCCATTTCATTCTTACACACACTTTTGCTCTAACAGGTTCAGCTGCTCTATAGAAGAAGAACTCACTGGTTTTGAGAGAAGATAATTTTGATGTTGATGCCCTAGCATGGATGAGTCTAGTTAGGGCATCCACATCCATTGAAGAGAATTCCTAACCTAGGTTTTCATCAACAAAGAATAACAGCAACTTCTTCTTCTTTTGTGCTAGGGCTTTACCCTAGTTCTCTCTAGATCTTCACAGGCAACTCTCCTCTCCATGAGCAGCTCTTTTCTGCACAGACAGGCTGCAACAATCCACAGTTGCCCCTCAACCTTCATAGCCAACTTCTCCCTTCATTGGGCAACTACTATCCTCCACCGAGTAGCCTCCACTCATCAACGGGCAGGTTGTTCAACCCTTCTTCCTCCTCTGGGAGACCTTTCACAGGTCTCAGCACTTCCACCAGCAGACCCGACAGTCTGGGCGGGCACTAGCAAAGCTAGGGCAAACTATTGGGCAGCACCCAACAGGCCCAAAGTTCACGGGCAGACTGCCGGTGCATCTAAGCTTGCACAGCAAGCCCTAAACAGACCATGAGCCAACCCTCCGAGCAATAGCAGAACAGCCTGAGAGAGCTAGGACAGCAAAAGATTAGCCCGAAAAAGGCTCAGGCAAAACAACAAGGAATCAGGGCAGCTGCTTGTGTATTCGGGCAGCAGCAAAATAGGCCCAAGCAGGCTAGACAAGGCTCGGGCATATCATAAGAGTTCACGGCCGCTGCAATTTAGCTCGGGCAGCAGCAAAAGAGAATCCGGGCAAACATAATTCAGATTCAGGCAGGCAAAAGAAAATCCGAGTAGGCTATCTGGTCAGATCTGGATTTTTGGGCAGTCTGATCTCTCTGAGCAAGAGAGAGAAAATTAGGGCAAAAAGCCCTAGTTTGACAAAAACCCTGATTGGGTGTTTCTTGTGTAAATTTATATTCAGTGATTTTCTATGGTACAAGCCCATTAGGGTTTGTGGATTATTAAAGAACTCGGTCATCTCATTTACGAGATGAATTACTAATGCTTTTGGGGTTTTTGTCCTTTAAAGGTTTCCCCAGTGAAAAACTCTTGTGTTCAATGTGTTGATGTGTTGATGTGATTTACTACACTTGTCATTTGTTTATGTTAGTCTGCAAATTTTTAAAAGTATTCATGCTAATGCTAAAAACTCAACAAATCGAAAGGGTGTTAATTTGTGAGGTAACAATTTTTTGCATTGTTGTTGAAGACCGTCAAACTCTTGTGTCCAATGTGTTGACGTGTTGATGTGATTTACTACACTTGTCATTTGTTTATGGTAGTCTGCAAATTTTTAAAAGTATTCATGCTAATGCTAAAAACTCAACAAATCGAAAGGGTGTTAATTTGTGAGGTAACAATTTTTTGCATTGTTGTTGAAGACCGTCTAAAGAACGTTTTATGACAATTTGGGCACGTTGTTGGGTCAAAGCCAAATCTCCTAGGCATTATTGACAGATTTTGTGAGAAAGCATTTCTTGAAGTTGAGGTAATTGTGTCTTGTACTTTAATGGGATTATTGTTAAGGACTAACCTTGCAAGTCTTATATGGTGAATCACTAAAGAAAATACAACAAAAAGATGCACTTTAAGACAGATGTCTCAGCTATTGATGACATTATTGGGTATAAAGGGTGAACACATCCATTAGTTAAGAAGAAAAGGTTCATCTTGGAAACTCCACTGAAGCATTCTATTCAATGTGACTAACATCTTTTCTGATCCTGGGGAATATACAGATTGGCTTCTAGAAACCTATGGCCTTTTGGATTTCTCAAATATTTGGGCTCTCGCTCATGAAGAACTAGAAGTAGATATAAGGGAAACTCCATAATTTCATGGCAAAGAAAATTCGAGTTTGGTTTCTCTTGTAGCCTTTTTCGTATTTGACAAGGATAATGGCATCCTTTATGAAAAGGATATGATGGATTGTTTCTCATGTGGATTTGAGGACAATGCAACAAATTGGTATAAAGCCTTGGAAAAAGAACAATTACATCTTTTGCAATCCTTTTGAAAGCATTGTATAAACGTTGGTGCCATAGTGATATTGATTAGTGGCTACCAAAAGTTCAAGAGGCCAAGACATTCTGTGATGCACAAAAAATTGTGGAAAAGGGTACCGAACCAGCATTAAAGGAAGAAGAAAGAGTCAAAGAAGAAGACGCTTCTAGTTCATTCATAGAAGATGTAGCTATTATCAAAGAATGTCATGAAGAAGATCAACACCTAGAAAGCTCTCATGAAGAAGCCATTCTTGAAGAAACTTGCATTACAGATTTTGTTGAAGAAGCCAAGTGAGAGGACATCTCAAGCCCTATGCATGAGGAGGATGATACTTTTGAAAATAAAAACAAAAGTGTCCTAGAAAATCAAACCGAGGAAATCCATGATGAATACCTAAAGAATGAGCTTGAAGAAGAAGAACATGAAAATAAAGAATCCCTAATTCAAGAAAGTGAAGAAGTAGTTAGCTCTCCTTACTATTGTTTCAAATATTCTTATGATCTCTTAGGCCTTTTGGAAGAAAGTGGCAAGACTCCTTTGTGTGATGAAGAAGACAATTATTATTGGAGGTTTTTCCGAGCTCCCATCTATCACCCTTCAAGGCCTAAGAGTGTTGTACCTAACCCTATGGATCATATACATTCCGAGGAAGATGTCCATGATTTTTTCTCGCCATATGAAAGTGAAGAGGTTGACAATTTGGATCAACCAGAGCTGGTTTTTATGCAGATCTAGAACGAAATGAAGAAGCTCTTGAAAATCCATTCCCCATTGAAAACGATGTTGAAGACAACATGGTTGATGAAGGTACAGTTAATGATTCTTCGTGTTCTCCTGATGATGAAAGTTTGGTGAGACTTCTTTCCTCTTTTGCTATTGAAGACAAAAAATTTGAATAAGACAAGTTTGAGGATCTCTTTGTTGTTGAAGATGGTTGCCACGGATACAATGATGTACATTTTCCTAGTGAACATGATATGGGTATGTATTATTGGAAATTCGTTGGAGAGCCCATATATGATTCTTCCAATAAGGGAATTTCAAATTTTGAAGACCTTGGAGAACCTACCTTTGATGAGATACCTCATGATTTGGTTTAGCCATGCTTGCTCACCATTGATGATGATAAAAGATTATATATAGAGACTTCTATTGCGGATGTTGAACAACCAAGTTCACCCTCCCCTAAGGTGGATATCAAGCATCATTGAGAGCCATACTTTTCAAGGACTAATGCATGTTTTGGACAACAATAAGGTGGTTTTATTGCAGGGTTAGAGAGGCAAAGTGTCCCCTCTCCTAGGGAAGATTTGAGGTCTCTTTTCCAACTGTATCATTTAGAGATTCCAGCTGGTTCGAAAGTCATCTGGGGCAGCGAACAAGTTTTGAAAAGCAAGTTCAATATGAAGGCAGTTTGTACTCAAGCCCTATCCAAGCTTGGATAGAGGGGGCTTATAAAAGAGGTCTTAGGTTTGAGGCCATCCAGATCCGTGATCTTTTCCATTATTCCAACCCCATCTCGATGAAGGTAATGACATCTACTCAACTTATCATTGACATGCTTTTGTCTTGGACTATTGCCAAAGATAAGAGAAGAAGCCATGCCATGAATGATATGCTAAGGTGGCTTCACTAGTGATATGATTTCACTTTGCTTATTTTTGTTACCATGCTTAAAGTAGGTAGGTAGGTTGCATAATCTCTTGCATAAGCATTTTGATGTGTCATTTGCTTTACCCATGCATTACAATCGTTGTGTTATTTTCATGCATTTCCTATTTTTCTTTGAACAAGGCAGGGCAGATTTACCTGCCCCTTTGCGTTTGATGATCTCCATCATTTGAAGAGTGTGTAGGTCCACAGGTGCCAGAATTCATTGGTTCTCACGCAATTCTAAAGAAGCGCATGTCTTGCAATTGGAACCAACTAATATGCCGAAATTCTCTGAAGCACACCCTACCAGATGTGCCAAAGAGGGAGGTCTTTTTGCCATTGTAAAAGGCCAAGTTGGGGTTTGTAGGTCTAGCGAGGCTCATGACCCTTGATCTAGTCATGGTAGGTCTTCTTGGTCCTCATTTCAAGGAGTGTTGGCCTAATGGCTTTGTTAACTACCCCTTAATGGGTGGAAGTCCCTCATCATGCTTGGCATTTTATGCCCTAGGTGGGTGTCTAGTGCACCTTGGAATGAATTCATTAAGACACATGGCTTAGGGACTCCTTGCCACACTTATGTTTTATGCTTTATAGAAGTTGATTGCGCTTGTAAAGGTTGTCATACTCGCCTTAGCACACCTCATTTCTACCCCCTTGAACCTTATATTGTTGTATTATACCTCACTCTTGGTCATCTTGGTCTTGAAGAGCAAATCGTCCCCCATCCAAGCAAGCTTAAAGAGGTCATACCAACCTAAGGAGAGCGTTGAGGGAAAAAGACACATGTTGGGGCTAGATGAGGTATGGCGTCCTTCTTGCAAGCTCTACCCATGATCAAGTTGAAGCATTTCATCATTTTTTATCATTATTTTATGTTCTATAAGGTTTAGTCCCCAAATTGTGGGTGACAAAAACTAAAAAATCATTAAAAGTCATTATAAAGAAAATTTAGTTAGGTCGTCTTAAAGGAGGATTAAGTTAGCCTTTTTTGTACTATAAATAAGGCATCTCCTCTTGATTCGTAATCAACATCACGGGATCAAATAAGACAATGATTATTTTTCTTCATGTGTACATGAACAAATAAGTGGTGTACACCACCTTTCTTGGTCAATTCTAGGGTTTCAAAGATCAAAGTTTGATGAGTGAGGTTTATTTACTATCTTTCAATGCGTGTCTAAAGTGGAAGGATTTTTGAGGTGTTGTTATCTTCTCCTTTGATTCTCACTTGTGGTGAGAACTCTAAGTCACATGTCTTGCTGTGTTAGACACATTCAAGGTAGGAGTAATTTAGGGTTTTATGCATAATAGTCTAGTCTTGTAAGTGAAAAATCCCTATTGAAGGGTCTCTCTTATTTGGGCCTTGGCATCTTTCTATTCCCTAACTAGGTCAAAGGCTAAGGGTTTCTTGGCCTTGCCCTAGTTCTTTCAAATATTGAATTGTCAATTCTTAGGGGAAACGTTAACTACAATTTCTCAACGCCTAGAAGGAATAGGACCTAGGTCTTTTTACCTCATCTTCACCAAAAATCTCATTTTACAAAATTCCTTGTATTATATATTGGAAAAAATACAAAAGATCAAATATTCTGAAAATCCAAAAGAAAAAAATGTTTTGTCGTTGTACTTGTTTTACTTGTTTATATTTACCACTAAAATAAATTTATGAGTTGATTATATCGTTGAATAATCCATTAAAATTAAAAAAAATCCATAAAAAGTGATTTTGTAGCTCAAATACGGCCTAAAAGGGAGTGATGTCAACCCTAGGGAGGGTGACATCATCTTATCAAGGCTGCTACAGCCTTGTTGCAGGACTGGTATAATTGTTTTACAGGCCCATTTTTTACAGAAGATCAAACCCTAGTGGTTGGACAAGGTTTTACTTCATCTCCAAGCCTTGGTGGTTGACCCTGGGGGTTTTGAAGTGCCAAATCAAGACTTTCAGCCATTACTGTAGGTTATTACATATATGAAGGTGAAATCAGTCCCAAATCTCCTCATCCATCTGTCAAAGGGAGTGCATCCTTGGACGGATTGGCTCCTCTTTGGCTATCGAGTGCCGAGAGGTACTTTTCCAAGAAAAATCATAATCTATTTTAAGTTTTCTTGAAAGTTTATGTTGTTGGTTTTTACTGCAGAAATTGATTCATCTTTTTATCCAATCAATACTAAATTTTATTGCTCCTAAACATTCCTAGTCATTAAGTTATTATTGAATCGTCTACTAACTTAGTGGGAAGGTCTTGTAGAGATAGAGTTGTTCCTATTGCATATCTTACAGGTCTACTTCTTCATACATTTGAGAATCCTCCTGTGGCAAAAGGAGTAGCCCTAAAGAGAGAGAAGAGTGCATTGTGGTGACGGTGAATGCATCTCCTAAAACGTTGTTCATAGCACTGGCCCTCGTGACCTAATCGAAAGGGTGCTAGTCTGTGAGGTAGCATGCCCATATGGCACCACATCAAAACATTGTTAATTAGAGTGTGACTTATGCAATGAAGTATAACGAGCAACAACTCTAGAATGATGATAAAACAATGATAAGAACAATGTAAAATAATCATGCACATGACACAAAGGGAAAATAGAGGAAATTCTTCTCAATTAAACCTTTTCAATGAGGTAAACTACTCTTTCATATGGCCCTAGGAAAACAAGTTTTAGCAATTCCAGATACCAATAACAACATTAAGAATTAGGAACATGAACCTCACATAGATAGGAGAAAAAACCTTACACTTCAATATGCACCAGGAAAATATATGTCCATTAAGCTCCAAAGAGAGAGAGTACTCCCAAAATCCAACCATGAGAATGAAGGTGAGAGTAAAGCCTTATATAGCTTTAAGCTCCTCCTCCTTCTACAATAAAATAACAGTGAATTCCTAGATCTAGCCTAGGATGGAGTAAACAAACCAAAATACTCTAACTACCCTAACAAAATCGATGAAATATCGTGGGCAATGCCACAAGTACAATCCTCAATCAAGAATGAGAGTAGTGTGCCTCCATATATGAGGGATTGTAACAAGTCAAAACCAAACAATTAGCCTCCAAAGGTTCTGCAAGATGTAGCGCTCCTAAGAGATAGGTCCCCAAATCATGATAGAGGGTGGGTAGACCCTAGATCTAGGGTTTGGCCATCCCTAAACCCTCTTAAATGCCAAATCATCCTCCAACAAACCTTCAAAACTTGGACACTATCTCAACATGATGTGTTGGACACCTCCAAAGTGAACACCCTCATTAATAAGCTCTAAAAGAGTGGAACAACTTCCTCAAGAAGATGTGCACAAAGCAATCCAACCAAAAACGTCCATAGCATAGCCATGTGCACAAACCATCATCCAAGTGGAGCGTTCCATCACAATAGGCTAGGAATGAGTCAAGGTGACTCTCCCACGTGAACACTCCAACAAAAAGCATAAATAAGAATGCAAGCAACCACCAAGGTGATAACACTCCATGGATGATGAGTAATGAAACTCAAAAGGGAAACACTTTCTCTCTTTTCACCTCATCAAAGGTCAATACCTTAAAACATCTGCCAATGATGCCCACTTATCAACCAAAACCTAACCTCCATGTGCAAACTTATCAATCCATGTGCAAAGGTTAGATCCATGAAATAAGGAGACCACCAATCAAGACATAGAATATCAAGACCAAAAGGAAAGTGCCCACAATAGTCAACAATCTCTATGAAGAAGGGAAAAGCCCCTTTTACAAGCTAGTAGCATGCCTTCACATGTGCCAAGCAAGAGAAATAAGGAGGGCGTTCAACAAGTAATGATAGTCAATGGAACCAAGATGCCATCCAAGTGATAAAAGACGAGAGTGCTCCAATAGATATGACAAGTTATGATGCTGAGTCCTGACCAAGGGTCTAAAATAAGGGCGCTTCAAGGAGAACCAATCCATGTGTTAAGAACCATGCAAAATAAGCAGGAACGATTTTAGAAAAATCATCGACCAAGCATCAACAAGAATGAAATGTACCATTTGAGCTAGAGGACTCCCCTGAAATACCTTCCAAATTCCATCATATCATCCAAATAAGCTAGAGCACTGAAGAGCTACTTTATTACCCTAGAAAGAGTAACAAAAGTGACTACGATTTTACTTATCAACCCATAGTTCTAGAGAAACTTGCGAGATGTTGTGCACTGTATGTGCAGGATCCAAGTTCTTTATTTACAACCGGTTTTCTACGTGCTACTACAAAAAATAAATTGCATTTCTATCTAAGAAATTTAAAAAAATTGCAAAAATCAATCACACCATACTTCATAAATGAAAACTAGCTAGGACAGAGTTCACTCAATCACTTTAGCAATGAGCCATCTACTTGAACACCTAGCATGCTAATGGGAACCCTGTTGTCACCAAGACATCTCCTGGTATGAACTACTTCCTATTTCGATGGATCAAAGCCCTCGTTGTTGGAAAACTTCGATAAAGACATTGCAGAAATTTAAACACGCTTGTGGAAAGTAAACATACTATAGAAAGTAAACACATGAATACAATATTCTGAAATAAAAGATAAGTGAAAGAAAAATTTACAATACCCAGCACCTGTTCTCATGGAGTAGGCCCTGCCACCATGAGAACAGGGTTACGATATAACTATATCACTAAGAAACTACTCAACCCAAAAGTTGGAACTCAAACTTTACTTTCATTCATAAACTATAAATTACACACCATTACAAAAGTCTCTCTCACACATGTATCGAACATACAAATACAAGTGTTGGCCCTCTTATTTATATACAATTTAGGGCATATTCTGAATTAAATAAAATATAACTGAATTGTAACTATATCCTAAATATGTACTATTAGTTACAAAAGATGCTCCAAGGCGTTTAATTTCCTATATTCTAGGAAATCAGTTTCCAATATTATAGGAAATTGGTTTCAAGCTCTCCTCCCATAATAATTAGATAGTAGCTACCAAACTCATTAATAAAGTAATCAATGCGTTGATACCTCCCTTGAATTCACATTCTTGTGAGGCTGAACTTTTATCTTCTTTAAACCTGAATCTGCAGAATCCTTAGATATAACATCATAATACAAACTCTTAAACTATTGGTCTAAATTCTCTAAATAAACTAATTAATCCTCTAATATAACAATCCAACATTCCTTTGTTAGATGTGAAAGTATATGGGAGATGATACCAGTTCTTAGGAGAAATATAGAGGGGAAAACAAGGCAAAAGGTGTTACTTCAAGGCTCAAAATGAAGCAATATAGGCACCCATCAAGCACTCTATAGGGAATGATAGAACATGTGATCTCGATACCAAATCATACCAAAAGCACTAGAGCACTCTACAAGAAGATGAACAATATCTCATAAACAAGTGCGACATCATCATCCCATAGCTACTAGCATGAAAATCCATCAATCAATCACCAACACTAGGCCATCCATACACCCATCAACCTGTAACCCCTGCTGAATGTGATAAAAATCACATTTGGACACCCATGACAAAATGGGGGGTGACACTATCCATCTTACTTTTTCTCTGTTTCGTGCATATCTGACCAATTATTCTCTGTAAATTTGTTAAGATTTGCACACTGGAGAATCAGATCCAATGTCCTTTAGAGAGTGAAGAATTGGAGTCATATTCGCTATATCATTTCTGAAACCTTTATTTTGAATTTGATTATGCTATGTCTCCTTCATGTTGAAGAGGATTCTACAATGTAATACAGTAGTTTAAGTTGAATGATCGATTCTTTGGCTTCTGAAATTTAGAATTTTTTGAAATCTGTTGGGTTTAAGTCTTTGTGATTTGAGTAACTTCCATTTGCCTTTCGTTTTCATTTTAGGTGTCTGCTATCTTATTTTTCTATTTCCTCACAATTTTTTAATGGCAATGTTCATGGTCAAAAATTTAGATAATTTTTTAAGGGTTCCCTCTTACATTCATAGGAAAAATTTGTAGGCACAATCATTTTCTATCTGCTATTCTCTTCAACTTTTGTAAATGAGCCCTTATTTTCCAATGCTGCACATGGTTTCATTTGAAATGCTCTCACAAGGATGTATACTTTTATGTTTGAGCTGTGACTTTAAGGGAGCCCCAACTCATATAAAACTGAGAGGAAGTTCCTAAATTCCTAGATCTGTCGACAGTTTTGGTTAATTAGAGGGAAGGAGTGAAAAAAAAATTAGTAATTTACATAAGAAATCCCACCAACAGGTACTCTATCCACTATTTTGTAATTCTGCCATACATGGACATCATTATTAATATGTTATGACACTTTATCAACTATTTATTCATTCAACCATATATGTATATAGACCATCAATCATTTTACAATTTAATTTTGGAAAGCCATTCAGGTGTTTTGCAACCAAAACAAGGAATAAATGCTCAACCTCTCCAATATCTTTAGTGTCAAGTCAATAAATCTGGAACATGAGCAACATATATATAATTCCAACTCACTACTTATTCAAACTTACTTGGAGATGTGTCAGGGGCAACCAAAGCAACACTTTCTTTAGATGCAGCACGTTGAGCTCCAGATTTAGCTATGAAATTTTCATCCGTGCAAGTCAGACCAGAAAGCCAATACAGTACCTATCAAAATGAAGAATTAGGTAGCATAGTGAGAAAAAAGGTTAGATTGATTTTTTTTGAACAAAAGGTAAAAATTAAACATGCAAGTCAATGTTTTACTAGTCAGACCAGAAAGCCAATACAGTACCTATCAAAATGAAGAATTAGGTAGCATAGTGAGAAAAAAGGTTAGATTGATTTTTTTTGAACAAAAGGTAAAAATTAAACATGCAAGTCAATGTTTTACTATATAAAAGGGAAACCTATCAGACTTGCTTAAACAAGCTTGAGATAAGACTTCATCTTTCATTGCCAGGGTCTCAAGTAAAAGATGAAAAAACATTAGTGAAAACAATCAAAAACTAGTAGGCCAGAAATAAAAAAATAAGCATGCACATATTTGAGCCCCAGCCAATTATCAATCAAAGATTCAAAAAACCATACTACTTAAAATGATTGCAGAAATATAAAACACTTAATTACATTAAATATATGCAATAACTGACGCAGTGTCTTTATAGTTATTAATTCAATAACAACTAGCTAATTCTACATGGAAATAAGTACTTTTTACCTCCTAGACAACCTTGTTTCCATGTACCAATTTGGATGTATCTTTATCAAGGTAAATGAACTCTAGAAAAGCCCTTTGCCCTCTTCAAGATCTTGATCTTTAAAAGATTAATCCTAAATGTTAATAATATGATATATCCTTTCAGGAGCGAAGGAGTAACTGACAATGTATTATATTTATTCTTTTGTTTAGAAGCTTGTTAAACTTACCAATTTGATGGAACTTTTTGGTCATGGTTTTTGAACAAGAGATGAAAAGGTGGAAGGCAAGAAGTGTGTTTTGAAATGTTTTCACCAAGGTTAACGGAATCGGCTTTCCATGCTCAGATTTAGTACTGAAATCTTGTCGGAATTGGAGAATCGTCCTAGAATTTGGAAAAAATCTCATAAATCGAATTAGAATCGATTCCAGCTATCGGAAACGGATCTAGGCTGAAGAGATTTTGTTTTCGAATTAGGAATACGCCCACATGTACAGGAATCCGATTCCAGTTGAAGGAACTGATTCCAAAAAACTGGGAATCTGTTCCTTCAACTGGAACCGGATCCTGTTTTTATAATAAAAATTTGACTTTTTAACGCATTTAAGGGCCAATAAAGCCCACGGGAGAGCCTGTTGACCCGACACTAACTCAGACACGAGAAAGCAGTTGATAGTCGCATCGACGCACATTAATCTGGGGTTATTAGACATGCACAAAGCTCCAAGGACTAATGGGTTATGTCATCACAACACCCCATTTCCCTTTGCAACCCCCATATCTAAAGCTCAAGTTGGTAGCTACCTATTCTTGGTTTGAAACTCAACCCAACCCAGGCCCCTATTCGTGATTCAAAGCCCAAACTCAAACTTGTAGCCCATGCAACCTGTTTGTGGATTTAAGCCCAAGCTTGATGCCTATTTTTTGTTTGCATCCCAAGCCTATATCACCTTAGTCAAAGTTCGTTGCCTGAGCCCAAGCCCAGAGACCTCTTGCTCAACCCAAACCTCCAATTTGTGGTTTGTATTGAGCACATCAGGTTGTGCTTTGAGCTTGTCCTCTACACAACCTTGTGCCAACTCTCCACACACCTCCAACATGTCTCAATGTTACATCTATCAGTATGATGAATCGATGATCAAAAATGATGAATGATGCATTGATGTATGAATCATGATGTAAGATGTTAGAACTTAGAACTTAGAACTTAGATGTTAATGTGTGAATCCATGTAGTCTTGTAGATTTATGATCAATTATCAATGGATCATTGGTAAACTATAATGATGAATTGAATCATGAATGATATTAGTCTTTAGATGTATCAGTATGAATCTATGATGCATTGATGTTTTGAGATTTTAGTCTTTTTGCTTTTATTAGTTTTACTCTTATATCCCATTTTGTCTTTATAAATTATTTTTTTTAAATATAAATTTAAAATATATATTTATAAAAAAATAAGGGTTAGGGTTCCAATACTTCGATTCTTGTTTTAGGGATGAATGTTGAATCTGTACCAGGAATCTTTAACCAATTATGACCGCACCCATGATTCTTGTAACCTTGGTTTTCACCCACTACAACAGATCTAAGGGGTTGATCATTGCGCATGCAGCTTTCTCCAATTGATCTTGTGGTGTATGGATTCCGCACTTTACTCTTCATATACATATCACTTCAGATGGGTATGGAGAGTATTTATCATGCACGCACCATACATGACCACCCTTGGATAACAACAAAGAGCCTTCCACTTGTCCTTGCGACAACTCATTTGTGCTAGTTTACACTACTTTGACTCCCATTGTCTTATCCTAGGTGCATGATTATGGTATACCCACATGATGCCTAGTGTTTTGATAATCTTTCACTTGCCTATGTCCCCATCACCTTCACCCTTGTGGTCACATGTTTGGCCTTGCAAGACCCTTTAGGTTCTGTTAACCCCCAGTTATGCTTGCACTACTAAAGGGTTAAGATCCAACGAGATTCCATCATGGTGGCTACATTGTTTGTTGATCCAGGCATACATATTGATTAGGATTTCTTGCCATAGTCATCAGAGTCTAAGACTACTATTTCTAGTAGTGGATTTTTTTAAGAACCCAAGACCAGGGGGGCCACACGACCGGGAAACTCATACATTCAAGAGTTTTGTAAAAGAAAGCAAGTCCAGATGAGATTGCTTTTTTCTTTTTGCAACAAAACTAGACGAGTGATATTGTCTAGTTTTTCCTGCTTTTTGCTTATCATTTTTACTTTTTTGGTTAAGACTGCTTTTTTTAGCACATCTAACATAGTGCAATACTCAAATGGTATATGTTCAAAACAAGTCACATCTAAGCAAAATTGACTAATTATACCAAAAAAAATTAAAAGAAATCATAAGTATTTCATTAAGCTTTATGATTCCAATAAATTACCAACCCCAAGTATTCTTCATACAAAACCGATAATAATTGCCATGCAACCTTTCTAGTGTTTGATCTAATTAACTATGTCAACCAGAAGAAAAAAATTAACCTTCCAAAAGGGTCTTCAATTAGCATAGTTTATATTTGGTGCCATGCATTAGTACACTCTCAATGGCTCATAACAAGGGTTTTTAAGGTGGAAAGCATATTAGTAAAAGGGTCCCAAGATGGGTGTTGGAACGCTTGGTAGAACTATCTACCCACGAAATTGAGGAAGAAGTATTACGCCCTTCAAATGCCCTCATATTTTCTCATCATTCAATCTTGGCATTTACTACATTATCAATAAGAGCTCTTTAGTGATCTAACATAACAACCTACTTGATAAGTATAGTAGCCCACTCTAAAGAGAAATCCTTGCATCCAAAAAGGCATTGTTCCAATGTTTTGAACTTTCTATTTCAAGACTTCACCTTTGTTGCAATGTTTTGAATGTGTAGAGAAAATGGATTTTCTACACAGAATTTGTGCACTTATAAAATATATCTTGACCCCCTATGATAGATGGAAACTATCTAGATTAGTGTGGCCCGTGGCACTTTAAAAATTTGGATCAGTCTTTCAATTAGTTCAACCCCAAGGATATATAGAAGTGTGCCTCCTAGGGTATTTGTAACCTGGGATACGGACATATTCTTCTTAAATTTCAGGCTTAAAGTATTTCAAAGTCAGCCATGATCTATCCTTCTTTCAAAACTCTACACACCTATGGTGGATAAAGGGCGAGTCAAATGTCTGATCTCCCAAATGAGGATAGGTCGAGAAAATGACTATAGAAGATACACCCTCACTTCTCATAAAAACTTGAGTTTTAACTCTCCATTATACAACACTTGTCATTACCAAATCAAGGACATAAATAACTTATAATTCCTTCATTCATAGATAGCAATCAACACCTTGGTATCGAACTAATAAGATCCTTAAAGGACTTAACTGCCTGAGCTAATGGTGCAAAGGGTTCAGCTCAGTAACATCGGGTTAGGACCTTAAAACCCATCTGAAATAACCAACCAAACCTAGTAAGACCAAGTTAAGACCTTACCACCTGCCTGAAAGGACCAACTCAACTCAATAGACTGGCACAACCAGGGCCTTACCTGACTCCTCCAAGATTGACCCTCCATTAGAAGGGTTAATCATGACCTTATTGGGTTGACTGGCCAGGAAAATATTTAGGGGCTAATATTCACCATTTGGCTAGTTGTTACCATTTCATTCCAACAAATTAGCCAATTCAAAACAATTATTAGCCCAAATTTCTATAGCATCAAATTATTTTGCAAGAAATAATTGCCAAGATTTTTCTATAAAATAGATAGAATTTTTAAAATATTAAGAAAAACCACAATAGTCTTGCCAAATATCTATACTTGACATTTTGAGAAACATGGGAATAAGCCAAGCTTTCTACCCTTGCAGGATAATTATGATTCATTACAATATTCCCCTCGACGCAGGGCCTTGCCAAAGCTATGATGCGTTTTGAATTCCTTAGCCGGCCCAGATTTCAACCTGAAGTGGGAATGGGAAAAATAGGGCCAGCATTATCCATACCCAATTGGAGCCAAAATACCCTCTGACTAATTTGAAAACGTCCGGTTCTGACTACGAGGAATGCCTATCGAATCAATGCAGATCAACCCTTAAAATGTATGCTAACAACCACTTCAACCCAAGAGAAGTGGCACAAAAGCCACTATCCATTTTTTTTTTAAATAGCAGCACCTAAGTTAAAAATACACATTTTATCGTCAAATTTTACACTCAAACCCCTGTTAACTAATATAAACTTGAACTTGTTCTGCATTAAAATGAAGAGAGTTAAAACAAACCCAGTATACCCGTAAACCCCTGCTAACTAATTTGATCCGCATGACAATGAAGAGAATTGAAACAATTAATGATTAAAAAGATAATATAGCATGGAATGCATGACACTTACAGGGACTTTCTTGGACACTGAAGCTGGAGGAAAGAAAATTGAGAACGTCATATCGCAGCCCAGGGTTGGACTGAAATGCTTGTATCGCCTGTTGAACCCTCCGAACATCTTGCTGCTGCTCATCTCGCTCGGGCCTTCCATCTTCAAATGCCCTAACAAAACCCTGAGTCTCCTTTGCTGATCTTCCACGATTATCTATATCTATTCAGTAGACCTGCTAACACCAACAATGACATTGGTAGTACTACAATAGTTGAATAAATAAATAATCATTTGACGTGGTGGTCACATTGGGTTCTCCAAGAACGAGGTCACGTGGACGAAGAATCTGTTCTTTTCAAGATGGATGGAACGCAAATATGATTTTCCACGTAGCATTCACGCTATGCAATTTAGTGATAATGGAGAGTATTATGGATATTATTGCAGCCAGTAATATTGAGGTCCTTACACCTCAATATGGTGTTGTAAGTATTCTCACCAAATTAGATGTTGTTTGAGATTGTGAAGCTTTTGTAATGTAACTTACTAGGACGTTGGCTTTAAAAATTAAAAAAACTTACCAGTAATGTTGATGTAAACTACATTATAAAAAAATAACGTGTAAGCTTTATTATTTATTATAAATTTTAATTTTATAAAAACTATTAAAATTAAAACCATATTTATTAACAATAACAAAATTTACAATTTCAAAATTGTGATTTTTTTAAGTGATTGGTAAGTTCTAATTTAAAATAGATCTCTATTAACGTAGGTCACAATCACAATTATATAAAAATAAATAAGAATAATGATTATCAAACGCACACAAAAAGAAATGATGAATAAATCGGTACATGCACAATGGACAGTTTTTACAGTAAGCGCCATCTTTATAATGAAAATTCCACATGGCATTCAAACGTCTACATTTTTATAGTGAGAATTCCACATGGTAGTCTACCGTTGTCTTTTCTTCACACCCATACATTACTTGTATAAATGTTATATGACTTTTATCCCCAATATCCGCCAGAGAAATCTTAACATAAATGTGCCAAATCCCATAACAAAAGGCGCATTGGCTGTGTTGTTTAAGGTACTCGGCATTGGGGGAGAAGGGTTGTGGGTTCAAATCCGAGGACCTCTCCCCATATAAGGCTTTTGATGGCATGGTTTCGTTATGTCAAATATGACTGCATAGTAATATCATAATTTTGAAAATTAATTTTAAAAGGTTATATTTTAATTATTAAAATAATATAAAATAAATATTTTTTAATTTCATATTTTGTAATTCAATTTGATAAAAATAAAAATAGGCAAAAAAAAATATGAAGTCAAAAGTTAATCCTAACACACTTTAAATATTAATTAATTAATTACAATGTAAATAGAGGTAGATATTAATTTCATATTTTGTAATTCAATTTGATAGGAATAAAAATAGGGAAAAAAAAATATGAAGTCAAAAGTTAATCCTAACACACTTTAAACATTAATTAATTAATTACAATGTAAATAGTAGTAGATATTATTTACTTTCTTTTTAAAATAATTAATAACTAAGAGTTTTCTCTAATAATGCATTATTTTTTCGACGAGAGCCACGAGGCCGAGAGCAGCCAGGGCTGCGTGATTTGCATGCAGGGGTTGCCTGCGATCTCCATCAGGAAGTGCGAGTTGCCTGGGGGCTGTGCCATCCTTTGTCTTCAAGTGGGGATCCCGTCTCATGTGTTGATAGGCTGGATTGGTTTGCCGGAGAAGCAGTCCGATGGGTTCACCACCGGACCTGCGATCTGAGGCCTTCCACAGGATTATCTCCTCTCAAATCAAGAGATCGGGTTTAGGAAACCCGCCGAAGTTCGTCAAACGTCTTGAGGATGTACCTGAAGTAGCGCTCCCCTCGGAAGAGACCATGCGGGTTGCCCTCTCCCTGGCAGACCAGGCCTTAATCGGGCAATTCACTGGGCTCTGGCCCTCGCCTAAAACCACGGATAGCTGGGTCCAAAGAAACTGGAGCCCTCTGATCTCCAAGAAAGTTGCTTCATACTCCGTTGGAAGAGGCTTCTTCCTATTCGATTTCGAATCGAAGGAAGACAAAGAACTCATCTTCAGAAACGGGCCCTATTTCATGGGGCCACAGGGGCTTTACCTCAATGGGTGGACTCCAGACTTCGATCCTAAGGCTGACACCCCCAAAGCAGTGCCAGTTTGGGTCAGACTGCCCAATCTACCTATGCACTGCTGGAATACTAAATCCCTCCAGGCTATAGGATCCGCCCTGGGGAAGTACATTGATATGGCCAGCCCTAAGGATTAGTACGCATGTGCCCGTATCTGCGTCGAGGTGGATCTTGAAGCTGGTCTGCCAGAAGCCATAAAGCTCACTGTGGGGAATTGGACCTATTTTCAAAAGCTCGACTACGAATAGCTCCCCTTCAAGTGCAGAGGATGTCAAGAATATGGGCACTTCATCCGGAATTGCCCTAAAAAGCCAGAAAACCCACAGGACAAAGTGGAAGGATGGAAAAAGGTGAATAGATCAAGGCCAAAAAATCAAGCTAGGGAAGCCACTAAAAAAAGTGAAGGCACCAAAGATACTAGAGCTAGTCCTAATGAAGGACCCCAAGAACCCCCCAAGGCTAAAGAAATCATTGAAGTGCAGGATGGAACCACGGATGTAGCAGAAAAACCAAGTAGTGGAGATAGTAAAGAATCAGAAGTAGCTCTATCAGACACCCAATGGAAAGATCTAGATGAT
The DNA here is from genome assembly GCA_001517045.1 of Pseudotsuga menziesii. Classification (NCBI taxonomy): domain Eukaryota; kingdom Viridiplantae; phylum Streptophyta; class Pinopsida; order Pinales; family Pinaceae; genus Pseudotsuga; species Pseudotsuga menziesii. The sequence goes on from LPNX010050094.1 coordinate 128,632, forward strand.
GGACCAGCTATGATAAAAGAAGGAGAAAGCATGGGGAAGTCGGAGGAAGAAACTGGCTCAAAAGAAGAAGAAGAGGAAGAAGGCGAAATAGAGTTGACTACTCCTAGACTGTCTAAAACCAAAGGAAGGAAATCTAAGAAAGAAGTAAGGGATCAGACGACCTATAAGGATAAGCTGCAAGGATCGCAGCTAACTCTCGAAAAACTCCTAAAGAACTCGAGAAACACCCGTCAGCAAGGGCATGCCCAGAAAGGGATGCCTATGGCCCCCAAAAGTAAATAATGAAGGTCCTCTCCTGGAACTGCAGAGGTCTCGGTAGCAGAAGCAAGGAAGACTCTATGTCAGATCTAATATCTCTTCATCAACTGGACATCTTGCTGATCCAGGAGACCAAGATGGAGGAAAATGTATTTCTTCATGTAAGTCAGAAATTCTGGAAAAAAGGAGGTAAAGCGACTATCAGTTCCAGGGGCGCCTCAAGAGGTATTGGAACTCTATGGGATGACAAGAAATTCGAGGCTGTTGAAATCAAGTATAGCCCAAACTGGATCCTCACCCTTCTGAGGCAAAAAGAAACAAATATGCTGGTAAGAGTTTACAATATTTATGTTCCTAACTCATATGCTGAAAAAAAATCTGCTGGAATCTTCTCCGTGAAGAAAAAAGCCACCTTCTGGGTAATGTAATTCTGGCTGGGGACCTAAATGTAACTCTCAACCAAGATGAAAAAAGAGGGGGATCTCTGGTGAGGGACCCCATCAGAGAAACTGTTGATGAGACTATTCTAGAATGGGATCTAATGGACATGAAGCCCTCCTCTGGAAAATACACCTAGAACAACAAAAGGCTCGGGCCCAGGCATATTGCAGCTAGGCTAGACCGCTTCCTCGTTCAGGACTCATTCCTCCTCCTTGGCCTGAATCTGTCCTCCAAAATATTACCATTTGGGGGATCATACCACAAGCCCATCCTTCTCGAATTGGTGTCGGATCTGAACCTGGGACCCATCCCCTTCAGATTCAATCCGTTGTGGGCTTCTCATCCAGAATTCCTTCAAATGGTAGCGGACACTTGGTCTCCCCTTGTCACAGGATCCCCCTTCTACATTTGGGAGGAGAAGCTGCGAAGGCTCAAGAAAGTGCTAAAGAAATGGGCCAAGTCGATCCCTTCCCCCAGCTCAAAAAAAATCCAAGCAGCACACGCGCTCGAGACCCACCAGGCCAGTATGGAGGATAGGGACGTGCTCAGTTCAGATATTCAAGCTGAGACTAGACTTCATATGGAGCTCCACGCAGCATGCAGAGAAGAATCGGAATGGTGGAGGCAGAAATCGCGCTGTAAATGGATTAAAGACGAGGACAAAAATATCGGATTCTTCCATAAACACGCTGAGTCCAGGAAAAATCATAACCACGTGCATGAGATTCAAGCAAGTGAAAAGGTCATCACACAATTCGAGGAGATAAAGGCTGAGGCAACAAAGCATTTCAGCGATCTGTTTATGGCCCAGCCCCTCATGGAAGACGTCGACCTGCTCAATTTGATTCCCAGCGCTGTCACTAATAATGATAATGAAAATCTGAAAGAGCCAGTCACTTTAACTGAAGTCAAGAATGCTGTTGATAATATGGAAGATGATCGAGCACCGGGTCCGGACGGATTCAACGTCAATTTCATCAAAATATGCTGGAATATTATTAAAATAGACTTACTCAAAATGGTAAGAAAATCCCAGTGTTGCAACAAGATAGGAGGTAGTACGAATTAAGCCTTCCTGGCACTGATCCCAAAAGAGAAAGTAGCTAAGACCTTTGAAAAGTTTAGGCCTATATCTATGTATAATATAGGATACAAAATCATAACTAAAATCATGGCCAGCAGACTAAAACATGTCTTGCCCAACCTCATCCCGGAGAACCAAGGTGGATTCGTCAAAGGCAGGAAGATCTGGGATAACATTATCCTGGTTCAAGAGGCTATTCACTCCAGCCTGAAGAATGGAGATAAAGGAATGGTAGTGAAAATCGACCTAGCAAATGCCTTCGATAGAGTCAGCCACCCCTTTCTCTTCCAGGTTATGAGACAGTTCGGATTTGCTTCAGAATTTATCTCTTGGGTTAAAGCCTGTATCAGCTGCCCTTGGATCGCTCCGCTTGTCAACGGAAGAGCTGCTCCTTTCTTCCAAGCCTCAAGAGGGTTGAGGCAAGGATGCCCGTTATCCCCACTGTTGTATGCTATCCAGGCTTCCGTGCTAAGCTTCCAATTGGAAGATGCCAGGCTTGATCAGGAGTTGCCAGGAATTAGGTTGGCCAGAGGTACTAAAGACATCAATCACACGCAATTCGCGGATGATACCATCTTACTGGGAGGATCCAGCCAGATAATCGCCCACCGCTTCAAGAAGGAAATGAACCGGTACTGTCAAGCCTCCGGTAGCAAAATCAATTACAGAAAGAGCAAGATCTATGGTTGGAACATAAATCCAAGGGAAATGCTCGATATAACCCGAGCTCTTAACATGGATGGGGCTACCAGCTGGGAGTCCTTCAATTACCTTGGGGTCCCCATCTTCAAATCAAGCCCCAAGAGTACCGCTTGGAGCCCTATCATCGAAAAAATCAAAAGGAAAATAATGGGATGGGGGGTGATCTGGCTCAACCTGGCAAGGAAGGTGGTGCTAATCAAAGCCGTGCTCAATAGCAGTCTGCTATATCAATTACTCATTGCCCCAGTCAAGATTCTAAATCAGATAGAAGGCCTGATGAGATCCTTTCTCTGGTAGGGTGGTAAGAATGGGGGAGGCAAAAAATTCGCATTAGTCAGCTGGGAAACCATCAAAAAGCCCTGGACTGAGGGAGGTCTTCAAATCAAAGACCTCAGAATCCAAAACTTGGCTATAGGAGCCAAGCTACTCTAGAACCTGCTTAAGCCCAATCCAACCTGGTGCAGCCGGGTGCTAAAATGCAAATATTTTCCAGGCCCCAGGCTCAGATGTCTCGATGAAATCCGGGAGATAAAGAATGGCTCTCCAATTTATAACCTCTGTAAGAAAGTGCTGCCACATTTCCAAGCTGAGTTGAACTGGATCCCGGGCAATGGGAAATTAATCCGTCTCTGGCATGACACGATCCTGGGTCAGCGCCCTCCTCAGCTCCCTAGACTGCAACGCTGGATGACAATGATGGGACTGATCACGTTATGGGACATATCAGAGTGGGAGATTACAGGTGATAATCGTTGGTCTGGCTGGAAAATGCTGAATTGCCCAGCTAATTTAAATGCTGAAAAAAAAATTATGCAGAACCACTTGATCGGCCTAGCTCCGTTGAATAAAATCGCTAAGGATAGACGTGGGTGGGGGACGGCCTCATGCAGATACTCAACGGCTGAAGGATTCCAAAATTTCTCAGCAAACTACAATGTGCCAGGTAATCCTCAAGTCTGGAATAATCTGTGGGAAAATAAGACAGTCCCGAAAATTGATATCTTCAATTGGACGCTAAGGCATGGCAGAATTCTGACTAGAGAGAACTTAGAGAAGAGGGGGCTCGTGGGGCCCTATCGCTGCCCTCTTTGTGTAAATGCTGCTGAAAATATAAATCATTTATTTTTAAATTGTCCTTATGCAAATACTGTTTGGACAGAGGTGCTGAAGAGGTGGGGAAATTGTAAGCAGTTACCGGAACATATACAGGATTGTTTTATAAATTGGAATAAATTATATCAGGGAGATCTGAGCCAAAAGAAAGGAGTGAAAGCATGCTGGATGAAAATCCCTCAAATCATTTGCTGGAACATATGGAAGGAAAGAAATCAAAGAATATTCCAAGGTAAGACCAAGCCAGCATGGAAGATTGCTGCTAAAGCAATGGCGTTACTTAGGGAGGTGGTAAGCTCCTGAAAGATCCCAATAAATAAAGAAGCTCTGAATGATAATGAAAAAGAGTGGATGCAAAGCTTCAGCATTATGGCCGCAAGTCCCAAGGATGGGAAAAAATCGGAGGATTGGGATATTAGGATGGACAATTCCCAATTCGAGAACTGGCTAAGAGAAAGAAAGATCTTCAAACTGTTCTTTGACGGAGCCTCTAAAGGGAATCTCGGGAGAGCAGGAGGAGGAGGAGTAGTTATGGATTTGGGCGGGAAAGTCGTGATCGAGTATTACTGGAATATTGGTCATAATTCCAATAATATGGCTGAGGCGTATGGGCTCTGGCAAGGACTAAAGCAGCTACTGAAGATAGGGGTTGAAGAGGTAATGGTCTTTGGGGACTCCAGGCTAATTATTCAGGCTTTGAACAGGGGAAGTAAGGATAAGAATGAACGTATCGTAAGGATGATTAAGAGAATCAGTGTTAAGGCCAAGATGTTCAGGAAAGTCCAGTTCTTTCATATTTTAAGGGAGCTAAATACATTGGCGGACCAGGCAGCCAATAAATCCATAGTTGTAGGCCTTAATGATCTTATTGTAAACTCGAATGTTAGTTTTGAAATCCCTCCTTAGCTTCTTTATAGGGCAATTGTCTGATGGAGGCAAGGGATTGGTAGATTGTTCTCAGTGTTCCCTTCATTAATTCCTTGCTGATTTTTCTATAATATAACCGCTTTTGTTAAAAAAAAAAATAATGCATTATGTTTTTAGTTTTTTAAGAGTAATTTTGATTATAAAAAATAAAATATTTTTAAAAGATTATCTTTTTTAAGTTTAAAATTTAATGGTTGATATTTAATATTTCATTGAAAATAGTGTATATGTTTAACTATATATAAATGTTATATATATTGTTGTATATTTAATTAAAAATATTATATATAAGAAGTCTACTTCCGTATTTTATTTGTATTGGATTTTTTCGTTAAGTATTTTTTTCATATGAAATTGTATTCGTATCCATCTTAGTACTAGAATTATGATACTATGATTCAAATGTTTTTCAAATCTATTGCTATGTCAAATTTAAATAATAGTTCATCCATATAATTGTTAAGAACCAACCAAGGAGTCGTGGTTAGTGGCTTGTATCCCTTGTGTTCAAAACCCATATACTCTAACTAGTTTTTCCATCCCATTTAATTTTTTCAATCCAACTATATTATTTTTATCATATTGACCATTTTTAATTATTCTTGACATAACTTTAAATGTCAACAACTTCTTCATCCGGAGGTCTTTGTTCGTGAAACAAGTGCGATTGGAAATATCTTGACGAGCTCTTCCTCTCTGTAAGATTTAGTTTACATTTTGAAGACTTTAAATTTGATCAACTATGAGATGATCCTCTTGGATCAAACCTTCTTACTAGGAAGCTTTTGGACCACCAAAAGCCTAAGTCTTTCAGAATTCAAGTGAGAACATGTTCGTCTCACTTGTCATGTATCACCTATCCATTCTTCCTGGAAGTTGTACATTTAACTTAGCATAACAAAAATCAACATTGCACTGACATTGTTAAGTGCATTAATCTCATTTTCATTCAAATCTTCATTCAACATTGTCAGAACCAACCACATACCATTGATCAGTTGAAAGTTGAATATCAAAATTAAACATTTGAAAGAGATTGTACCCATATCATGTTGAATTTTGACCATAGAAACACTATCAACCAAAACATGTGCATTGTAGTGAATTGACACTTCCTTTTTATGCTTAGGATTCTTTTTCTCTTGACATTGCATAGACACAAGTGTCAAATTCTGACTTGCATTAACAACCCTTTTTAATTGTTGTGTAGTGCCCAATGATTTGTCATTTTTAAATGTATGTGAATGCACTATGTACTCAATTCCTTCTCTGAACAAGTGATATTGAATATGTTCTCTATAGAAGATTGTCTTTCAATCATATAAGTACGGACTACCCAACACAATTCCACAGATATATAGTGGGACCACATCAAATTCAACCTCATTTACTAACTTAGATGTAATTGCAAATTTTAAATCACATTGTTTTGTTACTTATAATCTTTTATATTTGCATACACAACCTAATGGATAAGGTTTATTGTGTGGTTTTGTTGTTAATTCCAATTGCTTAACTACTTCTTCTAAAATGAGATTAGCTTGGGATCCACTATATATGAGTGTGTCGATTTTAGTTTGTTCCATAATCACCCTTATATGAAACTAGGCATTCCTCTTTTTATCCTTAAAACTAACATGATCTTGAGAAGTGGAAGCACATAAAGAACCAATGTTAGAGTCGTTACCAACAGTAGCTTTACCTTTCACACCTACGATTGTTATCTGTGTTTTGTCCTCAGAATCTGATACAAGGTCCTCAACTATAATCGTGGCCTTTTGCTTCCCTTTCTGATCCTTAAACCACTTCGGTTTCAATTCTGGATGTAGTACCCAACACTTTACCTCTTCGTGCCCTTGCTTTTGACAATGTGAGCATGTAGGCCTCTCTTCACCTTTCCTCATTGTAGTTGCATGCTTACCTTTCCCTTTTGCCTTGCTAGATTCAGTTGAAGGAACATCATGAACAATATTCCCTTTAGATTCAATGTGCATAGCTTGCACACATACATCGTCAAGGTTAGTAGGATTAAGCATAAGTATTGTATGACGCAAATAACTATGCAATCCTCCAATAAACTTGAGAAGAGTTTCATGAGTATAAAGAGGTATACCCAAAATCAAAGCTCTTTTTCTAAATTCATGAGTGTACTCTTGTACATTCTAATTTATGACCTTTACCTTGCCTTCAATATTTCCAATCCATCATGGCTTGTTGTATGTAGCCTAATGGATAAAATTGTTCTTTTAACGCAACAGTAAATTCATACCACGAAGAAATAATTTTACCTTTTCTAAGGAGGTCTTCATGTGTCTTACTTTCCCACCATATGAGTGTCATCCCTCCAAGATGGAAAGTAACCAACTGGATCTTTACTTTATCATCTACAAGCTTCTGAATCCTAGAGTACACTTCAATCTGCCTTATCCAATCATCTAGTTTTCCTACATTAAGTTCAGCATTATATGTGGGTAATTCAAACTTAATATCAAGTTTTAAATAAGGTAAATCAAACTTAGCCTTCTTAGATTATTTCTTTGGAGTTGCAGAAGCAGTACTAGAGCTTTCAGAAGAGGAAGAAGAAGGTGGAGAAGAAGGTTCAAAAGGGTCTTTTACTTTTCCCTGAGCATTATCCTTGTCTTGCTCCTTCTTTCTTTTCTTCCTTTCCAATCTCTCTTGATAATCTGCAAACAACTTTTCTACTCTGTCTTCCATATGATATAAAGCCTTACGGAAAGCCTTCTCATCTTCTCCTCGGTAGTCTTTAGCTGTCATTTTCTCTCTTCGATGTGCACGTCCATTTTCTAGATTGAAAGCTTCAAGTACACCATCACCTCGCTTTAGTCTAGACCTTGATAACATAAACTCAAAATGTAATGGTTAAGCTGCTCTGATACCAAACATGATTGAAAAATATTCAGGATCTTTTTAACCATTATGTCATGTCCCCATGCCTCCGACTGGCAAAGAGGACGCGATCTCCATACTTTGACCACCGGGCTAAGAGCCCCAAGAAGATAAGCATGCACAAAATTGCTGAAAACAAAATGATTAAACAAAAATACATGGAAGTAAAACATGCAGTTATGCGGTTGTTTAGTTACACAGTTATATTTCCTTATTAGACACAGCGGAATTCAACATTCATTCATACATGCATTCATACAACATTCATTCACATGTTCATTACATTAATTAACGGTAGATAAGATTGCAGAAATAAAATGCACAAGATCACTTATCTTATGAAATCTTTGTTCCGCAACCAACTGCGTCGCTGCAACGTTCCACCCAACCATAGGCCAGCGTGCTCCTTAAGCTCTCAGCAGGGCTACCACCCCCGAGCTGGGCATGATTCTCCAAGGAATAAGGGAACTAGCAGGCTTACACATAGCCAAGGATATGCAAACACAGCCAAGCCAACAAAGTTGGGTTTGTCAGGCCATCAAGGAGTTTGGAAGGGGTAAATGCTAAGCTAGTGAGCTCATTGCAGAGCCAAGAACACCTACACCAGAACTAGCCTGACCTCTAAGACACCCAAACACACCCAACACAAGGAATCAATCCCTTCTCTGCTACACAGTCCCTCAGGCCCTGCATTCCCTTCCAGTGCTATTCAGGGGTGATGGAGAAGAAGGCCAGCCCTCTAGCTCTGTCTGTGTGGTTTCTAGCCACCAGGTTTATCAAGCAAACCAAGCCCCCATCCCTACTCCCAACACAGTCTGAAGACCAACCGTTGCACTCAGGCAATTAATTCAGCTGTTACAGCTTAACAGGGAAAAGAATCCCCAGCAAAATTACACAATCCCAAACACAACAACAAACACAATTCCAACAGGGGAAAACACAACAGCCCCAAAACGCATCAGCATACATATTACCAGGGGCGTGAGGAACAACTACCCATTTTGCACAACCAATGCTGCTGGGAAAAACGTACGCAGACCATAATGGGTACGAATTTACAGTCTCACGACCGGTGCATGAACACCCACAATGCAGAACCCACGAATCAACTCGTGAGTAAAGGACGAAGCCACACCATTCTCCAATCCGTAGAGGAAAACTACTACGTGGGTAAAATCTAGGAAAATCCTATGCATGAAGATGAAAAATGAACCAGCAATGGTGGGGAACGAACAGAGCACAGAGAGGACGCAAAATTGGGTGTGCGTGAGTCTTCAGCACCGTTGGGGAGAGAAGAAAATGTCTGCGTGAGACCAAACCGCCCAGAGCCTGTGCGTGGATGAACAAACAACCGAAAAAATGTGAAATTTCAGTGCGTGGGTGTTTTGCAACTCATGGGAGAGAGGAAGAAGAATGTTTGCGTGAGGGATGAACAGCAAAATCGTGGGTAGAGTGTGCATGTGGGTGAGGACTGACAGTCTTGCCACCCCACTCCCCAAAGACCACAACTGCCTCAACCACCAGCAATCTTTCTTAATGAAAGTGGTTGCAATAAAACAAAGGAAGATGACACCTGGGTTTTTCTCTCATTGGCCAAGGTTTAACAAATTCCCCCACATCCTTATCCTTAGAAAAATCATGCCCCATTCGATTTAGTTGCCGCGACCGTAGCTGGTTGTGTTCATTTTAATTAATTATAGATGCATATTTACATGATGGCAAACTTAATATATGCCGCATGCCCCGATATACCATCGGTGACAAATTCAAATCCAAAACATAGCATAAACAATCAATGGTGGGGTCTTGGCCTTTAGCTCCACACCATGATCATTTACAATATATACATCATGTACATTTAATGCAACGGGGTCAAAACCGGGGTGTTACACATTAATTTGCATGTGAAATTTATATGTTAATTACTCATAAACATGCTTAAAAGATGAAAATTGTAATGCTTAATTCAATCACATAAGCAAATAAAAGAGATATGCAAACCATAAAATTAAGACAACAATTGATAACGAAGTTCACCCCTCCTGGGATACGTCTTTGGGCCACTTCCAATGAGAAGGACGGTCTTAATTGTCTCATCCCACCACTGCTTAATTTTTTCATTGAAATCAAGGTGTGAGAGCCAAAATTTCTCAAACCTAAAGGGTCAACGCTAAGGGGCGCCTGCCAAACCTACCCAAACCTACCCAAACCTGAATTGGTCAGTGGTTTGAACCAACTATCATAATAATGGAGGATTCAAGTGAGAGACCTTCCTACATTAGGGATTTAGTGATGAGGAATCTATCAAGTTGGCAAGCCACATTTTAGTGTCCAGAATGACTATTGGTCCATGTGAAATCCCCATATATTAGTTAAATATCAATAAGGTAGAGATCGTCAATCATGTTCTAGAAGAGTCGATTGTCAACATCCAGTCTACGGATACATCCACGGTTTTCTTCCAAGAACAAGATGATATTGAAATCTCGTCCTAGTATCCATCTATCATGTTGGATAATTTGATTCAGATCTTCCAGGCTATTTAGGAAGGCAACCTTTTCATGGGGGATGGAGGGTCCATAGACATTTATTATGAAGAATTATGTGCTTGAACCTATCATCCTTAACTTGGTTGTGAGCATCCATTTTGTAGAGATTAGATGATCAACAATAATTGTGGCTAGGTTCCATAGGTTGGAAAGACCTGTTGTTGTACCCCGTGTATCAATGTTGGCATGATTACCCATTTTCCAATAGGTAGAAAGAACAGATTCTTAGTCCTACCCAGCGCATTTAGTTTATTAAAGAAAGAAAATATCTGGTTTGTCCACCATAAGTTTGTTTCGGAGGAGCTTTTGCGTGCACCCATCTTTCAGACTTCTGATATTCCAAGAAATTATCTTCATCACTAAAAATGATTAGGGAGGAGTTGGCAACTATCCATTATCAAATTGATTTGTCTTTAGTTCACCATATAATTCCTAACCTTTTGTATTAAGTGTTGCATCGACTTCCTTCCTGGCTTCTTCTTTTTCTTTCATGCTCTTTCGACCATCCTTTGGTGGATCTTTGGATATGCCTAAGGGTTTAGTGGATCCAGATGCTGCTCCAGCAAATGAGTTCAAAAAACTTTGTGAACTTTTCTTAGTTGATCAATGGGTATGGAGTACCACTCTTTTTTCCTGAATTCTTGCACTAGGTTATTTAGATCGACGCCATCTAGTTCTGTCTCATCAAACTCCATTACATTGTCCTCCTGCAAAAGATCGGGGGTGGTTTGGGGGCTGGGAGGGATGGAAAGAGGTGTTTCTTAGGTATTGCATTTATTATTAATATGTCTCTTGGGGGGGCTAGCTTGAACAGGATCTTCTTAAGGTTCAGTGTTTTGATCCTCGTGATCATCTTGACAGGAGAGTATTTCAAAGGGATTGTTGGTGGGGGGCAAAGTATGATCATGGATTGGTTGTTTTCGGGTGTTCTCACCTTTTAGACTCTGGATTTTGGCAAAGCCTTCATTTTTGTCAACCTGAGGGGCTTGGGATTGGAATTAAGGGGGAAATCTCGAAAAAAGTGGCCATGAACATGGAACTTTTTGCATTGAAATGGAATGTGTTCATAATCCAGGGTTTGCTCACATTCTTCATCCTAATAGTCTAGACAAATAGATCCAGGGAGTGGGTTAGTGATATTCATTTAGATGTAGATTTTGGCATAAGAGGTATACCGCCTTCTCTTGGTAGCATATAAAATTTTCACAAAGTGGCATAGGGTATTACCTATACCCTCCAAGATTTCCTCTAGACAAAATTCCTATGGGAGTGAGTAGAGCCTGATCCATATCAGAGCATGGTAGAAATCCTCCTTGTCTGGATTGAATCCGTTAACCCACTCTTTCAAGAAGAGGCCAACAAAATTAAAGAAATATGGGCCATTTTCGAAAACTCTATTTTGTGAAAAGACCCTTTGAGCCTAGTTGTAGCTCAAAGTGGCCTTTTGGGTTCCACTAATGCTAGATCCATCTTACCGAGTCTCTTTTTGTGAGCCTAAGCCCTAGGAATTTGTTGATTGAGGCATGATCCTTCAAGAACTGTGTGTTAGAGGCAACCTTAGTTGATTAAATAACATATTTGAGGGTAGTTGCCATCTGGGTAATACATTTCCCTTGTTCCCATACACAAGTCGCCTTTGGATGGGAGGAGATTAAGGCTTGATCCGTAGATTTGGAACTTTCTCACCATTTTTGTTGGTCGCGCACTGCCGAAAGCAGATCTGGAGGAGCTTCAAATGATGGTCTGGAAAAATTCAACCCTTCTCCTATGGCTGCATGAATCACATTACAAAATGAGGGGGGGTCATCCCTACCATGTTGGGTGGCCATTTGGATGACCAATCTTATGCCTGAAGGGTCTTTTCCCGTGGGTACAACTGGAGAAATCTATCAGAGACTGAAACCCTAGGTAGATCATAGTTGCAGAGTTCGTACTCCTTCTTTTTCCAATGGGGAAGCTAAATCCATGATTTTACCCTCAGCTTGAAGATGTTATTGGGCTTGCAATCTCATGATAAATGTAATGGTCTAAGGGGGGTATCTAACAAAGGATATGTCATTTCCTACATGTCATCATTTAGGGAAGAGGTGAAGGGATGAGGGATATGTGACATACAAGGGGAAGGAGGAAGGTCCTTCTCATAATTGATCATGATTTCCTCGATGTGTGTGTCTCCTTGATGGAGCGGTGTAAATTTATTTGGATTAGAAAAAGTGATATTTGTCGAGGGGAGAACCATGCACTACTGCATAGGAGGGGAAAGGACACGTAGGAGAATGGGAAGGGATCTGGATTGGGAATGGAGGGAGTTCAAGGAATGTTGGGAAGCGACGTGGGTCAGAGGAAGTGAGGATGAAGGGAGCTTGAAGGTTGGAACATGTTTCCCAGAGTTTTGATTGTTTTTGCTCTTTGTTAGGGTTTGTTTTCAATTGCTACAATTGGAGGGTTTTCATTTTTGCTTATATTTTTTTGCAAAATGTCCATATTCACGACAGGTTTTGCATTTGAAGGGAAACTGCTTGTAATCCAACTTTTGGGGGTGCTTCCAGTTATGCAGCAATAGAAGGATTGCTTTTGATATCCTCTTCTCTAGATCTATTTCTATACATATCCTAATGCATGTGAACATTCCTTCTTTAGGATATGATTTATCAATATATTTGCCAAGATTATTCCTGATTTGTATTAGTGATTGATCTCCCCAATAGTGTAGTGGAAAGTGTGGAAGCCTGACCCATAATAGATGAGGGAACATCTTATTTTGGATTGAAACCTGGTGTCCATCTATTAAAATGCATTCATTGGTTTTCATTGAAGTATGATCCATTCCTAAAATTAAATCTTTGTCAGATTGTAGCTCAAAGAGCAAGGCATAAAATTCGGTTCCTTAAAAAAAATGTGATAGCTTCCATTGGATTAGAACGACCAAGTTTTTTTGGATCCATTTTTCCATGTTCCTCGGTGATGGAAAAATGCCAGTAAATTGTCCGATAGAATCTATGTTCGTGAGTGTAAGTTCCATTGATATTGAGAAGGAGTGTGGGAGCTCTAACTCAAGGGTATCATCTAGTTTATTCACAAGATTTTGAAGCTTTGGTTTCTTTGTTGGGACAACATAAGAGATCAGTGCTTGAAAAGCTAATTCTTCTTCATCCATGGAGGGGAGGTGACCCCTCCATGGCCCTCTTCCATTAGCTCGTAGCTGGGCCAAACAAGGGGTGACGACGCCTAGAGTAATAACCAGAAACCGTTATTGTTACCAGGGTGACATTTTCATATTGGGGGTTTGTTGGAAAACTAGGTGGATGACCTATGTTAGATCGAAAAAATAGATGCATTAATAAATACTAACACTCTAACATGTTTAAACTCATGTGATAAGCATTAAATAAAACAGTAAATAAAACAACAAAAAAGAGAGAGACAAAGTCAAGAAGTTTACATGGAAAAACCACAAGATGGGGAAACATCCACAGAAGGTGAATTATGTGTCTCAATGAAACTCTCCAATCTTACAAGCTTAATCTCCCCACATATACATATATCACATTACATGGAATTTAATAGGGCATCCTTCACCTCTATATTATACCTTATAGGGATAGGAGAACATATCCCATGACACATGTGGGATAAATCAATTTCTAAGATAGTTAGTTATTGAAGAATAACTTGGCCTAATAATCTAATTTTACAAAATGTCTTAGGCATGCACATGAGACCACTAGGCAATCATTAACACATTCTAGCATCCCCCCTTCATGATGACCAGAGGGATAGAACATAATTAGAGGAAGATGTCTTTATGCTAACCTTCACCCTTAATGATAACTTCCCGCATCCCTAATAAGTTGCAAAGATGGAGCAACTTCACCTCTATCATGGATTTGGGGAATATATTAGTAACGTGTTGTTGAGAAGAATAATACACCAAATAGATAACACCATCAACACTAAAACTTCAACGCAATGAGTATCATGGTCAATGTGCGTGGTTTTGGAGTGGTGTAATACATTGTAAACAAGTTGGACTGCACTTTGATTGTCATAACTTGGCTTAATAGGAGCATTATGAACCAGACCAGTCTCAATAAGGACATGCCAGATCCACATTACATCTTTAGTTGTTTCCTCAGCTACCCTATACTCTATTTCGTAAGAAGAAATAAAAAGTGTTATCAACTTCTTATTGGAACATGAAATTGGACCTAACCCAAGCTAAAATATATATCCTGCATTAGAGCACATTTTAGTATAATCTCTTTCCCATTAAAAATTGGTGTAACTAAGAAGTAAAGTAGAAGCCTTATTAGATTAAAAAACACCTTGATGTAGAGTTCATTGAATATATTTGAGAATCCTTTTAGTTGCTTTCCAATGGTTGTCATGAGGATTTTGTACCTAGAGACTGTGCTAACAACAAAACAAATATAAGGCCTGTGTGTCAGATAAATCAAACTTCCAACAAATTGATGTTAGAATGTCGCATCTGCAAGGGGAGTGTCACACTCAATAGTTAATTTTACCCCTGACTAAAATGGTGTTGGAGAAGGCTTATATCACTCATATAAAATTGAGCTAGAAATTCTGGAGCATACTTAGGCCGACAAAGGAATATCCCATCAATCATATGCCACACTTGAATACCTATAAAATAATGTAATAAGCCTACATCTGTCATTTCAAAATGTTTCTTAAGATCATTCTTCAATTTATGGGTTAAGGAAAGATGTTGCATATAAGGATTACATCATCCATGTAAAGAAAAACAATGAGGACATCATATTTAAAGAATTTAAGAAACATATTTAGATTAGATCGACACCGCCTAAAACCAATCTTTAGGAAGTGAGTATCAATTTTCTCATACCAAGCCCTAAGTGCCTATTTAAGACCATGCAATTACTTGTTCAATTTGCACACCAAACTTGTATTTTTAGAGGTGATGAACGTTGTTGCATATAAATTTCTTTATGAAGATCATCGTTTAAAAAACACTCATGACATCCATTTGGAATATTTCCTATTGAAAATATTTAACAAGAGAAATGACGGTTATGATGGTGTTCATTTTAGCAACAAGTGCAAAGGTTTCAATGTAATCTATACCTTATTTCTGAAGAAATCCTTTGGCAACTAACTAAGCCTTATGATTTTCAATTTGTCCTTCTACAGTGAAGTTTCTTTTTTAAATTCATTTGCAAACAACAAGATTCTTACCAGGAGGAAGGGGGACAAGGTTCCAAGCATTTGTCTTCAAAGAGTCATAATCAATAGACTGTTATTTCTCCCATTCTTGTTTTCCTTTAGCGTTTGCATATGTTGAAGGATCATCTATGTGTAATACTTTTTCCATGAGATCAAAATCTTATCTGGTCCTTCGAGAGTCAAATAGAACCTCAAAACCTGTAGATTCAAGTGTTTTTGTGCCAAAACTAGAAGAGTGTGATTAGTAATGGGAGCTACAGTAGTATCTTCAGTAAGTATAGGTGGATCACTAGAATCAATAGGGGAAATGGGATCTAGGTCTTGCATAGTACTTGAATAAGGAGTGATAGACACTAGCCCAAATGGAAATGGAGGTAAGTTTGAGGTAACATGAGTTTTAGTGGACTTAGGGGGCAGAGAGACTTCATTGAATTATACATCTTGTCAAATAATGACATCTTGAATGGATGGATCAAACAACCTATATGCTTTATAATCCTCACTATAAAAAATAAATATGCATTTATGAGGTTTGGGCTCCAACTTCTTCCATTTTTCATCAGGGACATAAGCCCAACAATCAGATCCAAATACTTTTAAATGACTAATGAATGGTCTCCTTCAACTCCACCTTTTTTCAGGAGTAACCTCCAAAACTACTTTAGTAGGGATCGTGTTCAAAATATGGTTAGCGCTATAGATAGCTTTAGCTCAAAATATTTTATGCAATCCTTTTGAATATAACATACATCCAACCACTTCAACAAAAGTTCTATTTTTCCTTTGTGCAACCCCATTATGTTCGAGTGTGTAAGGAACTACCCTTTGATGTTGAATGCCATTATTGAATAAATATGTTGTAAATTAATTTTTAGTGTACTCCCTCACATTATCAATTGTAAAAGTCTTGATATATTTACTATATTATTTTTCAACCATGACTTTAAATTATTGAAATGCATCAAATGCTTCACTTTTACATTTCAAGAAATAAACCCCAAGTCTTCCTATTATAGTCATCAATAAAAGTAATGAAATAAACCCCACGTGATAATGAATAATTTCTAGAGGACCACATATGTCGTTGTGAACCAGTTGCAACTACGCTTGGGCATGCTATCGTTTATCCTTGTCAAAGTTTTTCCTGTGATGCTTACCAAGTACACAACCTTCACATAAACTCTTAGTGGAAGAGATAAGAGGTAATCCAAGTACCATTTTAGACAACAATTGCATTTTCCCATAGTTCAAATGACCTAATTTTTTATACCACAACTTATTACGCCCACCAGAATGTGCAACATAGGAATAAAATAGTTGTTTGTTGGGTGAGGTATAACAGGTGAATTTAAACAAGCCTACTTCATGATGAACTGGTCCAGATGAAACAATTTTGAAGTTGTTGTTGATGTCCTTCAGGACATATATGTCAGGCCATGCTAAAAAATTATATCATTTTTTCAGAATCATGGTAAACATAAAGGAGATTGATGGGCATGTCTTCAACATAAAAATATCTTCTGGTATACCATTACGAACCTGGATATTACCATAACCAACTACTAAAGGTTGTTTAAAATGACTTACCGAAACTCCCTAAGCCTAATGCTTATGTTTGTAAAAAGAGGTGAATAATGAAGCAATACTAGTTATACGATTTGAGGCACTTGAATTCATAATCCATTCCATAGGAGAAGAGGAGTTACCCAATTAAACATAATAGGTAGAAAGAGTTACATGTTATTACTTGGAAGTTTTCTTCTTGGATTTTGCAAGTTCAGTCTGCCTCTTAAAGCGATTATTCTTAACATGATTGGTTTTGCCACAATGCTTGAAAGGTTTCCATACTTTATTCTTTAAAGCTTGTGCATGAACATCATTTGAAGTTTGATGGTAGGTACTAGCAACATGAGGTTTGGTGTCCTTATGAGAACCTATGAATGAATTATTCTTACTGTGCGCCAAATGAGCTTTCCCAGTGACCAATTGACATGACAAAAGCAATCTATCCTACTCACAAATCAACCCTTTGCAAAACGCATAAAAAAATAGATTCCACAAACCCCTTAGACCATTCAATAGTTATATTCTTAGTTTGTATGAACAGATTATAGGCTTAAGGAAAATTTGTTTCACAAGAATACTGAGGGTTGTATCATTTTTCTTATATTTTTTATGACAACTACTAATATTTTCATTATAAGTGTTCAATTCAACTAGATATTGTTCGATTCCATCAAATTTTGCAGGATCTAGTTCATGGATTTTCTTCTCAAGATAATAGGCAGAAACATCTTCAAACTAGCTAATACAATTTTCCCAATGATAATAGGTAGAAACATATTCATATTGGCTAAGACAATTTTCCTATTGATACCTCTTGCTTGTTCACTGTGCTCATCCCTTACATCTAATTCTTCAACATTGTTTGGTTTCTTGCTTTCACCATTGACTATACGCCAGAGATCCTTGCCCTTGAGAATGTCAATCATGTTTCTCTTCCAAACAGTATAGTTAGTGCTAGTTAAATTAGGAACATAAACAACCTCAGAAGTCATGACGACAAAACAAAAATTGAGAACTGATGCAAACGAATTCAATTAAATACACGTAAATATAAGTGAGTTATGGGATTTTGAGACAAGGACTAAGGCCACATGTTCATCGAAACTGCAAAAAAAATAACTACAAAGAGCCACATGTACTATGTTGTCAAAGTTATTTATAATAAGATTTGAAGTAATATAAAAAGGAAGCAACAACAACAAATGGTCTGAATTATTGTCCCTACGTAACTTGCAATGTTAATAGTTGAAAAATCTACTACAATTGAGAATTAAGTATAATTATATTTGAGAATCTTTGGTGATTCATCATCAATCATTTAGAAGGGAAAAAAACCACTAATTAAAGATTTACTACACCAATTAATCAAAATATAAATATAATGTGTGACTTTTTTTAAAAACAAAAAACTCAATGGTTGATAAGAGCAATTACATTTAAAAAAATAAACAAAATATAATTAACAATATAAAATTGGATGAAGGGAAACCTAATGAAAACCTAGAAGGGAAATTATCTTTAGAGTTTCAATGAAACCCTAGAAGGGAAATCACATCACACGACCACGAGGATGTGAGAAAAGAGAGTTAGGAAGAGGGAAATGGTGTTGTAGAGAGATATAGGGATAAGCGACTCTGTAGAGAGAATTCGCTTAGGGTGGGAAAAATTACCAGGGAAAGCAAAATGCCTTTGTACGACTACAGGTAGAGGGAAAAATAACCCATGAGAGAAAGAAAAAAAGAATGGTGGAGAAAAATGGCAAGTAGAGCAAAACATGTATGTATGGCTGTAAAACCTCAAAATTTCGCTTAACTGGACAGAAACGTAGAAATTTCAGCTTGTGCAGGTTTGTATAGTACTAGAGGAGGAGAGGAGGATGACTGTACAACCCATACTGAGAAAAATGCACCCCACCTCTCGAAAAAATTGAGTTTCAAAACCCTAGGTTTAGAAAAAAAACAGGCTTAGTAAAAAAACAAGTTTAAGAGGAGGCTTGGAAAGACACAAAGCCTAATAAAATTAGGTTGGTAAAAAAAGTTGCTCAAAAACCTTAGGTTTAAAAAATAAATTCATAGGTTGGGCTAGGGAAATTAATTTAATTTTGGGCAAATAAAAGCCGATTTTGATGAGCGAATAGTCAATAATGACTAATTCCCCTGTTTTGGAAACAATGGAAAAGCCAAATTTGGTGAGAAAAACATTGATCTAGTGAGAACTACTAAGATATGGGGAAAACCTAAGAGGTTGCCCAGATTTCTTTGTAGATGAATTAGATAAGGGGGGCCCAATGAACAAATTTGATGAAGGAAAATGCAAAAACTTCATTAATATATAATTTACTCAAGTATTTAGAACTCGATAACTTGTTCTCATACCATGTTAGATCAAGAAAACAAATGCAATAATAAATACCAAAAATATAACTGGTCTAAACTCCTATGATAAGCATTAAATAAAAGATTAAATCAAACAAGAAAAAAGAGAGATACACACGCAAGAAGTTTTCACTTTAGTGATCATATACTAATATCAAAGCAATTAACAACTTGAAAACACTATACACAAAACATTTGTAAAGAACCATTATATAGATAGAATCTTTGATTACACATATTGTTAGGAGACACCAATATGCAATAATGATGTGAGCACCCACTCACATAATTTATAGACATAAATCTGATAGGGAAACAAGTCCCTTATGCTAGCGCCAACTTGTTGTTTGTAGGAACCAACCTGTGAGGACACCAATCCTCTTATGAGCACCAACTCATAATCAACAAGCACCAACTTATGTAGTTAGGTACCAACCTATATGATAGATGAGATAACCAATTCTCCTGAGCACCAACTCAAATTTGCATGAACAATCATTTAGGAGACCTCAATCTCCTGTCATTGCCCCTTCGTACCTCCCTTGAATAGATATGACAGTACCTGTCTTATTCTACGCTTCCTGATTTGTACACTATGTTCTTGCACAACCTCTTCAACACTACTTTTGGGCACACTGCTTCACAAATTTTGTTGTATTTTGTTCTTGTGCAAATGCTCCTTATACTCTGTTATTTAGAATACCTAACCACTTACTTTGGTGAACTTGCACACCTAACCACATCCTTTGCTTTCCCTTTATTATGCGTGCTCAAATTTTCTGTGATTGCGACTTTGTATGTGACTTAGTTCTGTATTGTCACTCACTTTTTCCAATCAACAAGCCATTGATTTCTTTTCCACCCCATAGTACTCTTCGGTCCCGCACTCACACAAAATACATCAATCCTTTGTTCAATTATAATCATTCTAGCATAAATACTTATTTCTTTGACTTAATACCTCTTGTCCATATGCGAGGGCTTCTCTACGTCAATGACACCCCTTATTCCTTTCTACCACATATCTTATTCTTTTGTCGGCTTGTAATCTACACACTTTGATATATTTATTGACTACACAATTTTTGTGTGATAGGCATGTCTTGATGGGACTTGCGCACATATTCCCTTTGAGAATTATTTCTTATATACTTCTTGAAATTGTCTTATAGACTTTATACTTATTATTTGACATCAATAAAAGTAATAAGTTCAACAATATCCCCCTTTGGCATTGATGTCAACACAAAATAAAACTGAGCTCCCCCTAAATATGTGCTCCTTTGTTCTGCTTTTTCTTACTTGCATTCTGCAACAACCTGTACTTTTGTAATTTCTGTTTTTGCACAATTCCTACACAATTTTTGTTACAGTGTCGTAGTTTCTTTGTCGTATATGAAATTTTTGGCCCATTGATATTAATGGTAAATGGATGCTCCTTATTGGTAGTCTTTAAAAGTTCTTCCTTTTTGTATTTGCAAAGTATTTATTTTGCATATGCATATTCAGTTTCTTCCCCTAGACTCATGCTTCTATTTCTTTCTTCTGTTGCTATTCCTTTGACTATGTTGGTTCCATCTTCTATACTTGTTACAGAGAAAATATTCCTACGGCTTGGGGTGTGCCACAACAGGCAGGATGACACCAGAAATTAACTCTAATCCAAAATATGCCATATCATTGTAAATGCTAACAATGAAAATAAATATATGTGCCTCAATCGAAAGTTCGAAGAAGTTCGTCATTGATCTTTCAATCCAATGCTTGAAACCTATAACTTTTCCTCAACAACAAATATATCCAAGCATATAATATACAAATGAAATGTTAGCATCTACTTTAGCACAATCCATTTAAGCATGTATGAAGCAAATATAGCCGTGGAAATATATATAACATTTGCACATGAATTGGATGAGAAAAGAGTATTTCTATTAATTCAAACAGAAGCACAAAGTGACAACTTTTGTAGGTAACTTGTCAGAACCGAGAAACCAAGTTCCTCCACCTAGGCCTCCATCACTTCAATCCTCCATACCAAAGCAAGCTCACAAGTACAATGTAGAGCTTGGGAAATGAACATAAAGAGTTATATCAATAAGGACAAAGGGATGCAAACTCAAGCATATGGAAATGGGGCAAAAGTTTTCTATAGTTTCCTTACTCTCAAAGTTTCTTCTCCCACAATGCTTCATAATGACTCAATATATAACCCTCAAAGTGGGAAATGGAGGGCCGAATCGGAGCGTTTCCAGGCATATGGGAGGACAAATGTCAAGCTATTCTTTTTTTTTTAACAGAAGCGTTTATGTTATATTGAAAGGTCAGCAAAAATGGTGAAAAGAGAACATATTACAACAATATACCTTATCACTACCCCTCCAGACGGTCAACCTACAAAGTACTAAGGCGGAATTTCAATGCCTACATCTAGATTAACAATAAGCTCATTAAGTCCTACAGCAATAGACTTATTGGCTGCGAGATCCGCCTTTACATTAAAATCCCTAAGAATATGAAATAAATTGATCTTCCTAAACATTTTGGACATAGATCTAATCCTCTTAATCAACCTTGTTGTTCATTCATTTTTTCCCTTTCTTCCCCCATTCAGTGCTTGGATAATGTACCTGGAGTCACCAAAAACCAATACCTCTTCCACTTCTTTCTTCTTCAGCTACTTGAGCCCTTGCCAAAGCCCATAAGCCTCGGCCATATTATTGGAATTGTATCCAATGTTCCAATAGTATTCTATCTTGACTTTCCCTCCCGGTTCTAGAATAATTCCTCCTCCTCCCGCTTGGCCAGGATTCCCTTTTGAGGCTCCATCAAAAAATAGTATGAATATTTTCCTTTCGCTTAACCAATTCTCGAATTGGGTCTTATCCATCCCAATCTCCCAATCCTCTGAATTTTTACCATTCATAGAATTTGCGGCCATGATATTGAGGCTTTGCATCCAATTGTTTTCAATATCAGTCAGCTTTTCTTTATTATTTGGAATCTTGGAGATACTGACCACCTCCCCGAGTAATGCATTTGCTTTAGCAGCAATCTTCCATGCTGGCTGAAACTTTTCTTGAAATATTCTATGGTTTCTTTCATTCCAAATACACCAGCAAATTATTTTCAGAAGTTTCATCCAACATGCTTTCAATCCATTTTTTTTCCCAAGCTCTCCTTGATAGAGTTTATCCCACTTGAGAAAGCAGTCCTGGATGTGTGATCCGGATTTATGCGTGAATGAAATGAAAGACCATATACAAAGTCATAATAACAGACATTTTTCAAAGATAACAGAGATACAGTAAACACATATTCTTCTAAATGGCGGAAATAGAACAGACTGTAATACAACTGCTGGAATGGTGGTAGCAATCTCTGAGAAGAGATGTGGCCGCTACGCTCATTCGTGCCAAGCTTCCTACAAAATGAGGCCAAAGGGGCCTATTTATAATAAAAATGAGGTGAGAACCCCAAAAGTCCCAAAATGTAACCCTAGAAGATGAACCGTCATAAAGTTTGCGGCCCCATGGTGGTGAGTTGAACAGTCAACTTCCCGGGGTCCTAACTTTTGCATGCAATCTCTGATTTGGGCGTTCGATAGCTCGTTGGAAAGGTCTATCTATGCTTTACAATTTTTGGTCAACCAAATGAATGCCGATGGCAACCATTTCGCCCCGAATCTCCAAAAAATGTCGTTTAAGGCCTCAAAACGGCCCCGAAAGTTTAGGACTCGAAAAACTGCCGAAAAATAACTAGGAAACTATCACAATGGACAATTGTTTTGAGCCAGTGGAATAGGTGGGTGGCCATCGATCTCCATCTGGATCAATCCTCCCTCCTTAGGAAGCAATGGTCTCCATTGCGTCGAATCCCGTATCATATCTCGAACAGTGTGTTGAGTTGATCTCCTCCTGGTGCGACATTTGTTGAAGTGAAGAGGCTGCTTTTCTTTGGCATTCCGAGAGGGTTGTCATTGTTGTCTGGATGATTTGTTTCTGGAGGAGCACCTTGAATGCGTGGCCTTGCATTGTAGAGGTACTTGTATAGATGAGGAAACAATTGCTCTGTCTTCTTCTTGTGTTTGATGAGCAGAGACACCCTGTGCAGAGGGTGTGGAGGTCTCTGTGATCTTATGTTCTCCTTTAGACGCAATTGTGAAGAGGAATAATTTTCTGATGTGGGAGCTTATCTTCCTACCTTTCGAGACTTTGTTAGGTGCAACGGTCTCTGGTATTCGATAGAGTTTTCCTCCCAAAGTAACAATGACACTGTGAGGACGTGACTCATATACAGCATGACGCTTCCACATATATGGTTGTCCTAAAAGAACATCACAGACTTCAAGTGGGGCCACATCACACAGTACCTCGTCTTGGAAAGGCTTGATGCCATATGGTAGGAGGCATTGTTGAGTAATGCAGATACCACGTCCTTGGCTTAGCCAACCTATTTTGTAAGGTTGCGGGTGTGGTGTTGTCGGAAGCCCCAATATTTTGACGACTTCTATTGAGATCAGGTTCTTTTGGCTGCCGTTGTCAACAACAAAATGTAGAGGCATGCCCTTCACCCACATCTGCGAGTGGAATAGGTGCTCCTCTGCCTCTGACTCTTCAGGATCCTCTAGTTGAATCTGTGCGGTAACAACAGTGGCAGTGGGGTCTGCATCAATGATCTGCCTCCCATTGTCTGCGACGTTGGCATTGGGTTCAGAATCAGAATCAGGATCTGATTATGAAGATTTGATCTTGGCCACTAGTGACTGCTTTGAGCAACATTCATCAGTGTTGTGCCAAGGGCTTTTATGAAATTCGTACCACTTACCAGTGTCCTTCTTTGTCTTTTGATCTCCCTTCTTGGCTTGTGGCGGGGACTGGTTGTCATTTTCTTTTGCGGTGTTCTGTGGGCTAGGGTTTCCCTTGCCTTGCTTCTGCGGTGGATTCATAGGTCCAGAGTCTCGCTTGTTCTTTTGTCGAAATTTCTCCTCGATTTTGACAGCATACCGATAGGCGGATCCAAGTGAAGAGATGTCGAGGAAGTCCATCTCAGTTCGGATGTACCGATGTAGACCACTGCGATATTTCAGGATTAGGTGCCGCTCGGAGTCTTTGATACTCAGCTCTGTCCTCAGAGTATGAAATTTGTTGGTGTGCTCTGACACCGTCTGGTCCCTTTCTTGACGCAGAATGGCCCATTTTGTGTACTGGTCATCATAGTTTCCCACAGGGTAATACTGTTCCTTGACGGCATCTATGAAAGAGGCCCAAGTGGGAATTGTTTCAAACATTTCAGACTCGTCTGATAAGTTTTGCTCACAATAAGTACCCCACCAATTTTGGACATGGGGGACTACCTTAAGGTGCGCAAAGGTGATCTTTTCTCTGTCAGAAAAATTGTGGACAGAGAAATACCCTTCTAGAACATTCAACCAATTATCCAGGGCATTTGCATCAATATTGCCTTCAAATAAAGGAATATCAAAGTTAACTTGTACCTTAAAGGGAGTTGCATCCTCGAACCAGCTGCTCGTTGGAGATGCACTTGCCATTGCCGGCATTCGCCGAAGGATTTGGGCGAAACTATCCATCATCTCGTTCCTCTGTTGGTCGAGGGCTTCCTCGAGCAGCGACTTGATAGGATCTCTTGCTCCGTCGTCTCTCTTTTCTTCCGCCATGGGAGGTCATTTGGGATGGCGAGAATGATCGAGTGACAATAGTTCAAGACCAAACTCTCTGTACTCGGACCTCGTCGGGGACATGCGCTGAGAAACAATCAAAGAGCATGTTGCTCTGATACCACTGATCCGGATTTATGCATGAACGAAATGAAAGAACATATACAAAGTCATAATAACAGACATTTTTCAAAGATAACAGAGATACAGTAAACACATATTCTATTAAATGGCAGAAATAGAATAGACTATAATACAATTGCTAGAATGGTGGTAGCAATCTCTGAGAAGAGATGTGGCCGCCATGCTCATTCATGCCAAGCTTCCTACAAAATGAGGCCAAAGGGGCCTATTTATAATAAAAATGAGGTGAGAACCCCAAAAGTCCCAAAACGTAACCCTAGAAGATGAACCGTCATAAAGTTTGCGGCCCCACGGTGGTGAGTTGAACAGTCAACTTCCCGGGGTCCTAACTTTTGCATACGATGTCCGATTTGGGCATTTGATAGCTCGTTGGAAAGGTCTATCTATGCTTTACAATTTTTGGTCAACCAAATGGATGTTGAAGGCAACCATTTTGCCCCAAATCTCCAAAAAACGTCGTTTAAGGCCTCAAAACGGCCCCGAAAGTTTAGGACTCGAAAACTGCCGAAAAATAACTAGGAAACTGCCACAATGGACAATTGTTTTGAGCCAGTGGAATAGGTGGGTGGCCATCGAGCTCCATCTGGATCAATGTGATCCAGTAATTGCAATCCATCTCCCCAATGCTTCAGCGCCTCCTTCCAGATAGAGATAACATAAGGGCACTTTAGAAAAAGATGACTGATATTTTCGGCATCTACAGCATAGAGAGGGCAGTGAAATGGGCCTGCAATCCCCCTCTTCTCCAGGTTCTCACTAGTAAGTACTCTCCCATGTATCAGAGTCCAAGTAAACATCTTAATTTTCAGTACTGTCCTGCGATTCCATAAATAATTCCAGATTTCTGGATTTCTGGGCACGTTATAGTTGGCAGAAAATCTATGATAACCTTCTGTCACAGTGTATCTACCTGAGCTCATCCCCCATCCATGCTTGTCCTTCATGGTTTTTTTCAATGATGCCAGCCTAGATAGATGAGATAACAGCATGTTTTTTTCATTGTTTAATTCAGCAGGGCACTCCGGTAGCGTCCAGTTTACCCAACGTGCTGATTCATCATTATCCCATTTAGAAATGTCCCAAAGTGTGTTAATTCCTAGCGTTGTCATCCAATTTTGCAGGTGAGGGAGCATAGGAGGGATCTATACATGGATCACGTCATGCCAGATTCTAATTCATTTCCCATTGCCAGGGTTCCAACGCAGATCAGAGGTGAAAAATGCCATTACCTTCTTACAGATTTTCGCTATCGAGGATCCATTCTTAATCACAGGCTCTCTATCAAAGCATCTTAATCTTGGATTGTGAAATTATTTTCGTTTTAATACCCAGTTGCTCCAGGACGGTTTGGGCACCAGCATATTCCATAACAACTTGGCACCGATAGCCAAATTTTGAGTTTTTAAATCTCTTATGTGAAGACCTCCCTCAGACCATGGCTGTTTGATAGTTTTCCAGCTTACCAAGGCGAATTTTTTGCCACCTCCATTATTTCCACCCCGTTAGAGAGTTTCTAATCAGTTTTTCAATCTGGTTAATAATTTGTGCTGGAGCAAGTAATAATGAGCATTGGTAGAGGAGATAGCTGTTCAAGACAACTTTGATGAGCACTACCTTCCCAACCAGGTTGAGCCAGACCGCCCCCCATCCCATGATTTTCTTTTTGATTTTTTCCACAATAGGGAGCCAAGCTAAGGTCTTAGTTTTGGATTTGAAAATAGGCACCCCAAGATAGTTGAAGGAGTCCCAGTTTACAGCTCCATCCATGTTAAGGACCCGGGTAATATCTAGCATTTATCTTGGATTTATGTTCCAGCCATAGATCTGGTTTTTCCTGAAGTTGATTTTGCTACCGGAGGCTTGACAGTAATGGTGCATTTCATTCTTGAACTGGTGAACTATGATTTGACTGGCTCCTCCAAGTAAGATAGTGTCATCCGCGAATTACACGTGATTGATTAGTGCCTCTTGCCATCTTAATTCCTGAAAGCTCCTGATCTTGCCTGGCTAATTCCAATTGAAAACTTAGGATTGAAGCCTGGATGGCGTACAACAGAGGGGATAGCGGGCATCCTTACCTCAGACCTCTGGAGGCTTGGAAGAAGGGAGCAGCTCTTCCATTGACTAGCGGAGCTATCCAAGGCTGGCTGATACAGGCCTTGACCCAAGAGATAAATTCTGGAGCGAATCCGAATCTCCTCATTACTTGAAGAAGAAATCGGTGGCTGACTCTGTCAAAGGCATTTGCCAGATCGAGTTTCACCACCATTCCTTTGTCTCCATTCTTTGTACTAGAGTGGATGGCCTCTTGAACTAAAATAATATTGTCCTAGATCTTCCATCCTTTCACAAATCCACCTTGATTTTCCGGGATAAGGTGAGGGAGAATATATTTTAATCTGCTGGCAATGATCTTTGTAATGATTTTATATCCTATATTACACAAGGATATGGGATGAAACCTGTCGAAAGAATTAGCTTCCTTCTCTTTGGGTATCAGTGCCAGGAATGCTGAATTAGTGCTGCCCCCAATTTTGCTACAGGATTGGGATTTCTTGATCATTTTGAAGAGATCTTTTTTAATGATATTACAGCATATTTTAATAAAATTAACATTGTATCCATCAGGCCCAGGCGCTCTATCCTCCTCCATACTGTCAACAGCCAGTTTAATTTCCTCCATCGTGATCGGTTGCTGCAGAGACTCATTATCTTTGTAATTAACAGCACTGGGAATTAGTTGAAGTAGATGGGCATCTTCAATGACTGGCTGGGCCATGAAGAGGTCTTTGAAATGCCTGGACGCTTCTTCTTTTATTTCTTCAAATTTGGTAATAAGTCTATCGTGAGCCTGGATCTCATGCACTAAATTGACATTTTTTATTGCCTCCGCCTGTTTGTGGTAGAAGCCAGTGTTTCTATCACCGTGTTTCAGCCATTTATAACGTGCTTTTAGCCTCCACCACTCAGATTCGTGTCTGCAAGCAGCGTGGAGATCCGACTGGAGCTTGATCTCAGTTTGAATGTCTGAATTGACCACAGTTCTGTCCTCCATGCTGGCTTGATGTGTTTCCAGTGCAAGAGCAGCTTGCTCTTTTTTGTGGTTGGGAGATGGGATCGATTTGGCCCAGCCTTTAAGTGCTTTCTTGAGCCTCCTTAATTTCTCCTCCCAAACGTAGAAAGGGGATCCAGTGATCGGGGGAGACTAAGCATCTGCAACAATCTTTAGGAATTCAGGGTGATTAGCTCATAGAGGATTAAATCTGAAATGAATAGGGACCAGATTTTTATCCTTCTTCATCTCCAGGAGTACAGGCTTATGGTCCAATCCTCCAAACAGTAAAATTTTGGATGAAAGATTCAGGCCAAGGAGAAGGAAGGAGTCCTGAAGCAAGAAGCGATCTAGCCTGGCAGCAATGTGCCCTGGCCCAGTCCTTTTATTATTCCAAGTAAACTTTCCTGACGAAGGTTTAATATCCATGAGATCCCATTCTAACATGATCTCATCAACAGTTTCTCTGATGGGGTCTCTAACCAGGGATCCCCCTCTTTTTTCATCTTGGCTGAGAGTGGCATTGAGATCTCCAACAATTATTACATTTCATAGCAAATTGCTTCTTTCTTCCCGGAGAAGATTTCAGCAATTTCTTTTTTCAGCACATGAATTGGGTGCATAAAGGTTGAAGATTCTTACTAGGATGTTTGTGTCAATCTGCCTCAGCAGGGTGAGGATCCAATGAGGACTGTACTTGATAGCCACAACCTCGAATTTCTTGTTGTCCCAGAGAGTTCCAATGCCTCTAGATGTGCCCCTTGAACTAATAGTAGCTTTACCTCTTTATTTCCAAAATTTCCATCTTACATGGAGAAATACAGCTTCCTCCATCTTGGTCTCCTGGATCAGAAAGATGTCCGATTGGTGAAGAGAGAGTAAATCTAGCATAAATTCTTCCTTGCTTTTGCTACCGAGACCTCTGCAGTTCCAGGAGAGGACCTTCATTACTCACTTTTGGAGGTTGTAGGCATCCCTTTCTGGGCATGCCCTTAATGGCGGGTATTTCTCGTATTCTTCAGCAGTTTTTCCAGGGTTAGCTGGGATCCTTGCAACTTATCCTTATAGGTCATCTGTTCCCTTACTTCTTTTTTGGATTTCCTTCCATTGGTTTTGGTTTTTCTTGGGGTAGTCAGTTCTATTCCCCCTTCTTCCTCTTCTTCCTCTTCTGATTCAGTGTCTTCCTCTGAATTCTCCATGCTTTCTCCTTTTTTGGTCGTTGTTGTACCTTCATCATGATCTTTCCCTTGCTGGTCTGATAGGGCTACTTCTAGCTCCTTACTTACTTCATTACTGGATTTCTCTTCATCATCATTAGTTTCATTCCTTACATCATTGATTTCTTTAATCTTGGAGATTTCTTGAGATCCTTCAATAGGGATGGCTATGGCTTCTTTAGAGGTCACTCCGGCTTGGGTTTTAGACTTATCTCTATTTACCCTTTGCCATCCCTCCACTTTATCCTGCTGGGTTTCTAGCTTTTTGGGGCAGTTACGGATGAAGTGCCCATATTCTTGGCAGCCTCTGCACTTGAAGGGTAGTTGTTCGTAGTCTAGCTTTTGGAAATGGGACCAGTTCCCCACGGTAAGTTTTATAGCCTTTGGCAATCCTACTTCAAGATCCACCTCAACGCATATGCAGGCGCAGACATATTGGTCCTTCGGGCTAGCCATGTCTATGTATTTTCCCAAGACAGACCCTATAGCCTCGAGAGATTTAGGGTTCCAGCAGTGCATGGGGAGATTTGGAAGTCTGACCCAAACTGGCACTGCTTTGGGGGTGTTAGCCTCAGGATCGAAGTCCATAGTCCACCCATTAAGGTATAGTCCCTGCGGCCCCATGAAGTAGGGCCCATTTCTGAAAATTAGGTCTTTGTCCTCCTTGGATTCGAAATCGAACAGAAAGTAGCCCCTTTCGATGGAGTAAGATGCAAATTTTTTAGATATCAGAGGACTCTAGTTCCTTTGGACCCAACTATCCATAGTTTTTGGTGAGGACTAGAGCCCCGTAAATTGTCCGATCAGAGCTCAATCTGCTAGGGATAGAGCTACCCTCGTGGTTTCTTCCGGAGGAAGGGCTACCTTCGGCACATCTTCAATACGCTTGACAAACTTTGGTGGGGACTTTTTCCCCGATCTCTTAGTTTGATAATCTATTAGTCGGTCAAAGGCCTCAGATTGCAGATCCGAGGGCGAGCCCATCAGAATGCCCCACCAGATCCAATCCGGGCACTCAGCACAAGGGTTACCCAATCAATCGGCCAACCAGGATTTTGGATGCCCACGGTGGGCCCGTCCCTCTGCACAACACCGTCCTGCAGCCCACAAACAATGATCAGCTCGAGGCAAAGGAGATCGTCGGTCCTCCACAAGTTAGCCTGCGATCAAGCTCTCCTAGCCACCAGCCTGTGATCCCCCAACGATCTAATCCTCTATGAACCTGGGGATTACAAATTATTCCATAACTCAAATGTCAAGCTATTCATTACTTGATGAGGAAAAGTCCAAATATTTTTTGTTTTGAGCACACAACCCGATGTACATGGGTTGTAATGGTGCAAGCTACGTATACGTGAACTTGAAAGTTGTTCACCTGCGTGTGTCTTCAAAAGTGTCATTTTTAGGGCTATATTGAAGGATTAAGACTATACTGAGTAAGGGGGGTATAGTGATTTTGCATAGGGAAAGGGAAGGCCATCAAGGCATGATGCATAAGGTGTGGCAAATCACGCTATAAGATATGCCCCCTAATGTGCGAGGTCAAATACGTACATGATGGCCGAAATACATTATAACAATCCCAAAAATGGAGTATTGAAGACCTAGCTACTCGTAAGGATAGTACAAAGACGAATCTGTATAAATGATTGCAGATCTAGAATATATATAGCAGTCTTGGATGCATACAAGTACAATGGCCATGAATAGGAATAATAGACATATGTCACAAGTGGTCACAACCATGTACAATACATAGTGGAATTTGGTCTCCATATTGGATGAAGACATCTGGTACATAATGAAGTACACTGCTTTGGTATGAGAATTAAAATCCCATTGTCGCAATCAAGGCAGTATCATATATGTAATGCCACCATAATTTGAGGTATTCTACACAAACTACTGATGGTACATGTCCCATCACGTGAATAAAGGTGTTGAGGCCAAACATGAAGACACATTGTTTGACTACCGTTCATTGATGTATATTGTTAACAGACACGAGATAACCCGCTGACGATGAAAATCGGTGTCAAGGTATTGAGTGCAATCAACAAGTGCGAATAGAGGTGTCAAGGTCAAACACAAGGGTAACCATTCAGTCAACGACCAATTATGAGATGTCATATGTCAAGTTCAAGGTCACCTACCAATGATGAAAGTAGGACCAGGGTGTTAGGTAGGACAACAACTCTATAATGTACCAAAAATGACCAACATGCAGAGTCAAGATATTTGAGGAATGACCAACTTAGGCTAAACTTTCTTTGAACAAGAACATGAAGCAGATGGAGGCACTTAGGCATCATAGACTCAAGGGTGCAAACTGGGACAACTCTGTGACATAGGAGGCATCAACAGAGGCCCCATAGGGGTTGTATGCTTAATCGGTTGGTGGAGAAAGCTCTGAATAATGACTACAACTCCTAAGGAATTTCTAGAAACTCGACCAGTGATGGATGCACTCATAAACTATGCTATGTTCAAAGGTGACACGATAGCTTCCAACATAAGATAATATCATTTACCATCCAACTTTGTATGTTTCTTTATTCTATTTTATTTTGGTCTTTTTCATATTATAAAGCTCGAAAAAGAATAAAATGTGCTTATAGTACAATAAAGAAGAAATGAGTGTCGTAGGCAAGCAGACTAGTTCCAAGCAATGGAACATACCTATGCTCAATACAAGGAAGCGTGTGCAGGTTAAGGACACTCGGGGGAATGTTTCCTCTTGGGCGAGGGGTAATCAAGCTACAAAGGATAAACAATAGTATTTGCTTGGCTAGAATTGAGATATGCTCAGGAAATCTGGCTTATAAAACTGAAGCGGAGAGCCGACACTAAGCTCAATATGGAAAGCAAATGCATGCAATGTATGCAACAACTTGATATAAAGTGGGAGTTCCTAAGGGAGGTAGCCAACATAAGAGATAAGAAATAACATCAAGTTTCCATTTAAAGTCATGGTGGGACTACAAGGGCTCCCATACCTAAGGAGGAAGCTTAGCATGGCCACCAAATGGAAAAATGAGTTATAACTAGGATACCCATGGTTGGGAAAGCTCTACCACTTACATAACGACACTTTTAGAAGCAACGGGAAGGTTCCATGTCATCAATAAGCAGGTTTGTTCCTATGGTTTATGTGACATGGTCATAGGACAATGCAATGATGCAAGTGGAATATGATCCTACCCTATATGCCAGTTAAGATTTATACCTGCAACAAGCATGAACAAGCTTGGAAAAACTCCATTAAAAAAGAACCTTGCATGACAATATTAGTCCACACTAGCTGTAAATAATACAGAGGGTCTAAAATATAGATAAGTGGGTAATTTTTTTTAAGAAATAGTAAAAAATCACTATTTGCCATACCATTTGTTTTTTTACTTCTAATAGTGCTTTTGGAGCTCTTTGCACCCTCAAACTTCAAAGGCGGATTCCGGGAGCTACAAGCCAAGAAATCAAAACCCATTTGGAACATGTAACTGTTCTCTTAATGCTCTTTCAATTCATGGTTTTTATTTTAAATTTTGATGGTTGATTTTTTAGTTTTTGGCCATGAAAACTAGGTTACTCGACCCACGCGAGTGATAGACCGTTGGGTCGTGTATAGGGTTGGGTCCATGCGGGAAAAGTGAAGGTTTCCTGTGCCATGCTTATGTTCACCCTATGACCCGCTTGGATCGTCGTGGTTAATGTTTTTTAAATATTTGACCTCACAAAACTCTCTTTCCTTTCACTAGTGCAAAATGAGGAATTAGCTACTACGTGACTAAAAATTCTAGTCACCACAGGTTTTTCAAG
Source organism: Pseudotsuga menziesii (assembly GCA_001517045.1). NCBI lineage: Eukaryota > Viridiplantae > Streptophyta > Pinopsida > Pinales > Pinaceae > Pseudotsuga > Pseudotsuga menziesii. Next base: position 161,668 of record LPNX010050094.1, read on the forward strand.
TGTTTTACTATTAAATATGAGCAATTTTGATTGACCCAACTATAAACGACTAAAATTAACGACTAATTTAGTCACTAGTTAACAAATATGACTAGATAATAAGTGACAGAGTTAAAAATGACTAACATAAACGACTAATTTAGTCACGGCATAAAAAATGACTACCTAGAAGAATATGAATTAGTCATTTTTAATTGTGTCATGGAAAATTGCAATTGTGACAATGAAGTGTTACAATTTAGTAAAATTTGTAAATTGTCTACCTTCTATTAGTAATGTTGGTGCCATGCACCTTGATCTTCAGAGATCCAACCAAGCAATTGCATGAATTTTCTCTTGACCATATTTATCCCTGCTGCACCATTGAAGAAAACCGTTAAGCATGTGCCAAAGGAAAATTAGGTTCCTACAATTACGAATTAGGTACTAGAACTAGTACCATATCAATGCCTTTAAGCATCATAACTAGTTGTTGATCCTTCAATGTAAGAGTCTCAAGTCCCATACTGAGGTGCTTTTCTAATTTCAATATAACTATCATGATCTGTGACTGTCGAACTAGTTGCACCAGTCGACGTAGCTTCACCAGGCTTAGTTCCTTTAAACGTTGTAGCAATTGATCCAATAATAATTCAACCGGTGGAAGCACCAAGAACAATATTTAACCAATCAAAGACTCATTTATAATTAAACTGGGGTGTTGACCCAGAACCAGTCTCAGATCCATATGTAGTATTAAAGGTAGAGGCCCGACCCCATCTCAGAGTTTTAGGTAAATATTTTGATTCCTCGACCTCTTACATGCCTGACCTCACAGAATACGATACGTATAATGTAGTGATGACCTCTCCTTATCACTATCAAGTTAAACCTCCTTTATGCATTAGTGATCAGGTAAATTTTTGCATCTGACATCGCCACCCAACTGATTCATGATGTGCACAACTATTATCAGCCAATGTCCTCGATCCAGTTTAATGTTTCACATCTTTTCATGCCAAAGAAAGAAACTAAGGTATTGATATTCTATATACACTAAACTTCTTAGTTAAGAGGTGGTGCTAGGCATCAACGTCGCAACCTTCACATTATCTTCATAATGTTTGACAACAACCAAAATGTTCTAGTAATGGCCACAAATTAATGTGCACGTTTAGAGTAGTAATTTTATGATTGTGCTTAGATCAAGAAATTCAACACTAAAGCATGTTCACTATTGGATTTTGGTGGAAAAGACCCATGGAAATGTAGTTGGGGATAGTATTGAATACAAATTTATCCGGTTAGGAAGCGTCTTAGAAGAGACCTCATGATAAATTTGAGTGCATGGTGTAATATGGGTGTGAACATCTCCATATTCTCTGAGAGGGTTTGCTTGATTGGCACATTTCTCGTGTGAGCTAGAAGGCGATACAATTTTTCCTCAAACATTACTTACTACTTTGAATCTTGATACGAAATGTTCAACAACTCATTAGTTTGAACGTCAACAATCAACTAAAGTCCATAATTTGTTGAACTTCGAGCAATTTGTGTAATTGGTTGAGTACCATGAATTTCCAAGGGAAAAGGTGTAATTGAAGTCATGTTTATTAGCATAAAGTGTAACAAAGACAATGTTGCATGATTGCAAACATTGACATAGTGGGAATTTGACAATTTTGGACTATTCAATCATTTTCTTAATTTCTGATTGTTGGATGCACCTTATGGACCTATTGACCTACTTTTGTAGGTTTTTATTGGACACTGACAAAATTATCTTATCTTATTTGATTACATTGTGTTTTAATATTTTTCTCTCTTTTATAATTTTTTGTTTCTTTGCTAGAATCTCTAAAGGACCAAACTCAATTGATAAGATTTTAAGTATCTCCTCTCTACTAGCTCACCCCTAAAGGGAATTGAACTCGAGTGACCTTGTTTATGAGCCCCACACCTTAACTAAATAAGATAAAAAGAACCGACCCATCTTTATAATATGTATCCCTTTATACATTTTATTGTTTCCATTATTTTCCTCTTTTCGCATATGTTCATAACAAACTACACTCTTAACTTTTATTAATAAAAACTATAGTTAAATCCCTACCTCACTCCTAACACAATTCTTTAATTCGATCACTTGCTTTTTATCGCCTTTAATTTGATCACTTACTTTTTATCTCCAATGTAACTATTGGTTTTCTTGGTTAAAATAACTACCCCTTCCTTTTTATCACCAATGTAACTATTGGTATTCTTAATTAACTATTGGTTTTCTGGTTTAAAATAACTATCACTTCCTTTTTATCACCCATGTAACTATTAATATTCTTTTAACTATTAGTATTCTTGGTTAAAATAACTCATAATGTAAGACAATTGATATTTCCTTTAATGTCTTAGAATTTTCTCGAAGGTGTTTTGACTAGACAAAACAATGTTGCAAATTAGGACATATTAAACAGCCTTTCATAGATTCATGGTCACGGAATATCAACTAAAACCCATCCATCAAGCCCTGGCTTCGAACAGGAACTGGAGTGAAGAAAGGAGTGAGAATTTCGCAAGGAATGATGAAGAAAGGGCAGGCTCTATGGACTAAGTTTTAAAATGTTATAGCTACCATCATTATAGCAGAAAACACAACAAATGATAAGATATTATCGGGGAGCTATTGGTGTCCATATATGTGGCAGTGCAATTATAAAAATGATGAGTTTGGGATCAAATGGATGGGAAGAACCTCAAATATATGGACAATATGCAACTTCCTTGTCATGAATTACCTCTAGTTGTACCAGATTCAGAATTAATTCGTCTATGGATGAGTTACCAAACAAGAATATTAGCGAGCTGAGCAAGGGCTCTAGTAAGTAGATGACAGCTTCACCAAAAAGAATGGTATACCAAACAAGAATCTTAGCGGACTGAGCAAGGGCTCCAGTAAGCAGATGACGACTTCACCAAAAAGAATGGTATCCATGTGGACAAGAACCGATGATTCCATGGTAATAATAGAATTTTTTCTTTTTTGATATGCATAATTTATGTGAACAAAACCCCAACCCATCCAAGCCAATTCGATTGACATGCATCATAGAGATTGGAACCGTCATGAGTATCAATCTAGGGTTTAGATAGGTCTGCACTAGTATCTATACTCTACACATCATGTCGTGTTAGGTTACACACACGAAGAGATCAGTCATTCCCAATAGCAGCTGGGTTGTAGACAGTACCCATAGACTTATAAGGACGAAATATGAATTAGACATTTTATCACATAAAAGGAGAAATATAGAGAGGTTTCTACAATATTGGCTTATAATGTATTATTTGGAAATATGTGACCTATAATCTTTGTATTGTTCTCTCTCTCTATATCCTTGTTATCCCTTTATGTGTAATTCATTATGATGTAATAAGAGATGGTTGCCAATGGGGAAAATATGGGCAAAAAATGACATGAAACAATCCAAATCTAAGATCTTATTACAAATTCGCTATGGCACCCAATTTCCAAGTCAAAAGATTAGTTAGACCTTGTTCTTTTATGGAATGAAGTTGATTACATACAAACCGACCTGCTACTATAAATATGTTAAAATTATGGTGGATTTCGTCCAAGTTCAAAGATGCACCAAAGACTCAATGACCGTAGTGACAACCTATGAAGGCAAACACACTCATTCTCTGAGTCGTCTAGATATAGAAGTCATGCATGCTGGTTTGTCCAACTAGCTCATTGATGAGGGACTGGATAGAACAAATTATGTAGCAGACAACCTATTAATACCCTTTTCAAGCAACATTACCAGAATATCAACATTGAGTCTGTTTCCAACGTTTGCACTTAACCTCTTTGACAACCGGCCTAATGGCGCAGGAATACAGGTCAACCCACCTAATATAGGATTACATATGCAAACACATTTAAATGCAGGCAGCTTCTAACACTTGACTCTATTACCTAAAAATATGAGAAATGTATTGGATCTGAATCAATTGGATCACTCATCGATCATGGATTCTATGAAGTTGGAAGATCCCAAATTCACTGCATCTCTCGTTGTAGCCATAAATGGCTCTATGTTGAAGTTGGGTGCTCCAATCGAGAGGACTGCCAAACATTTTCTTGCAATGCAATATGGATCAACTCTGGAAGGAAATGTTTTAGTCTGCAACTCCTACTGCAAATTTTCCAAATTTGATTTCGATTGGGGAAACAACAATGCAGAGTATCATAGCTTCCATTATTACAATGAATAGAAACTAAGAAAATCACAAACTTTATCTTCCTCTATCAATTGAAGAACAAATAAAAAAATAATTGTTGAATGCCTTTGTAAACCATAAACTTCAACCACAAAGACTAGTACTAGCAGGGTTGAATCTTTCTGCAAACTCATTGCATACAGTGTCACTTATCCTTGATGTCACTTATACTCAGATCTAAACTTCAATGCAATTGGTCATTTTTCTTAGTTTATCAAAGGTCTGATATATGAGTTTGCTGATCATATTAGCTAGCTCCTTCAGCCACTCAATCTTCGACTTCATTCCTTCCTTGGATGCTTGATCTTCATATTTCTTGCTCCCCCTATCATTATGCTGCTGATCAAGATGGTCATCAACATCTGTTGGTCCATCTTTGCTCAAGATGCCACATGTCATCTCATCATATGCCTTTTGCCGAGAGTTCATTCCATACTGCTCTAGATGCATCACTGTCATATCATCATCGAAAATGTGTAAGCATAATCCTTGTACATGATTCGAAGCCTGATTTTGGACCACTTTGAGTTCATCCTTAACCTGTGTATGTATATAATCATGATCCTAGGACCTGTAACATGCATTCTTCTCCATGTATTCTGCTGCTTATCATGCTTATCAACAATAACCAATAGGTTTAAGGAGCTAGAACAAACCATAATTGGACTTAATCACATGTTACCCAAGAGATAGATTACATCATACCGAGTGACAATTGACAGGTTGCTGTAGCTTTCCTTACCTGTGGTGGTGGTAGTGGTGAAGGGCTTGAAGGATGAGAGAGTGATGAGTGGTCTGCTGCTACAAAGTGCCAAGAGATGAATACTGTCCTACCATTCTCCTTCTCTCAACTCGGCCTATATAGTAACCCACTACATGAACACCGATTCTCCCTAACTGTTGGGGAAAAAGGAAAGGAAGCATAACAAGGTAAAATAGCTCAGGCATGCTTGCCAAGTTTGCCTTGCTTTGTTGTTTTGGTAAGCTTTTATGGCCAAATAAAGCTGCTTTTGGATAATTTGTTGTGGCATAAAAGCTATTGTTCTATGATAATCTTCAATGGTAACTACTAAAACTATACTCTCTTCAGCGCTGGCAGTCACTTTCTTTTGTCTCTGCCAGTTAGTTCTTTAAAGTAAGTTTGTATGTTCATATTATGTTTAAATTTTGATGTCACACATTTATTTTTCTTAGAGCTTCCAATGAGAGAGAACCTTTGTTTATTATAAAATATTTTAGCATCTCCTTTCAGTTAGATTCTATCATATTGATAAGGTTATAGAGTTAGTTATAATTATAGACTGATGCAGGGGCCCTGCTGGAGATCTCTATGCATACCTCAACATGAAAAAGATTCCAGGAATTGAAAGAGATGGCATCAATCTCTATTCGATTATTTCAGTTAGTTATGTTGATGCAATACTGGGAATTGTCAGTAAGGTAAGTAAGGATCTCCACCTTTTATGCATTAACTATGCTGCTATTAAGATTGAGGAATATGTTTGTTGTGAAAAAAAAACATGGTCTTAGTGTAATAAATGCATCATTTGTTTCATTGTATTTTTCCTTCCAATTGGAAAATGTTTTCCCTTATCATGAGATTGAAAAAATTACATACAGCCAAGTTCACTCAAGGTTAGGGTTGGCAAAGTTCACTTGTTGAGAGGTCTATCCCAGCTTGAACTAACATAGTCTTTTGGACCTTGGGGGGTGGGTGGGGAATTCTTGAAAATAGGTTTATTGGTTCCAACTTCCAATGGCCTTATATATTTTATTGTGTGCTCCAAAGGTATTTGATACTGAGGTTTCCCAATGTGTAGATGCTTTTGATCTAATTCTTTATGATATCATGATATCATCTACCTGGACAAACTAGTCAAATCAAAGTGGAAGCATGACAAATAATATCAATGTGATGTGTAGGCTCTAAAGGGTGCTCTAAACTTGTAAAACTACAGATTATTCCCTATGTTAAAAAACCTATTGTCTGGGTGGTTAATGGAAGTTTTAACTAAAAAACTATAACATCACACACTAGTGGAATAACTCTACTTCCTTAGCTCACTTTTTAGCAGAATCCCTCTACTAAGATTGAATGAATGGCAACAACTGATGTAACACACAATGTGCCCACATAAAAACAAAACCTCCCTATCTAACTCATCCAAAACACCAAAAATAACAACTATAACACAACAATCTTTACTACTAATACTCGTTGTAAGTTATGCTGGCGGCTGACTTCTCTTCTCTATCTAATTAATGCACCTTGTCTCCTTTATGTCTTCATAAGTAATTCACCATCCTTGCATGAAAATATCCCTCACACAAGTGCAAACTCCCTCTAGCAGAAGCCAAGCAAACAACTCAAATTCTAGAAGGCAAAAAGGAATGGAGAACAAAATTGGAGGAACCAAGTAAACTAACAATTAGGGCTATCTTGTGGAGGCAATGTGCATCTTAATTTGATCATGGGTTTATGTCTATAAAGCCGGTGAGGGTATTGAAATCTCTGAAAGAAATGATATCCCATAGAGAGAGGATCACTAGATATAGGTCAAGGAAAGGTTTACCATCATAGTGAAGTTTGAATCTTGAGGATTGGGTATCATACAACAATGAAGACATTTCAAAGAGGGGAATTCAGGCCTTATAATTCAAATCCACATAAATTTGGAATGCACATCGAAAGCCAAAATTGATACCCTAGATTGGAGTCTCGAATGAAGCAAATGACATCTCTTGACCCACAAGCTTTGCTAGATATCTATGTGTCACATCCAAAAATTGAGACCTTGTGATACCTCTTGATAGGTTGGAGTGTTGTCTTGAGGTTATCAAGCATCTTGGTGAGGAAGATGAGGTCCTGTGTGGAGAGCACATCCTAAAAAGTACCCATAAAGGATCGAATGGAACCGTTGTAGTTCAAACATGCGGTGAAGATAAAATTGATCCTCTCCTTGACTTAATGGAAGAGTCATCGAAAGCCAAGCATATGTGGTTTGGTGTTGAAAAGAAGCAGTTATAAATCCTCATGAAACTTGACATAGAGTAAAATGTTGTCTGAATCACTATCGGACATTGAAAGGTGCTCCTACATCTCGACCTTATGTACATGACATCTTTGAAATATCCCACCCATTCATGGAATGTGGTGATGGGACTCTATGTGCAATTGATGAGCATTGAGAACAAACCCTCCACTAGCTGAGGAGGATCTTGAGGGCATGTGGTCAATGGTGTTTGAATTTAATTGGGTTGGATAATGAGGCTTCTTATTAGCTGTAAAAAATGATAAGGATAGAAGGCCATCTTAGAGCTAAGAGGGATGAGGAGGGTATACAAATACCCTGAATAAACTGTTTGTATATGGCCTCTTTGGTTTCCTTATTGATCTTCCTTTTGAAGAGAGAAGGTCATGATGGGAATCCAAAGAGTATCTCAATTCAGTGAGATGCTCAATATAAATGCCTATGGATTTGAAGGAGTGAAGAAGCCTTCAAGAACCAACACTATCTTTTCTTTGGGAGATCCATGGAGGCAATGTCCTCTGAGGAATGAAGCGCCTAGTATGGGATATCTCTTCCACTCTGTTAAATTGTCCATAGCATGGATCTTGTGAAGAAAGGAGACAAACCTAAATAAACTTGCAAGGAGCAAGGGATGGGTGCTAAACTCAGGTTGGACGCAGACTCGTGGAATTCTGTTTGCAATAAATCATATGCTTTAACATGATGGATTTGTCATTGGAGCATGATATGTCAAGAATACAATCTAAAATTCTCAAGAAAAGGTTTGGTGTCTTTCCTCTCACCTAGAAGATTAGTTCAGATCTTCTCACCTTGCTCCACCTCTGGGATGCATAACATTTGGTAAATCTATAAGGGTCAATTTTATTATTATTCACTTGTGTGTAAAATTTAACATTTCCTTGAGGAAAAAGTCACGACATCAACATGTACCCAACCATGCTTAGTCAAAATATGTGTATTCCTAGCAATACTAGAGAGGAAATGTTTTCAGTAGTTCTTTAGGATATCTCATCCAAAGTATTACTCTGTAATGCCATTATTAAACCTACAATATGATTCATTTTAGAGTATTTTGGACCAATGCTTGAGTATTATACTTTTAAGTACATCTAACAATTGATCTCATGGTCTGAATTACATGCTAGGACAACTGAGAGTTTGTATTAACTAGCTGAGAGTGGAGTCAGAGTGATAAATTTGCTGTGATCAAGGAAAATGCAAACTTTTCTCACTGGAGCCTGGAGGTAGAGATAACATAGAACTTCATCTTCAGATGTCCAGTGTATTATGAGATCACAGAGACTTGATATTGCTTCTTTCAACATTCCTTCCTTAGATATGAGATTCTGAAACATGTATCTTATTTGTTAGAGAGATTTTCATCTGGAAACACCGCTTGTTGACTAATGATAGTACAATGGCTGATGTGTTCTACTGTATCACTTTAACTTCCACCACCTTGTCACCTTGGTAGGGAAAAAGAAACAGTCAAGATTTATTGATACTCAAAAGTTTGTAGTATCTAATAGCTCCTTTTCAAGGGCTTTGAGATGACATAGCTTACCTCGTAGCACAATTGGATGCTGACAAGAACAGGTCCTAGATTTCCAAAGAATCACCTTATCATTGTAGTAGAGATATTTATTATTCCCTTATCATATAGATTGCCCTCAAATGATAGGATAGGTATTTCATCTACCTCGACTGCCTCTTTGCACTTCCATGACACTCTTCTAGCTTCTTTGTTATTGTCTCATCTGTTCAGATGACACTAGTTGACAGATTCTAGGAGTTCATAGTGGTTGGTAATGAGGTGTAGACCTTTCATTGGTGGAAACATCTATTTTGTATTTATATTTACTTTGCATCTTTGTTAGGTATGAGAAGAATTTGACAAAGGTTGTACATACATTTGAAAAACACAAGAATAAAACTACATGCATGTCTACCATAGAAACATAAGTTAGAGGATTGGAAAGTCCATTTGAAGGAAATTTTATCTAAAGGGCATTATAAAGAAACAACTAATAAGGAAATTGGGGCATTCTGTAAACAATGTTAATGCCATAATGGATATGCAAAATGCTGCAATATTTAGTGTCCTTCTAACTTCTAAATTAGTTTATAGGTGGTTAAGATACTCCCATCAACTGCAAGTCTGGAATCAATCTCAGAATCATCCTTCATCAAGGCATCACACCTCCCCTCCAATGACAACTAGAAGTATCACGGAAATGCAATTAGAGAATTTCACATCCTCATCAACATGAGATGCAGTTAGAGTATCTACAATTGATGTTGTACTTGTTCAACAGTTGCTTTGGTTTGAATTCATATTTTTCAGGGTCCTTGAGGGTGAGAGTTTTCTGTTGAGGGCACACCATTTGTGAAAATAAATAGTTGAACATATTAGCTACCCTTTCAACCAGTTCGAGAAGGAGAAATGATGCCGTAATTACGGAAAATGTGTAATCTAACATCCCAAGATCCTCATTTTCCATTGTCATGTCAATACAAACATTATTCTGGTGCTGTTGAAAAAGGTGAGTTTTTTCCTTCCTTGCTTGTGGTGGTTGCTATTATCTCCTATACAACTGAGTATTATGTCATAGTATTCATCCCAACTGTACTCTGTCAAGGATTGTTTTCTTAAAGTACTTGTGAAAAATCCTTGGAAGTTTTTTGGCAATGCAAAAATGTATTTTTCTTCCAAACTTCGATATCGCCATTTTCTACATCTTGTATTTTGATTACCCAATCTCAGTGAAACTGTTCAAAATCTAGGAGGCTTTTCATATTTACCAGGAATTGGGTGTTTTCAGCTTTCATATTTTATGTTATTCCTCCCCAGTATTTTATTATTTCTACAGTCATGCAACCTATTAGGTTAGACTCTTCAAGTCCCTCTGCATTTTTTATTTTTGTTTGTTCCCATTTGTTCCATGTTTCCATTGTCATTGTTCTTTGCCACCATTTTTGCAGGGCTCCTGTAAATGTTGATATTATCATTCTACAAGAAGTAGGATCTTTTTCATTGGCTACATATGCTCTATAGACAGTAACAATTCTGTGTATCATATGTTCTATCTGCTGAGTACTAGATCTATTCAAGCTCCATTATAGAACTTCTGGTGACCATGGCATTTGGTTAATATTCATTCCATCTTCTAGATCTGGAGCTAGAGGCCTGTGCATATGGTATGGAGTCCTTTCATGGGTTGTCTTACTTGGGGAATTTTTAGCCTCATTTGCAGGAAGGATTGATTGGACTGCCATTGCTCAGGCTTCTTGGGGTGAATTTGTCTCTCGTCCAATCTCAACCTTGCTCCTATTCTTTCTTTCTTTTTTGGCTGTTGTTGTTCCAATGGAAGGAACCAAAAAAACATTTCCTGAGATCGGAAATTTAGATATAGTCTAGATATATCTAATTTTTTCCTTGGGCTTTGCTTTACCCAAATAATTTTAGTCCTTTTATTGATTTTACCAGTGATAGTCAGGACTTGCTTGATCTCTATCATTACTTCTGTAAGGGCTTCTTCTACATCTCCATCATGAGTATGGAGTTGATCTAGTATTGAATGTTCTTGATGATCTTCTCCTATGACATCTTTATTAGACCTTTAATTTACTCAATCTATGGGGTTGTAGAATATATAGTAGAATGAATTTGTGAAGATAACCCCCTGAGTCCTTTTCTCTACCAAACCCTCGCTTCCCTTCCTGAAGGCAACCCATATCCTCGCCTTTCCTTTCTAGGGTCTCGACCCTTTTTCCTTACCTCCCTTACAGGCTGTATCAACCTTCTATTTAGCCTCCTCTTTACTGTTGTTAGGGTTTGCAATTTGCAGAATGTCAACACTTGGACAATCCTCTCCTTCATGCCATAACACCTACACAAAAACAACAAACAGGTTAGCCATTAATTACAATTTGTTACTATTTTAAAGGACTACCATTTTTAAGATAAAAGAGGCCTGAAAACACATTTACATACAGTCTGAAAGTTACCCTTTTTAACAGTCATAAAGAAATGGTTGACAATTAAAGTTTATTGTTTACATTATATGCTTAAACCACGTTTGTTACACATCTTTCAAGGGTTAACATACTGCCGCTATACAAGTCTGAAACTTCCTTTTGATGGTTGTCATACACTGCTAGGATTGGTGATGAAAGGTTCAAGTAGTGTGATTGCATTGATTGCATAAATTATATGTTGCATACACTCTCTTGGTTACATGAATGCTACTTTAAATGCCATTAAAGGGATTGTTATTCTGTCATACTATCATACTGCTACCATTGTACCTATCCTTTACTTGTCATTGGAAGAAATTGGTTGATTACTTACTGCTGTTATTACGCTCATATTGATTGGTATGTGGTTACACAGTTAATGATCTTTGGTTTGCTAACATGCTATTGAATGACCTTGCTTCTAATTCCATATATCATAATTTGATTACATTGACTTGGTATCATTTACATCTACATCCATAAGCACTTTTTTTACTTGGTATGTCTTCTTCATTCCTAAATTAATTGGTTAAAGGCACTGGTCACTAACATCATTGTGTAGAATACGTAGTTGCTTGTCCAAGTGTCTTGCAGAGTATCTAAAGGGTTCTCCTCTTGGAGGTTACGACACTTCGAAGTAGTCAAAGGAATGTGACTGAGGTGACATTGGGTCACTTTCCTCATATGTGCTTGTCGGACACTAGCCTGCTAGTTCATTTGGTAACGAGCTTGATTGGAGGAAAAGGTGTTGCAATATATGTTTCTCCTCCTTTGGCCAACTCCCATTTATGGCCATCTTTCCTTTTTTCAGGTTGTCTTTCTTCTGGAGACTAGGTTTTTTCAGTTTTGACCATATTCATTTTAGAATCTTTGGCTTTGTCTTGACTAAATTTATACCATTCATAGAATGATATCCATTGGTTTTGTGTGACCATATGCTCTTTCCATTCTTTAGCCAGGATTGCCTTTTGTTCCATTGAATGGGATTCTCTAGATTGTTTTGAATCTTCATGAGTAAAGAAATCCCAATTTATCATATTTTTCATGAATTGGTATTGAATATTATATGGGGAATAGCCTTTGTATATTAGGAAGAAGTTTGCAATTTCTCGGATTGTGGGCTTGTAAATTTTTGCAGGGACTTCTGTAAACCTAGAGGAAGGAATATCAAATCTTTCCTTTAGCTGCCTGAATTTTTTGCTCTGTTTTCTATGATGTTCTAATTCAGCTTGGTTCTGTTGTTCCAGGGTAGTAGGCTTTGTGTATCCTAATCTTGACATATCATGACTTGGCCTTTGCTTGCTAAGATGAGATTGGATTCCTTGGGAGGATTTTTCCCAAGAATCTAGTGTTGTAATAAATTCCCTTTTTAAAGGCTTTTGGTAATGCAAGCTTCTGACAACAAAGTAGTAAGATTGTGCATGTGGGAATCTCGCATTGTCTGGTGTTTCTGGCCTATTTTGGAAACATTGGGTATTATCTGTGGAATTTAAACAATTAGTATGCTATCAAACTTTGGATTTTGTAGGGAGATTGAAAGAGTGAAAAATGGATTATGTATAGACTGTGTAGGGGGGACAACACTAAAGTGCTGATCATAATCTTTATTTTGGGAAGATTCACCATGCTGTCTATTGTGACTTTGATGAGGTTGTAGAGGTACGATAGACTGGCAATCAGTACATTTAAGAAAGGATAAAATTCCTCAATTATTCCATGCTTGGACTTATGGATGTGAAAAAGAAATTGAAGGCTGGTGAGCAGGGAATTCTATGACAGCTGATAAACGATCTTCTATTACATGGATTTGGATTTGGGGATTTGGTTTTGGAGCTGGTAAAACCCACTCAGACGAGAATTGGAGTTCATCCTAGGTAAGGAACTAAGGAACACGGATGCCAATATTGGGATCAACTTTCAATAGAACACTTCCAGTAGATTTATCAGAAGGATGTTTACGCATGGCAAGGTTTAATGTATTAACATAGCGCATGGAAACACAGTAATGGACATTCAAGTTATGTGATTGTTTTTCCATATCATAGCCTTTGGTCTGGATATGAATTTGGAGGATATCTTCTAAATGCAGATCATTGATAGAGACCTTAAAATTGGGGAATATATTACTTATAAAATTTCTTCGGGATAAGATAGTTTGAATTCCTCCTATAAGAGTTTGCTTGAACTAGTTAAACCAAGAGTCTTAAACAATAGCCAGGTAGTGCAAAGGAAGTCCTTCTTTGTGTAAACTTATATACCAGAAAAATGTATTTTTTTCTTTATTGTTTGTTTTGAAGCTGTTGTTAAACCTTTGTAAAGTTCCCTTCAACTATCTATATGATCCATGTTGATGAATTGCATCAGCCATAGGCTAAGTGATTACAAATCAACACCCACTGAATTCCTCCAAAGGCAGCTCAATCTCACAGATTGCATCTCTCCATACATGGACAGGAAGACTTCAGTGGTATAGCTCTATTACAAAGTTGAATTTTTAGCACTTCTTAAAAAAAACCTTAGAAGGAATGAAAAACTGATTAATCATAGATAAAAAATGACGGATAAGGAATGCAAGATCTAGAAACACATAAGTCTGAGAATTAGGACAAGCAGATAAAATCTGCAGCACCTCACTGAAAGAAATTATAAAGCACCTAGATCAAAACTTCATTTGTCTAACCCCACATTGAAGTGCTCGGCATCTCTTTTATATAACAAGAGATGATAGGTCTACAATGAATGTATGGCACCTTGAGTGGTACACCTCTCTAGAAGAGATAAAACCCCAACCATGATGCAAGAGCCTACTAGCGAAGAGTGCGACCTCGTGCATGCGTTCACCCAAACTAGAAGAGAACATCGCTAAAGAAAACTAAAAGCGTACAAGAGAATGTCTCTCTCATGCAATATGCCTCCAAACTGAAGATGTTCCTCATGCATGCACCCTATCTATCTTAGGAACTGCACCCTTTGTAGATAGAGCATGCATGCATCCTACTCACCCACTCAATGTCTACAAGACTACTGCACCCTCATCAGACTCTCTAATGCACCTCCATCATAAACTACAAAAGCTCTCCACAAGGATCAAGGCTGGAATGTCTGCTAAAATTGTTGCTTCTGAAGAAAAACACCTCAAAGCAACAAGGTTAAAAAACTAACAAGGTTTGCTTATATGGAAGGTCTGTAATCGTGTCTCTCAAATTTTTATGGACATGATTTGAACACTATCATAGTGTTCAGAAGTTGTTTTTATTTAAACAAATAGATTTGTAAAGACTTACCTTCAATTCTTGGTTTTGACCATAGACCCTTGCTAATATGGAGGCAATATCAATGTAGGCTGTGTTCATTTTGGTTTTATACGTATTCCATTCTTTGTGATGTTTCATGGTTTCCTTTAAGGTATATGTTGCAGGAAATGTAGGGTACAATGCTGTACCCCCTGTGTTTCTTTACCAAAATGCGGAAACACATTTCCAGCCATATGGATGCATCCCACATGTGGGAAACACATTTCATACAACTAGAAATGCATTTCCAAGCCTTACCCTCCTCAATATGACGTGTTTCCTTGACTTTTTTTTTTTACTACGGTTGACCAAAAATGCTGGTAATTAATGATGATGTTAGATTCTTGCAGTAAATGTTGGCATTTCCTTTATTTTTCATTTTCTATAATATAGAGAAGGAATAATAAAGGGAATGATAACTTTTAATTTAAGAATTTAATATAGGAAAGGAAAAATAAAGGAAGTGTCAACTTTTACTTTAAGAATTTAACATTACCATTAATTGTTTTGGGATATTTGAGCACCGTGGATCCAACCTTGTTGGACTTCATACAAAGAATTAGAATGTCATATTCCATTCAAGCTACAGTTGACTTAATAGTTTTTAGGACTTCAGGGTTGGCAGAATTGCAACAATTTCATTGGATTATGTTGTGTATGAAAGTATGGGATTGGCATGTAATCAAGAGCACCAAGTCTTTTATGTACCCTGACATTGGTGGCATTGATTGTTGAAGTCCTCTGTCATTTCCTTAACAAAAATCTACCCTTCACTCAAGACAAAATCAATGATTAGGCATGTTAACATTTTTTACAATATTTTAGGGCTTGGGTTAGGTAGTTTCATCAAAATTGGATAGTGTTGACTGATGTCCCTGCCACCTGGAGGATCGAAATAAAGGCATAGGCTAGATGAGAAAGTAGAGAGTCATACTAATGATGACGATCCGAATATAAATATTGGTTTATGTTTGTCATTTAAATGTTCTTGCTCATTTATAATTTTATTACATTGCCTTTCCTTCGAAG
>LPNX010050094.1:181454-283237 GCA_001517045.1 Pseudotsuga menziesii
CTCAAGCTGGTCCACGTGAGCCAGACCATGGTTGTTCTTAATCTCGAGTTTGTTAACTATGAACTCCCTTCTATGGTTTAATTTGTGATCAGTGGCATATTGGCGTTTACCTTTCTGTATGCTCTTCAGTTTCATTGGGTCCAAGTTGACTGGCTTTGGTGTTATTTATAAACTTTGTTATATTTTTTATTATATATCTATAATTGACAGTGGAGCATTGTCGATAATTAAATAAAATTGTGGGAATTGTGAAATTTGTTGTTACTAAGATTGTATTTTTATTTTTATATATTTTAGAATTTTAGGTGGATTAGTATTTATATTTGTTTTCTATTATAGGAATAAAATGAAAGAATTTGGGGTGGATTAGTATTTATATTTGTTCTCTATTATAGGAATAAAATGAGAGAATTTGGGGTGGATTAGTATTTATGTTTATTCTTTTATTAGAGGAAAATAGACAAGTTTACTCTCCAAATTGATCTAGGATTTTAATTATAGGCCAAAATAAAAGTCGGCCAAAAGAACAACCTAATATGGGGGAGATGTTGTAATCTTCCTACCTAACAAAACAATAAAAAAAGTAAAAATTCAATTATCCGTAAAAAAAAATGTGAGTCATGAAAAAACACAATATGGGGGAGATGTTGTAATGTTCCTATCTAACAAAATAATAAAAAATAAAAAATTGAATTATCCTCAAAAAAATGTTGGACTTGCACATAAACCATGTGCATGGTTTTAAAACCATGTGAACATGGTTTTAAAACCATGTGCAAGGTCTTCTAAACAACCCATGGTTTTATTGTACATGATTTATAAACCATCTGCAATGCCTCCTAAACAACCCATGGTTTTATTGTACATGGTTTAGGAGGGCCTTGCAAATGGTTTTAAGACCATGTGCAAGGCCTTTTAAACAACCCATGGTTGTAGGAGGGCCTTGCATGTGGTTTAAAACCATGTATGGGAAACTAACAATTACTACTCGAGCCTACACCTTAATTAGTGTATTAAATATTATATGTCGGTTGTAAATAATATTAAATATTAATAATAAAAATATTATATGTGAACCTTCAATAAAAAGATGTGTCTTTTGGTTTGAATCAAATGGATGGATACCTAAAAAGAGATTCGATCCCTCTCGGCGCTTGATAGAGCCTAGGATTTGGATCTACGCTGGTCTATCAAGAACGATTCTCTCTAATCCCAAGTTTCACAACCCAAAATTGAAATCATTTGGTGAATCAATTGACAGTCAATTTTTGCATTAAGAGTTTGTGTTGCCAGAAGGATTTATTATGTAACATTTGTAATAGTGCATTGTTTTAGGGTTTTCTATTTGCCTGATTGTTTCTTTTAAAATTGTGTTTGTTGAAACTCTCACATATTTTCCAATGGTTTTCACTATATTGAGTGGAAATGTGTCCTAAGATTGTAATCAAAAGAAATTTGGCGAGTATAGGAATTGCATTGCCCCTTCAAGAGGGGATGTTTCATTGGTGCGTTATTTGAGTGCTAATTGGTTATCATTGAAAAGATTTGTTTGTGTAGAATGTGTGGAATTAACATACAAAAATAATGATTATCAAGTTACTATAGATACATAATGGCTTACCTTGTAATAGTCCTTCAAGTCTTTCAAATGCATTTATTTAGTGCAAAAATGACTTGAAGGACTAGTACAGGGTAAGCCATTATGGATCTATAGTTACTTGATAATCATTACTTTGTGTGTTTGAATAATGCAAAATTTGTTTGAATATCATCATCATCAAGCAATAACAACTTCTTAAAGGGTGCTAGCTCAATGGTAGAGCACCTCCCAAATTATAGGTAGGAGGTTGGTGGTTTGATTCCTCCGTACCCTATCATAAATTTGTGACTACAAAATGACTAAATTCACATATATACGACTATTAGTAGCTAATTTCCTGTATCTAGTCGTATTTAGCTTAGTCATTAATATGTTATCCTCTAGTAGTTTATTTAGTCATATATTTGGTCATTATTGCTGCAATTAGTGACTAAATTAGTGACTAAATCTATGACTAAATCCATGATTAAATCATTGACTATCAATGACTAAATCAATGACTAATAAGTCAAGCTATTAATGACTAAGTGAAATATGACTAGCTATAAGATAGTGGAAATTAGCTACTATTAGTCGCCGAATAAAAAATAGTCGTTTATAGCCTGATTATAGTCATTTTTTTAGTCATTAATTTCTCATTTTGTACTAGTTTTTGTAAGATGGTCATTGAGTGGAGGAAAAGGGAGCATGAATATGTTGATAGGGTCGTGCATGGAGACTTGGATGCCCAAAATTCATTGCAAAGGTGTGGGATTTACAAATTTTGGAATATTGGGAGTATATTGAGGTATAAACCAAGATTATTACAAATGCTCATAAACTATTGGGATCCAAACACGGAGGTGTTCAATCTAGATAAGATGCCGCTAAAAATTGGGGTAGAAGACATATTTCATTACTGAACTATCCCTCTGAGGTGAGCTAGTCAATCTTAGGGTTGGTGGGGTTGGTGGGAGTATGAGTATTGATGAGTACATAGCCATATATTATCTTCCCAAGTTTATAGAAGTACAAAGTCAAGTCCCCATAAAAAATGATCCATAGACTCAGTCTCAAGGTGATTATTCTAGTTCTGACCAAGATATCGGGTTCGACATCACTACACCAAGCATCACGACCTCTCATATTCTACTCAGTAGAATGTATGAGGGTCATCATTTACTACCACAACTCTTCCTTGTTGAGTAACATGAAGCATTAGCTGATAGAGTGCAAACTTGGTCGGACCAAGAATTTCAAGTTCGCAAGTATACTATGCAATTTCTTTTTTGAGAGGGAGTCGAGCCTTAGTCCCAGAGTTAAGGTCCCTCCTCATCGTCT
This sequence comes from Pseudotsuga menziesii, assembly GCA_001517045.1. Taxonomy (NCBI): domain Eukaryota; kingdom Viridiplantae; phylum Streptophyta; class Pinopsida; order Pinales; family Pinaceae; genus Pseudotsuga; species Pseudotsuga menziesii. Next base: position 184,375 of record LPNX010050094.1, read on the forward strand.
ACGTGATCCAACTTAGGCTTGCTTGAATGAGGTGATGCATAGGTTAGGAGGGCGAATAACACCTTCTCCATTCACTAATGATTTCTTCCACTGGTGGCAGTGACAAATGATTTCCATAGATGACTATCCCTATGTAGGGATCGACTTCCGTGGAGATAGAGACATGCCACTACCACTAGGGTTCGCAATCAAGGATATAGGTGAGATCTATTTTGTGTTTTGTAGTATTTCATTTTTTTTGTATTTTTGGCTTAAGAAAATCAAAAACATGTTTTTGGTGGTATCATGTACTGACATTATACTCATTTTGCATAGACATAGGTATACAATGACAAGAGGAATTTCCACGGAATCGTTGTAGAGGTAGAGGAGATGAGATGATCGACGTTGATTCCGAGTATACCCTACAAAATGTGCAGGGCAACTTGACCTGCTCGACCCACATGATTCCTATTGTACAAGTCGAGTACTTGCTCGAGGCTATGCAGAGACATGTAGTTGGGGTGCCCTGTCCGTGGGTTAGACTATTTATGCATTTAACGAACGCTGTAGTGTGATACCATGATCATCATCCATGTCAACATGCATAGATTCCAAGAACTTTATTTTGTATTGATCATGTATATTTTGAGGGCTAGACGCATAGTTTTGTACTATGACACCATATTTTTTGGAACATAAATAAAAACTTATGGTTATCAGTTTGATATATATACATGTGTATGAATGTGAATGTGAATGTATATGTTTTTTCTTTATTTATGTGACAAATTCCAATCTAAAATGTAATTTGCATATGAATCAACAACTTAATTATAATGTCTATGAATATGAATGTATGTGATGAAATAAAAATGCCATTCCAACAATCTTACCCTCAAGAACCTTCTCAATAATGTAGGATCTCTAATGCAGTACCGACAATTTAATTGCAAAACAATCGATTGTGAATCAAGGTGAACCTCTAAAGACTAAATACCATTTGAAATGGCATCCCATAATAACTCAATTACCACATTATACTCCACAACATTGTTCGAGGATAACTGGAGGCATACTCCTTCTGAAGACACAGGCTGACCCTTAGGTGTATAAATGATCCAAGCAGCAGAAGCTAAGTTTTGTGTATGGCGACTGACACCATCCAAAAATCCTATGTACATCAAAGACTTCGTCAACATCTTCTAACCAATAGGAAGCATGTCAACAAACTGACAACACTACAAGAAAATCCAAAACTATGCAAAACTATACAATAGTATACAAGGTACCAACTAATTTCAAGGAAGGGATCTTGTATCCAATTAGTAAAACGGACTCCACCCCATGGACCAATTGGTACAGTGAAAACCTGGTGGAAGTCTTGACCATGGTCCGGTAAGCCCACAAAGTAGGGCACAACATGGTATGTCAATTAGTCTTACTTTGTGCGATGTTTTTTTGTAGAATGGTCTTAAGATTTGTTAATTGCCTCGACCTAACCATTCGCTTGGGGGTAATAAGACAAATAATTTTCTTGCTTAAACCCCAGCTTCAAAGCTAATTTTGCCATCATTTTATTTTGAAAGTGACTACCATGATCAGTGGAAAACTCCCTCAGGATCCTAAACTGGGTGATAATATGATTGAACACAAAGTGGTCCCATCTCACCATCGAATTTGACTGTAGGAATTGCTTCTGTCTATTTTGTAAATTAGTCCATATCCAGTATAATATGATGATGCCCCCCAGCTGACACTAGGTTGTAATCCATAAAATCCACCCCCCACTTGGTGAAGGGATAGAAGGTGATAATAGGATGTAATGGGGTGGGATGAGAGCACATGTTCCAAGAAAACACTTGGCAATGGTGACATCTCTTGATTGCATTAACGCAATCTTTAAAGATAGACGACAAAAAATAACTCACTCTTAAATTATTTTGAGCTGTAGCAAGCCTGAATAAATGGCCAACACATGCCCCACCGTGGCAGTCATTAAGCACAACCTTAAATTCCTTATGAGTCAAAAAATGATGTAAGATAGAGTCCACCCCACAATGATACACCATGTCACTGATAATGAGGTAGTTTTTAGCATTGTGATGTAAGCGTCATCGTTCATCCCTCGAGAGATGTAGAGGGACCTTCAGAGTTTGAAGATAGACGATAATATCTCCATACCAAGGGTTAATAGACAAGATGAGGAACATATGCTCATCCACAAACGAGTCCTCATGAATCGTGTCCTCATCCATCCTATGAAGATCTGACATACTCCGCCAAGACCAAAGACTTCTTGGATTTTTCCAAAACAAAATCAATGTCAAACTTTTGTAAAATAACAATCTGTTTATTATACTTTTTCCCATCATTTGTCTGGTCAGGACGAACTAAAATGGATTGATATGTGCTACAACTATGGTTTGGTGAAGTAATATGCAGTTTCGTAACCACTAGACTTTGTAAACAGTCGCTAATGCTAACTTCTTGACGTGAGTATATCAAAGTTCATCATCAATGAGATTCTAGCTAAGATAAGATAACGTGCTTGTGGAGTTCGTCATCCTCTTGAACTAGAACCATACCAACTGTCTCTTGAGAAGCGACCATATAAAGAAAGAAGTATCTAATGTAGTATGGGGGGACTAAGTAGAGGGACCAATTCCAAGGCTTTCTCAAGAGTGTCAAAGGACTCATGGGCTCGCTCATCCCATAAGAATAGAGTATCCTTCTTCAATAAGCACATAAAACCCTTGGTCAGGTTGACGTAATTCACAACAAACCGACAAAAGAAATTAGACATCCTTTAGAGACTCTAAAATTGTATAATTGTGCATGGGGGAGGAAACCAAAGTATTGCCTCAACCCTTAGCGGTGTTAGTTTTTCATCACATTAAGCTAGCATTAAGATCTTAGGATCTTTTCACTGAGAGAATAACAAGTACAGCAATAACACATAAGCACATCACAAGAGACAAGAGACACAAAGAGTTTTCCTCGGGGAAACCATAAAAGAGAAAACCCCGCAACTTCCTCTAAGATAGAATCAACGCCAAAACAGTAAGAGATCTCCCAAAACAGCAGTAGTCTTATGTCTTCTGTCTAGTCCCAAAATTTCCTTCTTCATTAGTGCACCACACTTGGGATAGCAAGTGATGTATTTCACAAGTGATAAATAGAGAGACTCTCACTCTCTATTTATATTCATCCGTTCACTTGAATTGCATTTTCACACGTAGGCTCAACCTAACAATTACTACTCGAGCCTACACCTTAATTAGTGTATAATAACTCGAGTGCCCCGAAACTGTGGGGACTTACCTAATGACTTGATATGACTTGATTACATTATTAATCCTCCCGATCGGAACATCGGGGCATGACCACATGACTCAAATACATAATAGAAACATCCCAGAATAAACATCGGGTTACAATACATAAGATACATAGAAGAATACATTCCGAAGTTACATATACATCAACACTCCCTCTTAACTAGGAAGGTATTCTTTCGACACATTTTTCAGCACTGGTCTTCTTCTCTGTATCAACTGGTTCATCTTCGTCTTCAAGTCATCTTCATCTTCAAGTCATCTGGATCTGGATCATCTCTCGATCTGGATCGTCATGGAACTGGATCTGGATCATCACTCGATCTGGATCATCTCTAGTCATCATCACTGGATCTGGATCATCATCATTGGACTGGATCTGGATCATCACTCGATCTGGATCTGGATCTGGATCATCTCTCGATCTGGATCACCATTGCTGGATCTAGATCATCACTCGATCTGGATCTCTCGGAGTCATCATAACTGGATCTAGATCATAGCTCGATCTGGATCATCTTTGGTCATCATCATGTGTGTACTATCTCGTCATAGGAAGTTCTACAGAGCCAGCCCTTTTTCATGCTGGTTGTAGGCCTAGCCACTAGGTAGGTCTTCGCCCAGCACTTACATCTGACCTGCTCGTCAGAAAGGCATGCCCAACACTCACATCTGATCATGTAGTAAACTACAATCACATCAGAAAGGCGCAGCACTCACATTCACTAGCATGATAGGACATCACATCACTAACATCTGTGAAATGGCTCTGCACTTATATCTGACCTCCTCGTTAGAAGGGCACAATCCCATCCAGGCTGGAACCACATCCTGCCACACTGATGAAAGAACCCTATTCTTTTCACCCAGGCTAGAACCACATCCGCCACACTGATGGAAGACTTTCAACCAGGCTGGAACCACAACCAACACAATGATGAAAGAACTCAGTTCTTTCCACCAAGGTCGGAACCACATCTGCCACACTGAAGAAAGATTTTGTGCACTCACATCTGACTTGGTAGGAACTAAATCCTACACCCTCATCAGAATGGCCCCCAGTCCCTGACTGAGCTACCTGGTAACTGACCAGGTGCCTCCACTCTCTCGGAGAGTGGCAATTGCCCTTACATCTATCCTACTCAACAAAATGGCCAGCACTCACATCTGTCATGGGAGGAACTTAATCCTTTAGCCATGACCAGAATGGCTCAGCCCTTAGATCTGACCTACTCGTCAGAATGGCTCTCTCAGTCCCTAACTGAGTGTTCCTGGTAACTGACCAGGTGCCTCCATTCCCAGAATGGCAGTCGGCACTCATATCTGACATGGAAGGAACTGAATCCTCTCACCATGACAGAATGGCTCAGCCCTTACATCTGACCTGCTCGTCAGAATGGCTTTGAATCTCTAGTACTCATCACTTTCCCTGGGAGGAAGTCTCGATCTGGAGAACACCAAGTCTCTCTCTGAAGTACTCGAACTTCAGCCTAGCCAATGGCTTCGTCAATACATCAGCTATCTGTTCCTCCGTTGCAACATACAGGAGCTTCACTGCTCCTCTCTACACCATATCCCTGATATAGTGATACTTGATCTCGATATGCTTCGACTTGTCATGGAACACTGGATTCTCTGACAACTTTACGCAACTCTGGTTGTCACAATGTATACAAGTAGCATCCAACTGGAGATCAAATATATCAGACAGTAGCTTCCGCAGCCATACTGCCTCACAACTAGCTGAACAAGCTGCAACATACTCTGCTTCAGCTGTACTCAGTGCCACACAGGATTTCTTCCTGCTAAACCAAGAGATCACACCTGATCCCATACTGAAGCAACATCCCAAAGTACTCTTCCTATCGACGTCACTACCTGCCCAATCTGAATCAACATAACCCTCCAGGTTAATCTTCTGATTCGCATCGTACTTGAGCCCATAATCAATTGTACCCTTCAGGTACCTCAGAATATGCTTTGTAGCAATCAAGTGAACACTTCTCGGATCTGTCAAGTATTGTCTCAAGGTGTTCACAGCAAAGAAAATGTCTGGTCTCGTGTTTTTCAGGTACATCAATGACCCAATCATCTGACGATACATCATAGCATCAACCGACTCTGACGAAGCATCACTCAATGGCTTCAGGTTCGATGCCATAGGTGTGGTCATGCAGTCCATCATCCTGAACCTCTTCAGGATCTCTACTGCATACTTCCCTTATCCAAGGAAGATTCCATCTGCACTCTGCCACACCTCCATACCTAGAAAAATAGTGCATCGACACATAACAGGAGTATCACTGGTCTTCTGTCTTCAACCTTGAAGCAAAGGTTGGAATCAGCTTTACTCTCAGTAAAGCCTAGAGTCATCAGTAATCTGCCCATCCTATCGTACCATGTCGAGCCTTAGATCTTCTGTAGTCACTCCCTCTGAAGCGAAGCATCATACTCCCTCTGTCTTCTGTGCTCTATGCACTGAAACATTCTGTACTGGAGTGACAACTAGTATCCATCTAGGATCACTAGATACTAAGATCCTCTATCTTGAACTTCTTCAAAAGTTCATCTCGCACCCATCTGTGAGCTTGTCATCCTCTATCAACCTTGTAGCAAAGGTTAAGATCTTCATCAGGCTCATCATGTATGTGTTTAAACTCTTACTGGCTGTAAATGTCTCTTCGTAGTCTAGGCCTTCTTTTCGTGAGAAGCCTCGTGCTACGAATCTTGCTTTGTATCCCACGATGTTTCCATCTACTACATGATGGAACTATGAACTTTGCTTCAGGTCTCGATACTGCACCCGGACATCATTCTTCTTGAACTGGTCTTCCCTTTCTTCTTGGTTACTTCTTCATAGCTGGAAGGTTCTGTATCAATGATGTCACTGCACTCATCATATTATTCTTTGTCTTTGAACTGTTGTCACTTGTTCTTCGGAACAAGTCTTCATTCTTCTTTGCTTGTAGGCGATTATGTATGCGATCTTTCCTACAAGTCAAAAACATTTGTATGGTTAGAAACATTTCATAAGGAATATTCATACTGGCAAGTTACTATGCATAAGTATATGATCATGCAACTACTTTAGCCAATACAACATTCATCCATATCTCACTGAAACTTTCTAGATGCCTTCCATCTCTACCAGGACAACATTGAGATTGTGCACTAATCCAATATGTCAGCAAAGAGGTTTCATTCTAGATAAGTAGCAATGGAGAATTTGTATAGCACCATGAGCTACTTACCCATCACATGCATATTAGTAGTATTCTGTCATTAATGCAAACATCCTATCATGCACAATACAATAACTGAAAATAAACAAATGCATAACAAAACAATATCATGAAATGACAATTGAATACTTATCTTTATTTGTTTCGTGGGTATACTGCTTCTTGAGCCTTCAGCTTCATCGTCTTCTTCATTCATGGTAGCATCGTTTCTTATCCAAATGCTAAGGTGGATAAGAGGTTCTTCTAGAGTTGAGATCTTCATATTCCTCATCGCTTGAGGGATCTTCTTTGGATGATGAGAGCTTGATCTTTAGTTTCTTCCATCTTCCCTTCTCTTCTTATGAATCGAGCTTCTTCTTCTTCCCAAAGTTTGCTGAAAGTAATCACTTCCTTCTGGAACACATTCCTTGAATGAATGAATTCCACGATCTTGGGAGGCCATTCAAGGTGGCCATCACCACTTCTTCACTTTTTCTTTTATGGCTTCAAGTTGTTCTTTGATTTGAGAGACTCTTATGACAGCATGGTCTCTGCATTCTGGATCTTCACATTCTTCAATTGGTTTCTTTAGTTCATATTCTGATTTTTGTTCTTCCCTTCAAATAGCTTGAAATTCTGGAAGACCTTCAACAGCTTTGCTTGCAAACGGTAGTGCTCTGTAATGCACATGTGCAAGCCTTCTCTGCCAAAGTTCATTTGGATCTACTGTTTCATGGATCAAGGCTTGTTCTGGATAGCCCTTCAATTTGTACAAGCCTCCTTCTTGTTCTCCAATCACTACTGCATCATCGATAGTCTTTCCTTTTAGCCACATGATGACTTGGCCATCTATGAATGCAATCCACATTCCTTTTACATCAATGCTGAAATGGAGAGAAGTTTCTTCTTGAATCCTGGAACAAACAATACTTCTTTCATTGTTAGAGACTTACCAGAGTCTAGCTTGTATGAAGATTCCCCACTACCTTTTATTGGATATTGGTAGTCATCTCCTAGTTTCACCTTGTGAGGTGATTCATGTTCTGAGAGTCTTATAAAGGATTCCTTGAATCCTGTCATATGTTTGGAAGCCCCACTGTCTATAAGCCAATCATCACTTCCATGAGTAATGTTACATGTGAGAGCTGATATCAGAACATATTCATCCTTGCTTGAAGAATATTCACTTTCATATATGGATCTCTTTCTGGATGGTTCATCATCCTCTGCAGCATGAGCATGATGTCTTCTTTGGCCTTGACCAAGTTCTTCCTTGTGAAAGGCTTCTTAACCTCGTATCCCTCTGAAACTGGAACCTCTACACTCATGTAGGTGTCCAATCTATTTTCTTCAGAGAGATCAAATACTTTTATGCTTGGAAGTTTTCAACTTCACCAAGCTTATCATCAAGCTATATTGAAATGATAACCTCAAATGGAAATAGCAAAGGATTAGATCTTACCGATTTGAGGTGTCTGTCCTTGTCCCGGAGTTTGCTGATCTAGGGTTTGTCACAGAAACCCTAATTTTCAAAAATTGGAATCTTTCAGATCTGATTGGACAAACAGATAGATCTCTTCAAATGGAGCTATCCAATGTACTCCTTTTCTGAAAACAGTGGAGGGAAGCTCCCGGAACAAGAAGCCCTAATTTTCTGATTTCTTCTGTAGAAATACCTGTTACTATTTCTGTGATATATCTAAAATTACTGATCCTTTGTGTCTAAAATTTTGTATTGAGGTAACCTCGCATGTCCCTGATCTAACACTATAGGTTTCATTAGAATTGGTTTCACCATATGGGATTTATGATCCTTTTCCCAAGGTGACCAGTTACAGGACTGTTCAGAATAGTGAAGTTGTATGGCATGCTACGTGTCACTGGTTCATCTTCTGAGTCTGATATTTGGACCACTAAAAGTAAAGTCTGTGCCCTTTCTGGAACATCTTTATTAATTCTATTTGGACCTCTGTAGCCCAAGATATTGCAGATCTCCCCAGATGTCCTGTTTCGGGATGAATTCTGGAAGAGGCTGAAACCCTAACTTGGAGAGATAATATCTCCTGGAATACAGCGAATATAAGTCTAATTTTTGGACACAGGCTTCATCATGATTTTAGCTTCGGACCCTGCAATTTTCAGCTCTTGAAACTTCTCCAATCTCAGAATAGAGCGACTGTACCAAAACTTAGCAGTTTTAGTATTTAGGGTTTCTCTAGCTTGGAGTCAAAGTAGGGTTTGACTTTTCTGGAGATTTACCCAACCAAATTTCTTGATCCAGGTCTCTAAACTTCGGTTTTGATAAGGAGAACAATCCTATGCTAGTCTCACTCAAAAATTCCTCTTCTGTAAAAAGCCCTAATTTCCACATTGAAACTAAAAATGCTTGAAATTGAATTCCGCATCGACAGAAAGATGCACCCTTCAATGGAGAGTCATCCTAGCATACTTTTTCTGAAAATCTGTGGAGGAAGATCCAAAAACTAGGAATCCCTAGTTTCTGCAGCTACACAATGTCTTCTTCTCAGGTTAGCTCTGATACCATGTTAGTTTTTCATTACATTAAGCTAGCATTAAGATCTTAGGATCTTTTCACTGAGAGAATAACAAGTACAGCAATAACACATAAGCACATCACAAGAGACAAGAGACACAAAGAGTTTTCCTCGGGGAAACCATAAAAGAGAAAACCCCGCAACTTCCTCTAAGATAGAATCAACACCAAAACAGTAAGAGATCTCCCAAAACAGCAGTAGTCTTATGTCTTCTGTCTAGTCCCAAAATTTCCTTCTTCAGTAGCGCGCCACACTTGGGAGAGCAAGTGATGTATTTCACAAGTGATAAATAGAGAGACTCTCACTCTCTATTTATATTCATCCGTTCACTTGAATTGCATTTTCACACGTAGGCTCAACCTAACAATTACTACTCGAGCTTACACCTTAATTAGTGTATAATAACTCGAGTGCCCCGAAATTGTGGGGACTTACCTAATGACTTGATATGACTTGATTACATTATTAATCCTCCCAATCAGAACATCGGGGCATGACCACATGACTCAAATACATAATAGAAACATCCTGGAATAAACATCGGGTTACAATACATAAGATAGATAGAAGAATACATTCCGAAGTTACATATACATCAACAAGCGGATCAACCATAATACCCTTTGACACAATGAATTGCAATAAGTGACCAACCCTAACACAAAAGATGCACTTTTGAGGTTTTAAACTAATATGATATCGACAACATCTTTCAAAGACCAAACAAAGATTTGTTGGTTGATCCACTCTCTTACGAGAGTGAGTAGCGAGCTCGTCCATATAACTTCAACGATACGTTCAAGGTCATGAAAGGCAAAGGTCATTTCCCACTGAAAAGTAGCTTCGATGTTTTTAAGGTCGAAAGGAATCTTTCGGTATCTAAAAGTACACCAAGGAAATATAAATGTAGTTTTCTGTTGGTCTCAGGGTTTAATTTAGATCTAATTATAACTGAAAAAGCCGTCCATAAACGAGAAAATATCGCTTTTCGTACACTCATCCAAAATATGATCAATAAATGGATTGGGGAAGTTATCTTTAGGACAAGCCCTATTAATATCTCTAAATTGGTGCACAAACAAATGGTTCCTTGCTTCTTATCCACTGAATAAGATTGGATACCCATTCGTTGAAGGGAAGTAGGTAGATGAATCCAAATTTGAGCAGTTTCTCTACCTTAGGCTTAATGGCAGGCGCCTTAAGGGGATTCACATCGTGTAAACATTGTCGAATATGTTTAGCATTAGGATATTTTTTTTTTCATGTTCAACAATACGAGGGTCTATCCCTGACATTGCTTTGTACAACAAAGCGAATACATCATGAAATTCCTTGAAGAACTTAGTGTATGTCTGAATTTCTTCAGGGGAATAATCTGCATCGATGTAAATGTTTTCCACTTTACTAGGTATCTGATAAATGTTGATTTGAATAGTGGTAGATATGTTCGCCATGTTCCCTCCGCCATATATACTATGAGTGCCTAACAGGACCACAAGATGACCAACTTTCTCGCTTAAGGTTTTCTGGAATTCATCATGCTCAATTCGTCTGAGTTATGGGAGGAAATAAGATCGATGATGCTTATCCTCCCAAGGCTATTCTAGATCCATCATGGCCTCGACAATAGCTTTGTATAAAGGAAAAGTTTCATCAAAGCAATCTTGTGAGAACGACAAATGGACCACCCAAGAGGGCGCTACAAGGATATCTTCCTCTTTATTCTGTGAAGAAGAAAGATCAAGGTTTGCAGTGAAATGAAGTACAAATTAATAAGCAATTTGCACTGCATACAATGACATATCCATGCTAGTGGGTAAATGACCTTTAACCGAATCAACTAGAGAAGGGAGAGTCCATGGGTCACTCAAATATGAGGTATAAAACGAGACCAGACTCAAAGGTTACACAACGCCCATAAGCTTGGAATCAATAGCTAGGATTGGAGTTGAAATGTTTAAATTTCCCATCAATGAAGGATATATTATGACACCAACATTCTTAGTTGTCGACTGCTAATTATCTATTATCTATTATCGGGATTGTGGGACCCGATGATACTAAGAAACCATAATTATCAAATGATAATTGGTTGATCATCATAACTCTACCTCCATAAGGAAAGCATACGACAGGAAACATTGATGACCTGATCGCCTTCATGGCATAAATATAGTTCCAACCTAGTAAAAGGTTATAGTCAAGGGGTGCATCAATCACCTCGACCTCTACCGACATGGTCTTCCCCCCGAATTGGACCTGAAGGGAATGAATAATACCATGCAATCCAAATGAAAGTCTATAAAATGTTTTTAGCATATTCATGGATTTGGACAACATAGGAGAGCCAAAGCCCTTCCAAGAAACCAAAGAAATCACTGAGGTCGCAACACCTTCATCGATGACTGTATGTTTAATGGTGTTATTAGCACACTACACATGGACTTGAAAAGCCACATGGTGAGGTAAGAAAGGTTGTACATCATGAGTTTCGAACTTGATGACACTGGGGTCATTCGGATCAATGACTCCTAAAGTAGTTAACAAGGATTCCCCCTGCGAGGGACAAGTCTGAAACACTTATAAGGCCAACATTGCACAAGAAGTATGGCCCAAATCCTCTACAATAAAATAGTGTTGGGCGTCTTCAGCATTAGGATTGTGCGTCTAGTGCTTAAGGAATCCTTTTGGTACATGTGGTGTAGTCTCAGGCTTGTCAATTTGTAAAGGGATCTTAGGAGGTGGATTCTCTTTTCCCATGGTCGAAGCAACGGACCATAGTAACGTGAATGGGTCGCACCATGTACAAACGACAACATATTAATACAACCATGACCACCCTCATGGGATGATAGGTTTTGGATCTCACTAGAACCACTTCCAGCAGTGGGAGTCCTCGAAGTTAGGTTTTGATTATGTGGAAGGGGATTCGTTAGCACAACTAGTCTCTATGCGATGAACTTCGAAGCCTCATCAATACTAGGGCACAAGTGCGTAAGGTGGTATCTCCATAAAGTTTGCATGGGAATTTGATCTTATGTGTAGGCTTCTTGTCCCCACCAACATTTTTGTCGTTCTTGTCATAATTAGTGTTTTCCTTCTTGTTCCCACCCTTCTTTTTATTCTTCCCCTTATTTCTATTCTGTACGGGTTGTTGGTTACCCTTCTGGTTTGACAACTGCATAGAATGTACATCAGTTGATTGGGTGGGGGTGGAAGAATCCATACCTTATCTAGCTATAGAATGGTTAACAGACAAATTTTGTATTTCATTCATAACCTGGTCCATAGCTTTCGCACCCACAGATCCAACAATGCCATCGAAATGCGGTTGGGATTAAACTTGGGGTCATGATTTGATCTTGGTGCGTTAGGAATGATCTCATAAAGGATCCCACTCTGAGTGTAAATCAAGTCTAATTATTGAGCTTGAAAAATGGTTTATTCCTCAGTAGCCACTCCATACCTCAAAAATTCCTTCAAGATATAAGGCAATAACGACTTAAAGAGCCACTCCAATAGGAATTCAGGTGGAATATTAGCCTTAATCAATTGCTTCTATCTACGCCACTCTTTCATCGAAGATGTGAGTAACTTTTTCTTGCCAAAAATTCAACAAGAGTTATGTGCTGACGTTGTAACGAACAGACAGTTGAAAGTGATTAAGAAAGACCATGGCCAAATCGTTAAAACTACGGTGTGTGCCCCTAACTAGGTCTATATACCATTTGACGACTAGAACCATAAGGGTGCTCTAAAATAGTCTCAATTGAACAAAATCATGGTTCAATGAATTCAAACAAAAGTCATGATGTGATCACCAGTATCCTCACCCTTCTTATGTTCAAAATTTAGAATGTTCGAAGGAAGCTTAGCGAGTACTAGAGGCCATGCGAAATCATGACACATCATGTTGTTCATTAGTCTACACAGGTATAACAGATTCAACGGGGCTAAAAAGGGAGCTTAGGTTGCAAAATTTGATTCCAGACTCCGTGGAAAGATTGGTTCTGTTAAGGTGGGTTCTGGTAAAGGATGTGACCTTGACCAATCAGATAATAACCTCCTCCCATATGGCCCATGTAAGGATGCAAAAGCATTTGCATATAAGGAATTCCTTGGGAAGGGGGAACGGTATTACCAAATTTAACAATTTTATGGAATGGATTACCCTCATACACCTAGGGAGGTGCATAGCCTCCCTACAAAGGGACGCCAAATGACAGGGGAACCATACCAAAAGGAACATTTCCTCCCAAGGGACCATTCAAAGTATTTGGAGGATTTTTCATAAGGAACACATATGAAGGGATATGTGCAGTAGACAATGGGATGTAATTCGTGGACCTAATGTTTATATATCCACCTCCACCTCAAAAATTATTAACACTAGTGTGAGGAACTAATGAAGAGGGTGCCCCCCCTCCAATGAATGGAGTAGAAGGAGGGATATGACAACCTCCGAACTGATAAGCAGTAAAAGGGGTTGTCGTCCACCCCAATCCAACACTAGGGTTACCATTAGGAACTGAGATGGATGACATAATACCCATTGAAATATTCAGCATGAAAAAAGTAAAATTATTCGAGGTAGAGGGAATGGACTGAGCCTTAGCACCTGAATTCCCCAAGGAAAAATTTGGTATGTGATCCAAAGACCATGTGAATTTAAAAGTATTTGTCCCTATAGGGTGAGAAGGACTAGAAATTTGTAGGTCGATGTAAGCCGGAGTCCTTGGGATCCATAAGGTAGTGGTAAAAGGATCCCCTTAGGCTTCTCCTCCCAACACATATGACATGTATGGAGGGAACTATAAAGTCTTGAAAATAGTACTCATCGTAAAAATCCTAAGAAGTCCTTTATGGGAAAGAGGGATGGGTTCATGCCTCCACCTCTTGTAAAGAGGATGAGAAGGACAAAAAGGTGGTAAACATGCTAAATTATGAGATCGACAGAGAGACATTGCTTGATCCACGATGACTCTACAAAGAGAGACTCAAGTAACCATGATCCCTAAATCCAACTAACAAACACAGAGCACACCCCTGGAGAAGCTAGGAAAAATGCACACAGGGAAGGAATGAGGATAAATGAGCTCCTGAATGTAGTAGGTATGTCTCACCTAGGAGAGGCCTGAGATTGACATACACTACAAGCGAAGGTGCGTGACCAATTATAGTTTCCCTTAGCTTCAACGCATAAAGCGACTATGATGTCTAACCCCCACCTAGCTGGGACACTCAAAGTATAACCTTTGGAAGTACCCCTTAGCGTACCTAGGAAAAGAAACTAAGGTTACCTCAATAGAACCAATGCTTCGGCGGACAGTCACAGGTGGGATCCACCGTATGGGTAGGGTAACTAAGCCCGAAGCTTGAAAGCAAGAAAGGTACCTCAAAATCCCCCATATACAAATAAGATACTAGAGATATATTTAAAGCTCACTAAAGGTAGTGGAGGGCTATCCTCACCACCAATGTGGGAGCTACCTCGTGATTGACTCCTATTTAAGAGGAGCTTCCTGAGAACATCAATTATATCAAGAGTTTCTCCTCTCCCTAGTCATAAACGTAATTGTTTATGTTTTATAGTCTTGGAGAATTTTACTCACACAATCCTATTCCAAGACTCTAAAACCTAGGCTTGTTGGTGCACCCTATAAAATAAAATATTCTAATCACTTTAAAATTAAGCGTTAATTTTAATAAGATGTGCTTACTCAAGGGATATGGCCGTGAAACTATTGGTGTGATGACTCGGCAAGAAAAATTAAATATGCACACCTGAAAACATTGCTAAGTAATTGCTTTCCAAATGAAAAGATGGCATGCTACTAAATGAAATGCATAAAAATGATTTCCTTCTCTTCAAATGCAAACACAACCTTTCCTATATGAAGCCTAGACTAGTTCCATTCCAATCAAAATCAATGCAAGTTCTTATTTTAAGGCAAAATAAAAATGAACATGCAATAATGCAAATATTTTTTTATTTTCAAAATAAATGAATGAAAATGCAAAATGGAATCACTAAATTCTTAGCCCCAGTAGTAAGTATAAAGACGCAAGGTCAACAAGACGCCAAGACTCGGTGATTCATGCACCCAAATCAAAACAAAAAGTGGAAAAATGACAAGAGCATATTCTCTTAAAAAAACTTAGTAAAAATGAGTTTCCAGTCACAATAAAAAAATCAATAGACAATATACCCTAGAAGACTCAACAACACTCACAACCCACCCAACAACCATTCCATTCAAGATATCAATCCAAAACTGAAGTGTACGCGACTGCACAAAGAACAACAACATATGTATGCGACTCGCTAAAGGACAACCCGCGTATATACACGAAAGTTAACACTATCACCCGCATATACAAAATGAAGGAGGGGGAAGCAAGTTTAAATCCAAATCACTCCAAGAAATTGTTAATAGATGACTACACTAATAAATTTGACATCGAAACACAAAGAAACACAGAGCAATTTAACAAAAAATGCACCCAAAAACCCCAACAAAAAGGAGACTTCCCCTATGGAGTTTGCAATTTTGTTAGGAAGAAAATATTCCTGTAGGTTGGGGTGGAACACAACAGATAGGATGACACTAGAAATAAACTCTAATCCCAAATATGCCATATACATGTAAATGCTAACAACGGAAAAAAATATCCATACCTCAACCAGAATCTTGAAGAAGTTTGTCGTTGAGCTTTCAATCCAGTGCTTGAAACCTACAACTTGTACTCAACAACAAATAAATTCAAGCATGTAATATACTCATGAAATGTTAGAATATACTCTAACGCAATCTATTTAAGCATGCATGAAGCAAATATACCCATAGAAATATACATAACATTTACAGATGAAATTGGACAAGAAAAGAGTATTTCTATTAATTCAAACAGAAGCAAAAAGTGACAACCTTTGTTGATAACTCATCGGAATTGAGAAATGAAGTTACTCCATGAGGGCCTCCACCACTTCAATCATCCATACTAAGGCAAGTTCACGAGTACAATGGAGATCTTGGGAAATGAACATAAAGAGTTCTATTAATAAGGACAAAGGGATGCAGACTCAAGCATATGGCAATGGGGAAAATTTTTGCTATAGTTTCCTTACTCTCAAAGTTTATCCTCCCATAGTGCTTCACAATTTCTCAATATATAGCCCTCAAAATGGGAAATGGAGGGTCGAATTGGAGCATTTCCAGGCATATGGAAGTCCAAAGATCAATATATTCGTTACTTGATGAGGAAAACTTCGTATATTTTTTGTTTTGAGCACAAAACCCGATGTACACGGGTTGTAATGGTGCAAGTTGTGTATATGGGAGCTGCAAAGTTGTTCACCCATGCGTGTCTTCAAAAGTGTCATTGTTAGGGTTATACTGAGGCATCAGGACTATATTGAGTAAGGGGGGTGTAATTATTATGCATAAGGACAAGGGAAGGCCATCAAGGCATGATGCATAAGGTGTGGAAAATCACGCTATAACAATACTACACAATATTCCAGTTTTTATGTGGCTTGAGCAATTTAATGAGTCGGAATTATTGCTTCTTGTTGCATTGTTCTCCAATTGCACTTTTCACTAGATATGCCATATTTGTAATTATCAAATATACCAATTCGTGTTGCACATCTCATATGATGCAAGCAAGCAACTTCAACATTTAAGAAGATAGGGAAAGCGCCATCAAATCGTTTATACAGAGTAATCAATGCAGTCTCCTTTTGGTCTTTTCAAATTTCCTGGGAGCATGTGAATTAATTTATTTATGATAAGTAACTATCCACGATTTTGACCAAACTTAGTAGTTGTGTTTTAAATTTATCGTGACCAATTACCCTATAAACATTTGTTCTGCTATTCAAATATTCTGCAAACTGTTAGCCAATCATACTACTCCCAACTAGTGGTTGCATCAGGATGTTTGATCCTGAGAAACAAGTTAATTCTTCTACAAACAATCTTTTTGTGATATTTCGGGCGCAATGGATGGAATTCATCAATATCAAGATCAACTTGGATAAATGGGTATCCAATGTAAAAGAGGCTGATGTCAAATAATGGTATGCACGTGTGCAGGTGAACAATAGACACATAAAGGAGATTTCATCTCCAAAGAGGAAAATTGATTAGTTGGAGAAGCAATAGAGATATATTATAACTCTTTTGAAGCAACTTTAGATGATTAGAGACATTTTAGGTTTTGAGGAATAGTATTTTCCGGACACTGAGTTGCGCTTATCATCGCAAAAACCTGACGAGTGAATTCTTCGTGCAATGTTGTTTTGGTTGATTCTTCAAATGCTAATTTTTGTAACTGAAAATGAAAAATCAAATTTTGTAGACAAATTATATTAATAGTCCTGTTAACATGGTAATTCTTGATGTACGTACTCCTGTTAATGTTTTAGTTTATGCGACAAAAACCTTTGTATATGAATTTTTAAATTTGCGACAACGACTTCTGATAGACTTTTAAATATATGTACCTTTTGTTCTTGCAACAACAACTTCTTTAAATATAATACAAATTATGGTTATTTAGTGAATGTAAACGTATCCTTGTATGGCTATTTACAAATGTTTTCTATTACAACTTTTCTTTGTCATTATTGTTTTGCATATTTTGTCCTTGAATTCATGATTCTAAACATATTTTTTTGAACTCAAGGACCCTCATACGTAATTTTGGAATTTAGCAAGATATGCAACAATTTATTGTTGCTTGAGAGATAATGTTATTGTCTTCATCAAAATGTGATTGTGGAACTTTTCGTACCCAATTTTGGGACATGCCTTTGAAGCGATACAATGCCACTTTTCTTCATCCACGCCTTACTAGTTTTGCATTATAAATTATAGGGGATATTTCTTTCTAACTGTCCTTTTGATCTTTGACAAATTTGTGTTTTGTGTCCAAAACCATCACAGAGATAAAATATTATGGTATGACGGTACTTTGCAATATGTCCATAATATTTGCATCTTAAAATTTTCATTATATTATTTGACCTCTTTCTACAATAATTTTCACATCCCAATGCTTTGTGCCCAAATTTATTAGAAGAGAAACAATAACCAATAATTTTTTTTTTGAACATGATTAAATGTCTCCTTTTGTCCCCACTTTTGTCAGACTTTGGATTATGCTTTTCTCCCATGCTAGAGTCTTTTGCACAAGTTGTGTTTACTTCAGTCTTCTCCTCAAATATATTGGAGCTTTTGTTAAGGATGTTCTAATTGTTGTCAAACCCAAGACAAGTCTCGCCATCCGATGATCTTTGACTGATAAGGATGTTATCTAAGATCGTGGTGCCTTTCTCAAATTTGACCTTGTCTCCAACTAGGAAACTGTCCTATCCAATTCTTCCTTTAGTGAAGTAATCTCAAGATATTGCTTTTGACAAATCTCCTTCTTCTCTTGAAATTGACTTATCAAACTTTCTTCAATTTTTCTTGCTTCTTCCACTTTTTTTTTTGTTGACTAGGGTAATTGACAATTAGGGCTGGGATGGTACTCGGGTGAAACGGGTTCCGGGGATCCATTCTTGCTACCAATATATCCCTAGGTTCCCCACACCAACCCACAAGACATGGGACACAGGTAAATCCAGGTGGGATTTGATCTTGTGACCTCCTTTAGAACAAGTGAATTCATATCAAGCAACACCAATGAGCCACACCCGTTCGGGATATTGCTTCTTCCACTTGAATTCTTAGTTTGACATAAGTTTATTCATAATATTCATGCTTTTTCCTTTTTGATTCTTTTGTAGATCCTATAGAAATGCATTTTTTTAGCTTCTTGACTTCATGTAGGGCATAAATTAGTTGTCTCTCAAGATTAACTTCATCCTTTTCTTCTGGTTCTTGAGGAGTTTTCTTTCCATTTTCAGAGATATCTTTTTGTATCTAAAGAAAAATGGACCTTTCTCTGACTGTTTAATGGTTTCTCTAGCCTTTTGTTGGGATTGAGTTCTTCTCCATAATGTTATTTAGCATGTTTTGATTGTCACTCGTTTCCTTAGAGGTTGCTTCCTCTTTTGGTTTCTCTTCATTTTAATTATCTTTATAATGTTTATCAGTGATTCATGGAAGATATTCCTTTGTGTGAATATTTTGTAGCTTGTTCCATAACTCTTTGGTTGGCTTACACTTTCCCACTCCATTCCTCTTGGAATCTGATACACCACTTAAAATTGCATTCATTGCCTCTACATTGTCCTTTTGTAACTTTATTGCACCTTCCTCCATTGGTGGGGTCCTTAGAATTTTATACCCATTTTTCACTGTTTACCAAATATCGATTCCAAGTGACTGGAAATAGGCTTCCATTCTTATACTCCAAAGTAAGTAATTTGTTACATTGAATAAAGGGGCTCTGTCTGTGCTAAAACCAATTTTTTCATGAGCCATATATGCATAATGATCCGTCTTACAGTTATTATATTGTATCTAAAGGAACCCGATCTAATTCCAATTATTGGACTTAAATTGATACTGAGAGGGGGGGGGGGATCAGTATCAAGCGCAACTTTAACAATTTATAGAAATTTTCAATTTAGAGATCATACACCAATATTAAATCAATTAACAACTTGAAAACACTATGCACAAAGCGTTTATAAAGAATATTTATATAGATAGAATATTTGATTACATATATTGTTAAGAGACGCCAATCTCCAATGAGCACCCACTCACAGAATTTTCAAACACCATTCCGATAGGGACACTAGTCCCTTGTGCAAGAACCAACTTGTTCTTTGTAGGCACCAACCTGTGAGGACATCAATCCTCTTATGGGCACTAACTCATAATCAACATACACCAACTTGCACAGTCATGCACCAACCTATATAATAGATGAGAACACCAATTATCTTGAGTGCCAACTCAATTTTACCGGAACCAACTTGTAGGAGACCTCAACTCCTATCCTTTCCCCTTTCTACCTCCCTAGAATACTATATATGATTTCAACTATGTTATTCTGTACTTTCTTATTTGTACACTCTATTCTTGTGCAATATCTTGAACACTACTTTTGCACACATTGCTTCACAAATTCTAATGTATTATATCATTGCCCAAATGCTCCTTGTAGTCTACTATTTTGAATATCTAAGCATGCACTCTAGTGAACTTGTGTGCCTGAAAGTGTCATCTGCATTCCCTTTATTCTGCACGCTCAATTTTTTTGCAATTGTGACTTTATATGTGACTTAGTTCTATATTGTCACTCACTTCTACCAATCAACAAGCCATTGATTTACTTTCCACCTTAGAGTACTCTTCACTCTTGCACTCACATATAATACATCAATCATTTGTTCATTTATAATAATTATAGCATCAATACTTATTTATTTGACTTAATTTATCTTTTTCATAGGTGAGGGATTCTCTATGTTAGTGACACCCCTTCTTCCTTTCTTCACATAAAAGTTTACCATATCTCTTATTCTTTTGTTGGCTTGTAATCTACACACTTTTATATATTTACCGACTGCGCGGTATTTGTGAGATATGCACATCTTGAAGGGACTTGCACACATATTCCCCTTGATAATTATTTTTTATATACTTCTTCAAATTGGCATCTAGACTTTATACTTCTTATTTGACATCAATGTCAATACTAAGTTCAACAATATAAATGTTGAATAAGTAGAGACCATAAAACACTTATTATAAATACTTGTTGTGAATTAATGGTGACTATAATTCTCTAATAATTATATTCTAGTAGGGGTGGCAAGCATGGGGGGGTGATCTTTGACCATAGAGGAATTCAAAAGCAGTCATATTCGTGGTGTTTGGATGAGGCTTCTAACAATCAAGCATAAGGTTTAGCTCTCTAGAAATGTCTCATGCAAGCGACTCAAAGGAAAAGAAAACATATGTTTATTGTGGGGGATTTCAAGGTTGTCATATGATATCTGTAGTAGAAGCAATTTCCAACAAAATGACCTTTATCTTAATCGGCTCCTCCCAAATCCCATAGAGTTAATACTTCATCTGATTGATAGAATGGTGAAGCGTATGATCTGGTTTGGATATCACTTTGCTTGTGTACTTCATCGTAGGAAATTGATGCAATCAGTAAGGCCCATGAATCATCAGGATAGAATGATAATGGAAGATTGTAATTGATGTACCATTGATCCCATCCTTAAATTTGCTTCCTCTCGACATATTTGTCATTTTCTAAGCTTGATAAGGAAGGAAGGAATTTTATGCCTTTGTATGAATGGGAGGCACTTATCTTTGTTGAATGGTCACCTTCTTTAGTTGGGAATTGTCGATCTTGAGGTATGGTTGAATAAGGACCCACCACTTGGTTTTTCAGTAAGTTATATGGAAGGTTATTCAGTGTTTTGGGAGTTTGTCTATTGACTTTTTCATCTCTCTGGAACATCATAACAATATGGAATTATGAGTTGCATGATAATGGTAGAAATCGCTCCTGGATTTTGGAAAATCATTGGATTTTGTCCTGGAACTATAATTATCAATCAAATTCTTAGGTTCATTCCATTTTTTGTTTCAATAATTCGAAGGTGAACTTTAGCAATCTAGTGAGCCTAACTCTTGAGTGTCAAAATTATGAGTGGTTGAAGGCAGAGTTGGCCTATTTTCTATGCAAGTTTGTTGAGATAAATTGGTGTTTTGAAGGCTTTGGCCTTAATATTGTATCAAGTTTAGTAGTTACCATATCATTGTTCCCTTTAGTCAAAATGGAGAATCAGTTTGGCAATGGTAGGAATGATAATAGCTAGGATATCAATAGAAATTTCATGCGTCTGGAGAACCAACTTGAAGAAATCAAAGCAGACATTAGTAGGAAAAATGCCATCACTCAGTTTCAAATTAGAATGCAATTTATTTGGATGATTCAACTCATAATCAAATTAGTTATGATAGAGATTGAGGCCGAGGGTTCCTAGGGAAAATTTCAGAATTGTGAGGAAGAAATAAGACCCTTAAAATAAACAACAACTTATGAAAAGGAGAATAGAGAATTAAAGTGCATTCTTTAGCAGCATGGCATGTATGGTTTCGAAGAGGAATACAATTCTGAAAATGTTGGTAACAAAGGGAATAGTGACAACTCCTTGAATATCAGAGGCAAATATACTTCTAATAGTAGCTCCCATGTTGATCAAAGGTCGAAGGATAGTGAGAATGCTAAATATAATTGGGACATTGAAGTCCATAGTGATAATCCTCATCAAACAATGGAATTAGGAATGTAATGGCTAGGATCTTCTCTTCATTTTTGAAATTTTGTGAATCCCATAAGCAAGAATTTATTCCAGTAAGCAAGAATTGTCCTTATGTTGTATAACTGAAGTGACTAAGTATTTAGAAGTTTTTTATTATGAGGACTATAAATCTCAAAAAATAGTATGTATTTTCTATCTTGAGACATCAGATGTAATTCAAGGATGTACGACTTGACCGCATCCTATTTTTGTATATAAATATACAAATTGTTTATGTTAAAAAAATTATATGCTAACAAAAGTAATAATCAATCACACAATATGGAATAATACAAGAGATACTCTTGAGAAACCCTTATGGGAAAACATCGACTTTGAAAATGGTTGTCTTGCTCTTTATTATTATCTTATTATTTTTTCTATAATTACAAGGTTCTCTAATTCCAAATCTCAAGGAAAATATAATGAAATCTACCATGAACTAATAGTTTGGCATGTGTCGAAGTCATTCTTTGTGTCATCTTGAAACCATGCATAATGGTGTTAATTTGAACTATGGGTAACCTTTTCCTTTTTTCTTTTTCAAACTTCAATTTCAAAATCCTCTCATTTCCCCTTCATTAAGACCCTCTCTCATCAACCCTTCCCTTATGTTTGCACTCCTAGGTTGGTGGAAGGCCAATGACCTCAAGAAACAATTCCTATTCATTTTTCGCTCTCAAGTTGCTTCAACAACTAAGAAAATTGCATCCCCAAGCCTTCATAAGCACCCAAGCATTCTATGCAAGAGACAAGATATTAGATTGTTTTCTTATTTTTCATGTGGTATACTCCCATTGGATACATAATTATTATGAGGCCCTGTTTACTCCTTACAATCCTTAGTGCCCTTGAAATGTGTCTCATGGTCATAGGTGTTAGGATTTGCTTTCAATCCTAGTGAGGCCCCTTTTCCTTTTGTAATAAGACTCCTGAGTGATATGGGGTAGTACTTGCATCTCCCTCAATACAATAATATTTACTTCCACTAGGATTTTTTAGCATTCACCCCAAATGTGGGTAGGGCACTCCCTATAGAACCTCGGTAAAAGGATTCCAAGACTTCACCACCAGATCCTTTCATGGGGTTATCCCAAACTAGTACTACATGGAACCTTTGCACTAGTCCATATCTTTCTAACTCTTTCTAGTCATGTCACAATGCAATTGAACATCACAAGGGATTGTCTTAATGGATGAATTTGGGTAACACTGGTAAGACCATAGTTCTGAAGGGGCATATTGTAATGTCATCGAGCCCTATGAGGGATCAATCCAACAATAACTTGGAGTAACTATGAGAAATCTCAACTCTTAAGGAATTTAATAGTGTTGTTGAGATTTTGTTGTGCCTTCCCCAATTGTGGAGTTAGGGTAGTTCCGATAAGTACCCAGTATTAAGTCCTATCCTACAATATTGTCGAGCTAGGTGAGGAATCACCTTTATTTAGTACAATCATGTTTACGCAGAAATTACACTAGCTAGTGTTGATGACCATTTCTTAAACCTTCCCATATCATGACCCCCCATCCAATCACTATCTGCCACATGTCCATTATTCACCAATCATATTCCATCAACTCATCAAGCTCAACTAGGATGCTACCAAATCATCATCTACAAGTCATCATTCAAAGTATTCAATAAGGGTGTTTAAGCACATAAAACAAAAGTTATTAGGCACAAAATTTAACAGAAGAATTAATCACTTAGCGATTTTGATCTATCAAGGATCCATTTAGATCACACCTCCAAAATGGAAGGATTTTGGTCCCTGAAAGATTCTATGGAAAGGTAAGGAAACCTCTCGATACCCTATTCTCTTTGATACCGCTTAACTTTCCTCGAAGTCCATCCCTTAGGGTCAATTCCCCAAGTTTATTCTTGTCCTCTTCAAGTCACTCAGACCTTCTTCTACACAATTATTTATTCCTCCAAATATTTAAGTACATCCACACAAAGTATTCCATTATAGGTAGAACTTATTCTTCATCTTTCACATCCAACAATGAAGGTTCAAACAATCACAAATTTTCCACATTGATGACTATATACATTCCAATATAAGAAAGTAGGTTTATCTTGAATGCATTGGCACTAAAATCCTTGACGATCTCAAAAGGTCCATAAATATTAGGCTTCAAATTCTTGGTTGCGTCTTATATCTGCTCATTGCTGAGATAAATCCATAGATTGTCCCTAATGCAAAAGTTGCAATTTGTCCTATGCTAGTCAGGTTTGAGTTGCTCGATTTTCTCTTGCATTTTCAAATGAACATGCTTAATCTTCTCTACAAACCTACCTACTTTTTTTATTTCTCTTATATTTCTTGTAGGTGTTCCTTCTCCTATCCATAAACAACATCAATAGTGAGGATGGAAAATAACCAAGACAAGTCTCAAAAGGATATTTATGGGTGGAAGAATGAAATCCCCCCCCCTTTTTTAAGATGGAACATGACTTAAGAAACCCTCAGGTACTTCCCCTTATTTTGATCATGGTAACAAAGGTAAACTGCCGGCCCTGATTATAGGGCCTAACTCGGTGGGGACATTGCGTGAGGCCCTTTGCATAGCCACCTAGGGATTTTACCCCGAGACCTTCTGCTTATGAATACATCTCTCAACCACTCGAGCTAACCCACTAAGATTGGAAGAATGAAATTCCCTATTGTAATAGTGTTTAATATAACTTACTTGTTCATCCCATGTCCTTAGAATCTTGTTTTTATATCCTCTCAATAATTGGACCAAATTTATGTTGACAATTTCAATCTATCCATCTCTTTGAGGTTGAAAAGCAATACAATGGTTCAACTTTGTATCTATGATTTCCCACAATGTTGTACAAAACTTGGCCAAAAATTTAGAGCCATGATCAATCATTATTGAACTTGGAAAACAAAAATGTACCCATACAGTAGCAAAAAACTATGTTGCTTCACGATATGAGATGTTCTTCTTCTTATTTTCTCACAAAAATGAGTGGTTTTGTATGTATAAAAAATTGTTGAGGGTACCAACAACACAAGAAATACAAAAGATTCAAATTTAACACAATTTTTTATGTTTCTTTACTCATCAAAAAGACTATTAAATCATACAGCTTCAAGTTTATAGGAAAGCCCAATTTATTCTTACCATACCTAGCACTATACTTCCAAACATATAGTTCTAAAATCAAAATACATATAAAATGCTTTAATCAGAGGTATTGAAAAAATAATTGTTGCTAAAATATTCTTCCATGGATTGGTCCTCTATTTCTTGTGCTTGTTCATCCTAATCTTTATCGGCTGAGGTTGTTTGTTGCATAGTGTTGTGCTTATCCATCCTATTCTTTATGGGCCAAGGTTGTTTATTGTATAGTGATGTCATCAACAATATTATCCATCACATAAGCTTTAAAAATACAAGAGAAACTTATGACTGAATGGAACCCCATGGAAAACTCCAAGGTAATATTCCAATGCATGTTTTATTCCAAGGACAATTGATCATAGGTCAAATTCAAATCATGCAACTTATTTCACAAGGTGGTCTATTTATTTACCTATTTCTCTAACTGTATACTCATAATTTTCATATATTGCCTTAGAACTTGAAACTGATAGGTTATTTTATTAAATATTTTCTTGATCTCCTGGATACTGTAGCTAACCATCTAAGAATAAAAAGGATAGACTATGAGACTGTGATAACATAGTGCCAACAATGTGAAAACAAAACTAATATAGGCTATGAGGTTGAGCATATAGGGTACAAAGAAATTAAAAATAGAGACAAGGTATATTTTCACCACTACCATAGATTTCCCCAAGTTGATACTAAGAAAGCTAGAAAACCAAATGTCAAACCCAATCCTCAAAACCAAGCACTCAACAATGTTATTTGGAATTGATTTACTTGGAACATTGAAATTGAGAACTCCACACTGGATATGACAATTCCCTTCAATCGCTGCTACCTCGACACTTCTAAAGCATGTTACTAGACCCAAGAAAAAACAAACATGAAGGGAAATGATCCCACCTTCAAGCTAGAAATCATTTAATGCCATGTTTAATTGCCCATGCTCTGTAGTTGTTTTGAGTAATTGTAAGGAAAATCATACAAAAAGAGAAGTTAAAGTCACACCTCTAATGTGTCATGTTGCGTTCCACCTTTCATTTACTCGAGTTCTATCAACATGCCACTTGAATGGAGGTATCAAACTTTAGATAATATTATTGAACTCCATCATGGGAGTAAAACAACTTTAGGGTCTCTAGTGTTTTACACAAGCATTTCATTTGAAAGTCTCATTTCCTCATTTTCCATTAAATCTACTTTATAGTTAATAATTCACCAAATATGGAGGAGTTGGAACAAATCAAGCGTGTCTAACATATTCAGAATTTGAACCATCACCTTCCCAATCACTACATTTTCTTCATGATGATGATTTCTTAAAAGATTGATGATAAGTGTTGTATTTCTAAAAAATAAAATTGTCTTGATGTTTTTTTTCGAATACAAGCAAGAGACTAATATAGATAGAATGAATCCATGCTTGATTATTGGTCATTTTACATAGTCCCCATTCTAGATTGACTTCTTCATTTCTTGTAGGGTCAAGGATGACCCCTCCCGCACCTGCCACCCCTAGGTTTCCTTTTGAGGATCCATCAAAGAATGCATTTTATTGTTTTTGCAGCCTAAACCATGACAAACAATCCTCATTTCCATATTGATCTTTCGTTATTGACCAATGTTGGGATTTTTGTATAAATATTTAAACTTAAGGGGGTTCCTTGCAGAAGGTATCAAACCATTATATTTTATTCTACTCTTAATCTTTCTTGGGTTAGAAAATTTATAGGTATATGTGTCAAAGCCTTTATGATTGGGGATTTTGATTTAAAATTTGTTATATTTGGCTCTATGACCTCATTTTTAAAAATAATATCATTCCTTGATAACCATAGTTTCTAACAAACATATTTTGGAAGGGTGCTCCATATTTTGGTGCAAGTAGGTTTTATGCACAAGGATCATAGATATAATTCCTTATAATGAATAAAAATATACAACAAGAGGAGGGAAGTCAAAATTTCAAGCAGAGATTAGAGAGGGTTTCTTGCCAAACCTATTGGGAGTAATGACAACCAAAGAAGAGGTGAGACAAAGCATCTTCTACAACTTTAAAAAGAACGCAAAAGGAAGGGCCTTGCACTCCTTTTCTCTTTAGATTTTTTGTTATGAGGACACATCCATGAGCTAAGGTCCAACACAATGCATTAAATTTGGGAACCCCGTCTTTGTTACATATATTTTTCCATAAGACATAAGGAGGAGGAGAAGGAAGAATTTGCAACAAAAAATGGTATTCATCTTCAATAGAGTAGTTTCCTTTTAATCCCCAACCCCTTTGATCCTTCATTGTTGTGCTAATTGAAGCAACACCTTAGAAAAACTCCTTGAGAGATGATATTGACTATGCTAGGTTCTAAAAAGTTGAGAGAAGTTTTCCCTATCCACCTTCCATCTAAGCTCCAATCTGAAATGTCACGGATCATTTTGTAGCCATTAGTTGTTAACCATGAGATGATTCCCTACAAATTTAATCTTTCCACCAAAGGTGGCTTTCCCATCACATTGTTGCATCTCTCTTTAATTTTTTTCCCATTCCCTGGAAACCAAGCAAGCTCATCTTTAATGATATTTATTAAATCCTTGCACAAAATCCAAGATCTAGGTCACTTGATCTCATTAATTCCATTATCCAAAAATTTGCTTCAAGGGCAATAGTGTTATTTTTTTCTTCAAAGCTGTTTTTCACCATTCCATCTTTCCCGAGACCAATATCCATAGAATCTTGGATTCTAGAGCTATATTCCTCAACTTTTGCTCCCTAATACCCAAATCTCCCTTCTCTTTGCTACTCTAAACTATTTCCCACTCAATCAAGTGGAATTTTTTGGAGTTATATTTTATCCCTTTCCCAAGTAAATATACACAATTCCTTGTTGATTATGTCCATTATAAAAAAGGGGACCAATATACTTGTGCATTGGTAAATTCAATATGAAGAAATGATAGATTTAACCAAAACAATCTTATAAATAGGATTAAGCTAGGAGGCATACCATATATGAATATTTGACTTAATCTTTTGAAGTATTAGATCCCAATCGTCTGTGTTAACACCAAAAATTGTCCACATAGCTCTCTATGGTCCAAACCATAATTATACATCATAATACCACCATTATTCCTTCTATTTTGACCTTCACAGTTAAATTCCACCAAAATTGGTCCAAAACATCATTATTCCTTCCCTCATAAATACAAGAAAGATGGGAATTTATTGCCCATCCGCCAAGCTATCCTGGTTCATTCTACACCGAAGCGTTGTCAGGTACATTTGGGACCACCCATAGTAGGTGCCCCTCAACAAACTCTCGACCATCAGTAACTGGACGGTTGAGATCTTGTGTGGACCTTTCGATCCCAGTATCCGCACCACCATTGCTGCCACTACATAAGTCTCCAGACTCTTAATGTCACACACACATATGTATGATGCATGCACATATGTTGTGGCATAGAAATATTGGGCACACAAGTCATCCACGGACACTCCTCTCGGGATTTTCGGCGAGATATCATCGATAACACCTAGCAGTACGAGGCCGGTCAAAAAGTACACATCTCAAAGGGTGATCTCTAGCCTCTCACCCTATATGATGAAGCACTCTGCATCTCTATCCCAGAAGCTCACTAGATTTTTCACTAATAACTTTGGTGAACACATCATAGGGATCTAGAAAAACTGTAGCAACCCACTTCGAGTAAGATTATACTGTACTGCATTATCCTCCTCCACCTCATCTTTGAGGTCCCTGATGTCTATCTCCCACCATCCAACTTGAGGCATGATGCACATCTAAAAAGTCCCATTCATACCAATTTCAATAAAATTTTCCATTCTAGTCTGGGTCACTCATGTCAGGCCTTTTTGTGTGACTCAAGTCATGCAAAAACTCTCAACCTATGCTACCTGGGTCGCTCCTATCTCTCTAACAGGTTGGACCCAGGTTGATCCTGTCTCCGCAACAAGTGCAACTGGGTCGTTCCTGTCTCCCTGATAGGTGTGAACTGGGTCACTCCTTTTCCCTTGAAAAGTGTGATCCGTCCCCGAAAACCCTTTAGGCTTGGACATGGTTTCCATAATGAGAAAAGGACAAAATAAACCACTAAAATGACGGGCTAGGTGAGATATCTTAACTACAACTCAGAGATCACGAAACCATTAACCTTGTGGCAAAGATATTTTTTGAAGCTTGATTATGTTGTTCTTGCTTCTCATTCAATAACTTTAGGTTATCAATTTTCTCTAATGTTGCAACCAGTTCCTCCTCAAAATCCACAATGCCACCTACTTGTCCGATCTGATCTAAATTGTTTTCTTGAGCTTGAAATAATATCTTAGTTTTGTTATCTTCAACGCTTTCTTCCTCATATTCAAAATCTGACATTCCTTCCTCTTATGCCTTTGTAAATAGAATTTGTTTATTTGATGTCCTTTGATCTTCGAAGTTCCTTCGAGAATTTTTTTTCTTTTGATTCTTCTTAAGAGGACATCAAAATGTCCAATTTTTCCACAGTTGAAAGATTTCAATGGAAGCTTTCCTTTGTACCTTCTAGTTCCTCTTGGAATCCTATTAACTAAGTTGGCCATTTCCTCAACAGATAGCTCATTACCGAATGGATATAATTCATGACATTGATGTACGTTTTTGGTTTCCTTGAAATGTGCAATGCTGTGCCTCAGTTCTCGAGTTCTTATTCCAAATGTTGTCAGAATTTCTTGAAGCTATTCAATTTTCAACTCATTCAGGTTTTCCCTACCTTGAATGGGATATACTTTAGGATTGTATTTGAGAGTCATAGTTCTAAGAATATTTTGAACAACTAACTTTGGTTTCATTATTTCACCAATACCTTTCATAGTGTTCACAATTTCTTCAATTATTTGAAATTAGGCTGCTACATCTTCCTCTTCTTCCATTTCGAGACTTTTGAATTGACTTCTGTAAGTTTGCATCTTAGATTCTTGAACTTTGGAGTCTCCTTGATAAATAGTGGCCAGCTTATCCCACATTTACTTTGTTGTGGTAAAGTTCATAACTATAAAGAATTCTGATTCATTTAAGCCTACAAGAATAACATTTATAGCTTTTGCATTGTTCTCATAGTCTACTGTTTCGACACTAGTAGAAGGACCATCTTTTGGCTCCTTGTATCTATCCTTTACTATCCTTTATATTTCAAACCCCAATGCGATTAGATGGGCTTGCATCCTTTTGATCCAGTACACATAGTTACTCCCATCAAATCTGGGAATATTTCCAGGCTTGAAAATATCCATTGGTGTGTTCATGGGGATCTCCTTCAAGCTGCCAGACTTCTATGAAGGACCGACTTTGATACCAATTGAAGAACACACAAACAATACTGAAGGGAGGGCGGTGAATCAATACTGTAGTCTTTTACCAATTTAAATTTTTTAGGACTGATTTAATATTTGATACACATACTTAATTTTTAGTCATGAACTTAAAATACCAAAAGTATAACATCTGATATAATATTTGCAACAATTACTGAATCTTCAAATTTGAGTATATTTATATATGACAAAATTACATTGAAGGTATGTGCTCCGACACAAAATTTTATGCACTAGATGCAACTGGTTTTTTGGAGGATTCAACCTGAAAATAATTCTTTTAGCTTAAACTAAAATTACATGTACAGGATGCAACCTGAGTATATGAATTCTTCCCTTCCTCCACCTTACCTCCCAAAAACAAATTTTGTTTCAGCCTTCAAAACAAAACTAATTCAACCTTGATCCAACGAGTTGATCCAACCTAAGCTGGAGATCTATTTTCAATTCATTTGCAAACTCGAGGCTTCCAACATGTAATCTCTGGTTAACAACAAACAATCACATACTTGATTTAGCTAAGAGGAAAATTCCCTAAATACCACTCTTCTTATCCTGACTATAACAAATCAAAGATGTTCACCCCAAAAATGATTCTCAAAATAGGGTAAACCCTCATCTTAACTTGACTTCTCCTTCGTCTCCCACAGTCTCACTTCTCTAGTCATCCCCTTACAATATTCACATTGAAATGCATTCCAAAAAGTCATTTCCAAACACTTCTATTTATACACACAAGTCCTCTAAAAAATTACATGGCTGACCTATTTGGGGACTAAAAATAAAATTGTTTTATTTTGGAGTCGACTTCCAAATAAATTGATCATATATTGGACGAGTCGACCTTGATTGATCTTTTCACACCAAAAGTTTGTCATTAAATAATTCCTTTCATTGGAAGGCATCTTCTTGTTGTTGTGAACATATACCTTCATGTTGCAGAAATATTCTACACACTGAGGGCATTTCATAATCTATTGCATGCATTTTTCAGTGTGTGGCAGACATTTTACTCATGTGTTGCGAGAATCCAAACTCTGTTGCGAGCATCCAAACTCTGCTGTGGGCATTTCTCAGTGGAGAGGTAGGTACTTCTTCACTTCCTACGGCCATTTAAGGAATTAACTTATATCTAGCGGGCATTTTATCATGCTTTGTGGGCATTTTACTTACTCATGTGGGAACTTGTCAGGCAGATGCAGACATTTTACCAAGTCTACAGAGAATATAACTATTCATGTGATCATCTTCTTTCCTCAATTGTGAGCATCCAACTTCTCACTTCAATACATTAGATCATTATTTGACATCAATGCCAATTTATAATTCCAACAATCTCCCCCTTTGGCATTGATGTCAACACATAGCTCCCCCTGATGATGAGCTCCCTCTGAATTTCTCCCCTCTTCAATGGAAAATTGGTGAAGAGAGTGTCACTAAAACTTCATTCTGATTGTTGTACCCCCTACCAGTATGCATTTTATTAATGCCACATTGTGTCACCTCTTGCATTAGCTTTCCTTTATTCAATGTTTGTAATCACGATCTTAGGACCTTTTTCTTTGCTTGGAGTAGTCATCTTTTACTCTTGATTCCATGCTCCAACTCCGTGAACTGAAGGTGTACTAAGGTATTTGAAAGGCCTCAGGTTTGGCTTGCCACATGGAAACCATTTTCCTTCATATGCAACAAACCATTCTTTTGTTGAGGGGAAATAATTACTCCAAGTTTATCTCTAAGGTTCTCAAAAGCCTCTCTCAGTAGTGGCTTGGTAAATATATGAACTACTTGCTCTTTAGTGTTCACATATTCCAAATTGATCTTGTGATATTGTGCTTGTTCTCTCAAGAAGTGATACTTTTTTTTAAAACAGAAACTGAGAAATTTTGATTGATTAAAAAGCCTGTAGCCCAGCCAGGCTTACAAAGGAGAAGTTTAGAAAAAGAAGGCCGATGACCTCTAACTGTGTAGTCAGCCTTCTTATGAATACTTTGAGAGGTGAGTCCCAAATGCTTCTAGGGATTTTCCAAGAAAATGATTGCTTACAAGAGTAAACTCTCACAAATTGTGAGCAGAGAAGGATACAAAAACAAATCATTGATTAGACGGGGAGGTGAAATGCCCCTTAATGAAAGGGTCCAATCGCTTATGGGAGCCCAAGATAATATTTGAGGCTTCTTCCTTTTCTGTACATTCTTTGTTTGTCTTTCACCCTCTGGTGAGGGGAGGAGAAGGGGCTGATAAGTCTTCAGAATCAGAGGTTCCCTCTGACCCAGAGGAAGGGACCAAGGATGCCAATCCCGCATGGGATGAAGTCTCATGGTCCAAAGCTTTGGGGTCTTTCTTAGAACCTGAAGAAGCAGGTTTTGGAGAAGCTTGTTCAAATTTCTCTAAGGGGCCGAGGGGACCTGGGGGAACGCCCTGCTCTAGGACATCTGCAGCTTCAGATTCTTGTGCTTCGACTTCCTGGAGAACTTCAAAGCTGTTTTTGTTTTCCAGCCATGGAGATTTTGCAAGAGGAGAATGATCTTGAGGAGAGTCTTTGTGTTGAAAAGCTTGAGGCTTCGTTCGCCAAGGAGGACGACGTCGATTAGTGATCATCTAGAACTTTGCATCTTTGGGAGCAGAGGGATTTGCTGGTTTCTGTGATTCTTCTAGCTTGGGGTAGATTTTGGTGGAGTGGCCGTATACATGACAAAAGTTTCATTTGAATGGAATTTGCTCATAATCCAGTTCTTGAATGTGGCTCCATTCTCCTAAAGTGATCTTTAGGGCCTTCGGAAGCCCTTTTTCTAGATTTACCTCTATGTAGATGCAGGTGCATCTAAAATGGCCCCCTTTTGGTTCTACACTATCTAGATAACGTCCTAGCTTATTACCAATGTCCACCAAAGTGCTTTTCCCCCAAATATGAAGAGGGAGGTTAGGCAGTCTTACTCAGACTGGAGCAGCAGTGATCTCTGCTTCTGGGTTAAACCCCAAGGACCATGGGGCTAAGAATAGACCTTTCGATACCATGAAGAAGGGACCCAATCGAAAGATTAAATCTCTTTCTTCTTTATTCGGAAACAGGAAAACGAAAAACCCCCTTCTAGCTGTGAAGAGAGAGACCTGCCCTTGTAGAAGAGGGTTCCAATGTTCTGCAATCCAAAGCTCCAATGCCTTAGGGCTAGGAAACAACCCTGTAAACTTGCTTATGAGGGATTTATCTGAGAGGATGAGCACTTTCTGGCATGGATTCGTAGGAGAGAGCTCCATATAATGGATCTCGTCCATCTTTTTCATGAACTTGGAGGGAGAGTGAGAAGCTGCCTAAGGAACGCCAGCTTGAACATGGGCCTTGAGGGCCTTGAGCTGGTCATGAGAGCCCTTTTCTTGGAAACCAAAGAGCCATGGGGAGAGAGCAGCAACCAAAAAAAAAAAAACCCACGCTAAAACAACGCAGCAGTAAAATACTTCAATGGGTGCCAATGCTGAGATTTAGCCTGAACGCCTTAGCATGAGGATTTGCACAGCAAGGGAGGCGACGCCTAGAGAAACCCTAGCCGCGTTTCAGAGAGAGACGCTCCACAATCAAGAGTCCAAACACATCGTTTAAAGGATATCATCTCAAGAAGTGATACTTAATAAGGATATGTTTGGTTTTAGCACGCATAACAATATTTTTTGATATACTAATAGCACTTGTATTATCACAGTAGATTGAGAGTGGCTGATCATTCTTAATATTTGTATCTTCTAGTATTTGTTTCATCCACAATAGTTGTGTGCAACATTCGACTGCTGAAATGTATTATGCTTTAGTGGTTGATAGTGAGACAGAGGATTGCTTTTTGATTAACCAAACTATCAACCGATTTCCAAGGAAGAAAGAATTCACACTTGTGATTTTTATATCATCGAGACAACCCGCCCAATCTGCATTAAAAAATGCTTTGAGATCAAAATTTTCATCCTTTGGATACCACAATCCATAACCCATTGTTCCTTTGAGATATCTGAAAATTATTTTGACAACTGTCATATGAGATTCTTTTGGGTTTGCTAGAAATATTGCCACTAACCCAACTGCTTGCGTGATATTTGGACAAGATGCAGTGAGATATAGTAAACTTCCAATTATAAATATATACGTTGTCTAATTTACAGTAGGAGACTCATTTTCTTTGCTGAGCTTACAACCAGTTATCATTGGTGTTGAAGTAGGAGAGATTTCTATCATGCCAAACTTTTGAAGCATTTCCTTCAGATACTTAGACTGAGATATAAACATACATATGGAATCTTGTGAGATTTGTAGACCAAGGAAGAAATTCAATTCACCTATCATGGACATCTCAAATTCTTTTGCTATTTCCTTAGTAAAGGTTTGGCTGAAACCTTCCTCATTGCCTCCAAAGATTATATCATCAACATATACAACTGTGATCTATAATTTACCTTCTTTGAACCCGGGATAAAGTTTGATGTTAGTAACAATTCTCTGAAACCCTTCTTAGATTAAGTATTTATACAAAAATTTATATCAAGCTCTGAGTGCTTGTTTGAGAATGTAGAGAGATTTCTTCAATTTCCAAACACAATCTTCCTTTTCTGGACACTTGAAACCTTTAGGTTTCTTAGTGTAGATTTCTTCCTTCAATTATCCATTTAGGAAGGTCGACTTAACATCCATTTGATAAAACCTTGAATTTCTTGTAGCTAGCAAAATCCAAAAATATCATGATTAGTTCCATCCTAGCCATCAGAGCAAAGTTTTTGTCAAAACCAATTCCTTCCATTTGAGTATATCCTTTATGAACTAATCTTGCTTTATTTCTAACAATTTTCCCATTTTCATCTAACTTGTTCCTGTAGACCCATGTAGTGTCAATGATGTTTTTATCTTTGGGTCTAGGAACCAATTCCCAGGTTTTACTTTTTCCAGTATTCATCATTAAAGGCTTCTTTGAAGATTTTTGGTTCAATTGTTGAAAGCAGGGCTACGATTCTCTTTTTAGGTGCTGGTATGAGTTTCATACCTTCTTCCATATCGCCAATAATGAGATCTTCAGGATGATTATCTTTTACAAATTGCATGAAAGGTTTCTCACCTTTTGGAGTATGACTAGTGAGAAATTTTGTTCCTTCACCTTGATCAGGTTGTTTCTTTGCCTCTTTATTATTTGGTGTTCCTTCTTCATCAGATAAGTAATCATCATCAAAGTCAAAGTTAGGCATTTGTTTTGATAATCCTTCTTCTACTATAACATCAATACTTTCAACTATTCTTTTTAGATGTTTGTTATAACATTTGTAGGCTCCTTTATCTGTTGAATATCCCTAAAATATCCCTTCATTAGTTCTGGAGTGAAATTTTCCTAGGTTGTCATCAATGATTTTTATGTAACATTTGCTTCCAAATTTTTTAAAGTAGTCTATATTTTTTTTCTTCATGTCCAAAACTCGTAAGGAGTCTTATAGCTATTGACTCTAAGTTAAGCTCTATTTATAATGTGAATAGCTGCTCCTACTGCCTCTCTCCAAAAAGTTCCAGTCAAATTAGCTTCAAGCAACATTGTTATAGAAACCTCTTGAATAGTCCTATTTTTCCTTTCAGCTATGCCATTATGTTGAGGTGTGTGGGTTGTGCAATATTGTCTTTTGATGCCATTTTCTTCACAAAAGTTTTTGAATTAACTTGATGCGAATTCTCCTCCATTGTATGATCTAAGGCATTTCATTTTATGTCCACTCTTATTTTCAACCTTGGCTTTAAAGAGTTTGAATTTCTCAAAAGCCTCTGATTTATTCTTCAAAAAAGTGACCCAAGTCATTCTAGAATAATCATAAAAAAATAGCATAAAATACAACTCACCTTGAAGAGTTCTGGTTCTCATTGGTCCACATAAATATGTATGGACAATTTCAAGAGGATGTGATGTGGAATGGTACACTTTCGTCTTGAATTTTGTTCTTACCTGTTTCCCGTGTTGACATGATCCACACAACTTATTCACAAGTTTTGAAATTTTAGGCATCCATCAAACAACCTTTGTTTGACCGATTTTCACAATGTTGTCAAAACTTATATGTGCTAATATTTTATGCCAGATCCAACTATTATAATTTTGAATAATATAACATTTTTCTCCTTCTATTTATTCCAAAGTGTAGACTACCCTTGGTGACCTGACTCCTCTTCCTATTATTTGTTTGGACCCATTCCTTTTTATTTCACAATGATGTGTGAAGAAGGTAACATTAAAAACAAAATAACAGAGCTGTCCAACCTCAGTAAATCGTACTTTAATCCTTCAACGTAGAGGGCATTTTGAGCTTTTGCACTTCCTTTAAGAGGCACCGTTCCTTTTCCCAAAATTTTAGCAGTCCCATTGTCACCAAAGGATACATCACCTCCTTGGTTCTTTTTGAGAGTGAGAAACTTATCTTTATTTCCAGTCATATGCTTGGTACATCCGCTGTCAATGTACCATTCGCTTTCATCCTTCTGAGCATAAATATCTAGATCATAAATTTATTTTTCCATGTCATTATTGTGACCACTCTTCAGCTTGCATTGCTCCACAGTGTGTCCAAAATTGTTGCACTTTGAGAACTCTATTTCCTCTAGAAGAATTGAGTAGGGGTTTTGATTTTGAGCATTGTTATTTTCCCCAAACTTCTTTCTAGAATGAATAACATTTATTCTTATGGGCATTCTACAATCAATTGGTTTATGACCGAATCTATAATAATTAAAATAGTACCCAAAGAAAGGAGTTTAATACCTGGTCTGAACTTGTCTCCTTGAGGACTAAAAATTGTTTGTGACTTCTTTGTCTTCAGAATAAATTCTCCAATTTGCTTGTGAGTCATTAGGTTTCTTCAGATTGATCATTTATTTTTGCGATCTTTCACATTCTTTCTCTCTAGGGTTTAGTTGTCTCTGAGCCTCATTTAAGGGCTCATGAATTTTCTCTAGACTCATCTTCAGTTAATTGACAGTTTTTCTTACCAAAATAACTTCTTGGTTCAAAGAGAATTATGGTTTACTTTCATTGGATTTGCTAATGAAACCCAATCCTATTGTGTCTCCATCTTTTCTCTGTTGTGAAATCATTTTTCCTAAATCTAAGGAACTCTTTTGAAACTTTTGACTTATGAAGCTCTTCTTTAAGAGACTTAATTTCTTCTTCTCTTTTTTTAATAGATTCTGTTAACCTTGTGGAAAAGAGATTTTTTTAAGCTTGATGACTTTGTTCTTGCTTCTCATTCAATAACTTTAGGTTATCAATTTTCTCTAATGTTGCAGCCAGTTCCTCCTCGAAATCCACAATGCCTTCTTGTCCGATCTGATCTTCATTTTTTTCTTGAACTATAAATAATATCTCAATTTTGTTATCTTCAACGCTTTTTTCCTCTTCTTCAAAATCTGATTTTCCTTCCTCTTCTGCCTTCGTTAATAGAATATGTTTATTTGATGTCCTTTGATCTTCGAAGTTCCTTTGAAAAGTTGTTTTCTTTTGAATCTTCTTAAGAGGACATTTGGCAGCAAAATGTCCAATTTTTCCATAGTTGAAACATTTCAGTGGAAGATTTCGTTTGTACCTTCCAGTTCCTCTTGGAAGCCTATTAATGAAGTTGGCCATTTCCTCATTAGAGATATCATTATCGAATGCACATAATTCATTACATTGATGTATGTTTTTGGTTTTCTTGAATGCTACAATGTTGTGCCTCGGTTCTTGAGTTCTCATTTCGTATGCTGTCAGAATTCCTTGAAGCTATTCAATTTTCAACTCATTCAATTTTTCCTTGTATTCAATAGAAGATACTTTAGGATTGTATTTGGGAGTCATAGTTTTGAGATCTTTTGAACAACTAACTTTGGTTCCATTATTTCACCAAGCCCTCTCATAGTGTTCACAATTCCTTTTAACTCTTTGAAAGTAGGCTGCTACATCTTCCTCTTCTGCCATTTTGAGACTTTCGAATTGACTCTGTAAGTTTGCAGGTTGGATTCTTGAACTTTGGAATCTCCTTGATAACACGGGGGATTCACCTTGTTGAGCAATATATTATCACGTTCATTCATAAAGGGGGGTTTTTAATTGTGAAAAATAAGGTCAATATATTGTAGGTATTAGGGGGTGGGAAATAGGGTGTGGGAGGATTATAGGTATTGGGGGGGTATAAAAAGGGGTTTCTAGTAAAACTAAGGAATATATTGTTAAAATAGGGGTTTTTTAATTGGAAATATGTATTGGGAGGGGCGCTCAACAAAAGGATTTTTGTAAGTGATTATCAATATGTAGTGAGATTAGGGGGTTTTTTTAATATCCCATGAACGAAGGCGCTATGACACGGTTTCACTAAGTGAAGACCCCGTGCTTGATAAATAGTGGCCAACTTATCCCACATTTCCTTTGCTGTGGTATAGTTCATAACTTTAAAGAATTCTGATTCATTTAAGCCTCCAAGGACAACATTTACAACTTTTGCATTGTTCTCATAATATTCTATTTCGACACCAGTAGAAGGACAATCTTTTGGCTCCTTGTATCCGTCCTTTACTATTCTCCAGATTTCAAACCCCAAGGTGATTAGATGAGCTTGCATCCTTTTTCTCCAGCACACATGGTTACTTTCATCATATCTAGGAATATCTGTGGGCTTGAAAATAGCCATTGGTGTGTTCATGGGGATCTCCCTCAAGCTGTCATACTTCTATGAAGGACCGACTCTGATACCAATTGAAGAACACACAAATAATACTAAAGGGGGGGGTGAATCAGTATTGTATTCTTTTATGAATTTGAAATTTTTAGGACTAATTTAATATTCGATACATAGACTTAATCTTCAATTATGAACTTGAAAGACCAAAAGTATAACATTAGATATAAGATTTGCAACAGATATTGAATCTTCAAATCTGAGTATATTTATATATGACAAAATTACATTGAAGGCCTGTGCTCTAACTCATAATTTTATGCACCAGTTGCAATTGGTGTTTTGGAGGCTTCAACCTCAAAAAAAATTCTTTCAACTTCAACTAAAATTACATGTACAGGCCGCAACCTGAGTATATGAATTGTTCCCTTGCTCCACCCTACCTCCCAAAAACAAATTTTGTTTCAGCTTTCAAAACAAAAATAATTCAACCTTGACCCAACAAGTTGATCCAACCTAAGTTGGAGATCGATCTTCAATACATGTGCGAACCTAGGGCTTCAAACATGTAATCTCTGGTTAAAAACAACCAATCACATAACTGATTTAGCTGAGAGGAAGATGCCCTAAATACCATTCTTCTGATCATGACTATAAAAAATAAAGACTTTTCACCCCAAAAATTATTCTCAAAACAGGGTAAACCCTTGTCTACACTTGACTGCTCCTTCATGTCCCACAGTCTCGCCTCCCCAGGGAGCCCCTTACAATCTTCAGATCGAAATGCATACCAAAAAATCATTTCCAAACACTTCTATTTATACACATAAGTCATGTAAAAAATTACACAGTCGACCTATTTGAGGACTCAAAATAAAATTATTTTTATTTTGGAGCTGACTTCCAAATAAATTGATCAAATATTGGAGGAGCCGACCTTGCTTGATATTTTCACACCAAAATTTTGCCATTAAATAATTCCTTTAATCGGAAGGCCTCTTCTTGTTGTTGTGGACATATACCTTCATGTTGCGGGCATCTTCTACACATTGAGGGCATTTCACGATCTACTGCATGCATTTTTCAATGCGTGGCATACGTTTTAATCATGTGTTGCGGGAATCCAAACTTTATTGTGGGCATTTATCAGTGGCTAGGAGAGAACTTATTCACTTCCTGTGGGAATTTCAGGCATTAGATTATATCCAACAGGAATTTTATCATGCTTTGTGGGCATTCTCATTTAGTGTGCAGGCATTTTACTCACTCAGGTGGGCACTTATCAGGTAGATGCAGACATTTTATTGAGTTTGCAGAGAATTTAACTCTCTGTGAGCATCCAACTTCTCACTTCAAGACATTAGCCCACTGTTTGACATCAATGCCAATTTAGAATTTCAACAATCTCCCCCTTTGGCATTGATATCAACACACAACTCTCCCTGATGATGAGCTCCCTTTGAATTTCTCCCCATTTGACATCAATGGCAAAGCGGTGAAGAGAGTGTCACTAAACCTTCATTATGAGTGCTGCTCCCCTACTAGTATGCATTTTCTTAATGCAACATTGTGTTACCTCTTGCATTAGATTTCCTTCAGTCAATGTTTGTTATCATGATCCTAGGATCTGTTTCTTTGCTTTGAGTAGTCATCTTTTACTCTTGAGTCCATCCTCCAGCTCCATGAACTCAAGGTGTACTAAGGTGTTTGAAAGGCCTCAAGTTTGGCTTGCCACATGGCAACCATTTTCGTTCATATGCAACAAACCATTCTTTTGTTGAGGGGAAATAATTAATCCCAATTTATCTCTAGGGTTCCCAAAATCCTCTCTAGGTAGTGGCTTGCTAAAGATATCAGCGACTTTCTCTTTAGTGTTAACATATTTTAACTTGATCTTTTGATCATGTGCTTGTTCTCTCAAGAAGTGATAGTTAATGGGGATATGTTTGGTTTTAGCATGCATAAAAGGATTTTTTGATATACTAATATCACTTGTATTATCACAGTAGATTGAGAGTGGATGATCATTCTTAATCTCGATATCTTCTAGTAGTTGTTTTATCCATAGGATTTGTGTGCAACATTCAGATGTTGAAATGTATTATGCTTCAATTGTTGATAGTGAGATAGAGGATTGGTTTTTGCTTGACCAAGCTACCAACTGATTTCCAAGGAAGAAAGAATTCCCACTTGTGCCTTTTCTATCATCGAGACAACCTTCCCAATATGCATTAGAAAATACTTTGAGATCAAAGTTTTCATCCTTTCGATACCATAATCCATAATCCATTGTTCCTTTGAGATATCTGGAAATTCTTTTGACAACTGTCATATGATATTCTTTTGGATTTGCT
Source organism: Pseudotsuga menziesii (assembly GCA_001517045.1). Lineage (NCBI taxonomy): Eukaryota > Viridiplantae > Streptophyta > Pinopsida > Pinales > Pinaceae > Pseudotsuga > Pseudotsuga menziesii. The sequence goes on from LPNX010050094.1 coordinate 226,262, forward strand.
TGAAATATTGCCACTAACCCAACTTCTTGCATTATATCTGGACGAGATGCAGTGAGATACAATAAAATTCTAATTATAGATCTGTACATTGTCTGATTTATAGCAGGAGACTCATCTTCTTTGCCGATATTACAACTAGTCATGATTGGTGTTGAAACATGAGAGATTTCTATCATGCCAAACTTTTGAAGCATTTCATTTAGATACTTAGATTGAGATACAAAGATAACTGTGGAATATTGTGAGAACTGTAGACCAAGGAAGAAATTCAATTCACCTATCATGGACATATCAAATTCCTTTTCCATTTCCTTAGCAAAGGTTTGGCTGAAACCTTCCTCATTGCTTCCAAATATTAGATCATAAACATATACAAATGTGATCAATAATTTTCCTTCTTTGAACTTGAGATAAAGTTTGTTGTTATTACTACTTCTCTGAAACCCTTGTTGGATTAAGTATTTATCCAAATGTTCATACCAAGCTCTGGGTGCTTGTTTGATACCGTAGAGATCTTTCTTCATTTTCCAAACATAGTCTTCCTTTTCTAGACACTCGAAACCTTCAGGTTGCTTAGTGTAGATTTCTTCCTTCAATTCTCCATTTAGGAAGGATAAGTTAACATCCATTTGATGAACCTTGAAGTTCTTGTAGCTAGCAAAAGCCAAAAATATCATGATTAGTTCCATCCTAGCCACTGGAGCAAAAGTTTCGTCAAAATCAATTCATTCCATTTGAGTATATCCTTTACAAAATAATCTTGCTTTATTTCTAACAATTTTCCCATTTTCATCTAACTTGTTCTTGTAAACCCATTTAGCGTCAATGACGCTTTTATGTTTGGGTCTAGGAACCACTTCCCAGGTTTTACTTTTTTCAATTTGGTATAATTCTTCTTTCACTGCATTTTTTCAAGCATTCATCATTAAAGGCTTCACTGAAGGTTTTTGGTTCAATTGTTGAAAGCATGGCTAAGATTCTCTCTTTAGGTGCTGGTCTGAGTTTCATACCTTCTTCCATATCTCCAATAATGAGATCTTTAGGATGATTATGTTTTACAAACTTCATGAAAGGTTTCTCACCTTTTGGAGTGTGAGTATTGAGCAATTATGTTCCTTCACCGTGATCAAGTTGTTTCTCTACCTCATTATTATTTGGTATTCATTCTTCATCAAATAAGTAATCATCACCAGATTCAGAGAAATCATTTGTTGTGCTAATCCTTCATCTACTACAACATCAATACTTTCAACTATTCTTTTCATACATTTGTTATAACATTTGTAGGCTCTTTTATCTGTTGAATATCCCAAAAATATCTCTTCATCAGTTCTGAAGTTGAATTTTCCTAGGTTGTCATCAATGATTTTTATGTAACATTTGCTTCCAATTTTTTTGAAGTAGTCTATATTTTCTTTTCTTCCTATCCAAAACTCATAAGGAGTCTTATCGTTATTGACTCTCAGTTGAGCTATGTTTATAATGTGAACAACTGCTCCTACTGCCTCTCCCTAGAAAGTTTCACTCAAATTATATTTAAGCAACATTGTTCTAGCAACCTCTTGAATACTCATATTTTTCCTTTCAACTATGCCATTTTATTGAGGTGTGTGGGTTGTTCAATACTATCTTTTAATTCCATTTTATTCACAAAAGTTTTTGAATTCGCTTGACGTGAATCCTCCTCCATTGTCTGATCTAAGGAATTTTATTTTATGTCCACTCTCATTTTTGACCTTAGATTTAAAGAGTTTGAATTTCTCAAAATCCTCTGATTTATTCTTCAAAAAAGTGACCCAAGTCATTCTAGAATAATCTTCAATAAAAAAATATAAAATACAACTCACCTTGAAGAGTTTTGGTTCTCGCTAGTCCACATAAATATGTATGGACAATTTCAAGTGGATTTGATGTGGACTGATAAACTTTCATCTTAAAGTTTGTTCTTACCTATTTTCAGTGTTGACATGATTCACACAACTTATTCATAGGTTTTGAAATTTTAAGCATCCCTCAAACCTCTGTTTGACTAATTTTCACAATGTTGTCAAAAAATCATATGGGATAATCTTTTATGTGAGAGCCAGCTATTATTATTTTGACCAATATAGAATTTTTCTCCTTCTATTTCTTCCAAAGTGTAGACTCCCCCTGGTGATCTGACTTCTCTTCCTATTATTTGTTTGGACCTGTTCCTTTTTATTTCACAATGATGTGTGAAGAAGGTGACATTGAAATCAACATCATAGAATTGTCCAACACTCAGTAAATCATGCTTTAATCCTTCAACATAGAGGAAATTTTGATCTTTTGCACTTCCATTAAGAGGCACAGTTCCTTTTCCCAAAATTCTAGCAGTCCCATTGTCACCAAAGAATACATCACCTCCTTGGTTCTTAAACTTATCTTTATTTCCAGTCATATGCTTGGTACATTCGTTGTCGATGTACCATTTGTTTTCATCCTTCTAAGCATAGAGAGCCAGATCACAAATTTCTTTTGCCATGTCATTATTGTGACACTCTTTAGCCTGCATTTCTCCATAGTGTGTCCAAAATTGTTGCACTTTGAGCACTCTATTTCCTCTAGAAGAATTGAGTAGGTGTTTTGATTTTGAGCATTGTTCTTTTCCCCAAACTGATTTCTAGAATGAGTAACATTTGTTCTTATGCGCATTTTGCAATCAATGATTTATGACCGAATCTACAACAATTAAAACAAGACCCAAAGAAAGGAGTTTGATACTTGGTCTGAACTTGTCTCCTTGAGGACTGAAAATTGTTTGTGACTTCTTTGTCTTCAGAATCAATTCTCCAATTTTCTTGTGAGACATTAGGTTTCTTCATATTGATCACTTATGTTTGCAATCTTTCACATTCTTTCTCTCTCAGGGTTAGTTGTCTCCGAGCCTCATTTATGTTGATTTGCTGATGTAACCTAGTTTTGCTCGCCAGCCAAATAAACAAATTATTTTGTCATAATTACAAAACTATCATCTCAAAGATGTCATGATTGAAATAATATATATACACTAGTATTATATATTATATACCTAGTATATACACCAATATATATACCTAGTGAATATACTAGGTAAATACACTGGTGTATATACAAGATATATACACTATTGTATATACCTAGTGTACATACACTATATATTATAGTATATAACTAGTATATACACCAGTTTATAAACCTATTATATACCTAGGTATATACATTGGCATATATACCCAGGTATATACACTAGTGTATATACTAGCATATAAACCTAGTGTACATACACTATATACACCAATGTATATAACTAGTATATACACCAGTGTATATACTAGTATATATATAGTATATAAACCAATGTATATACCTATGTATATATGTACCTAGTATATATACCACTTATATACCTAGTATATATAGTAGGTATATATACCTAGTATATATATCGGGTATATATTGTCTCATCCTTTACTCAATGAACTAATGCTATATGGTTGGGGGTGTGCCATTGTCACCAACTACAATATTATAATGACCTATATTGAGATCATGTTCTTCTATTTGCCAATATCAACAATGAAATATAGCAGGGTCCCTTTCACCCATGCTTATGAATGGAATTTGCTCTCCTTCCTCATACTCCTCTAGCTCTTTTGGTTGAATATTTGTGGTTGCAATGGTAGAATTGGGTTCCATGTTGATAATACTCTTTCCCTTATATAGGTATAAATTAGAGTCTAAATTTGAGGGTTTCAACTTGGTTATAAATGATTTAGCTACATTCATCACTCTCCAAATGGGCCAAGTAGTTTTTGGAAGATAAATTTGCTACTCATTTTTCCACATTTGGTTAAATAAAAAAAATAGGAACACTTGCTACTAGTATCAAACAAGGAGGAAATGTTGCATAGTACAAAAGAAATGAAAGTGAAGCATAATAATAAAAATAGTTGTTAGAGATTAGAATATGGATAATCAATAAGGTAGTTAGGCAATATGTTATAATAAATAAGAAGAGATGGTGAAAGTGAACCTATGGAACCTTCTTATGCTTTTGGAGCAATTTCTTGATGTCGTTTGGATACTGTGTTATGTCTAAGGTAGTAACTTGAGTGGTGATGCTATGTGAAGACACATATTGCTTGGGATAGGTGTTGATGCCTCTCAACACTAATTGTTTCCCATCAGAATCTTGGAATTTCATTTCAGGCACCTTGCAGTTTATGGAATGCTCTCCGATGGAGTACAACCATTGTACTACCAACACCAAGTTAGTATTTCCCACATTAACCACATAGAAACTATATTTCATAGTGTAATCTCCTATGGTTTCTTGCAACTTATGAATCCATTTAGACCAATCCATGGAATTATAACTTGGAATGATGACAATGAAGACTTCGGAATTCTATGTGGGTAGCTTCCTTCTTTCCACCAATGAAATTATGGGTAGACCTCCCATCAACCAAAATAGAAATTGTTTTCCCTTGAACCACTCCATTGAATATGAGGTTGTGGAAGTGGGGTACACTCCTGTCAAAACTGTAATCTTACCACTTTTTGGTGGTGTCTCTTCATCTATTTTCTCATAAGCTCCTTCTGCATCAACTGGTGCTTCCTCATCTTCCTCCTCAACTTCACTCTCTGATAAGACTTCAATGTAGTGTGATTTTCCCTTGGTAAACTTGTGGCCTAGAACCCATGGTTCCTGGAAAGTGAAGCACAATTTTCTCTTCCTCAATTCATCTTTTTCTTTAGAGATGTTCTCTCTCTTGAAATTGCTAGTCAAATTCTTTAAGGTAGGTCTTTGATACTTGAATTGAGCAGGTGCAAAAGTTCTAGGAGGAAATATAGTTGATCTTGGAATGACATTTTTCAGATCTCTTATTCTTCTCATTGCATCCTACAAGGTAGATGGTATGTAGGACTTCACCAATCCCTTTAGAGGCCCTACGAATCCTTCTATGAATAAAAGAATCAAGCAAGCTTCATATATCATATTAGAGTAATTTTGAGGTCTAAAATGGGCCTCCTAAGGAAAATAATAAAATAATAAAATAATAAAATAATATTTATTAATTTTGGAGGAAAAAAGAAAAAACTACTTTTTGTGTTTGCATTTTCCACATATCTCCCTGTGTTTTTACTCAAATTTCGATCAGAAGAGCTCGTTAGATGCATAATTTGATTCTGCATCCAATGAGTACCCACACTGCATAATTTTGATGGACCCTGCTACCCCAAAAACAATAAATACCTGAAAAAACATGATGATGATGTCATCATCGTCATGTTTTTTCAGGTATTTATTGTTTTTGGGGTAGCAAGGTCCATCAAAATTATGCAGTGTGGGTACTCATTGGATGCAGAATCAAATTCCACATCCAACGAGCTCTCCTGATCGAAATTTGAGTAAAAATACAGGGATATATGTCAAAAATATGAACAAAAAAAGGAGTTTTTTTTATGACAAATATGTCAATTCAACCATTATGGCTGACTCATTTTATTGGAATTCTATTGGTTCTTGAATTCCAACTCACAAGAACTTATTGTTGGCACATTTTCTTATAAGGCCCATTTTAGACCCCAATTTTCCTCTAATGATCAGTGACCATCATAACTAGATTTTGGAATTCAAATATGTATGCTTTAGGAGTTCCAGGTTTCCTCACATGCACTAGCTCCCTGAAAGATATCTTAGAATCTTTCTGATCGAATATATCTTCCAACCTCCTAGTGATCTTCATAGGTTGTTACTTGGTTTGCATTATAGAAATATCAATAAAACGGAGCACGAGAAGAGTCTTCCAAACCTTCCACTCATAAGAGAAATATAAAAAATATTGAACCTATGAAGGGTCGACCAATCCTTCTAGTATTGTTGGTGTATCAAGATTGATGAACACAAGAAAGAACGATTGTCCCTTTTTGTGTTATAAAAGTATCAATAATATTGAACATGAGAAGAGTCAACCAACCTTCCTTTAGGATTGAATTATAAAATATATTGAACCTACAACCTTGGTTTATTCAAACATCAATGGTCCAACTGTTAAAAAACATCTGGGGCATTTTGATCCATGGTTATGATTCTAGGACTATAGTTATTTTAGAAGGCTCAAAAGAAAAACATGGTTATAACGAGGAAGGGAGTTGCATTATAATAAATCGTTATACTTGCCACAATGTCAATGACACATTCTTGTTAGATCGATTATGGCCTTGCTTGCTGCCCCAAAATAGTGTGAGCGATGTGATTCCAATTGTAAAAGATATGGAACTACTTTGCTAAGTAGTACACGTGAATTTTGATTGTCGCAAATAAAATTGATAGGTTTTTGTATATTCAACTGCATCATTACAATACTTGTAAAGTGTTGATTTTGGTTTTCAAAAGTGCAAAATCATAACTTGAAAATGCCGAAATCGATTTTCAAAATCGCAAGCTTAAGTACTGGAAGTGTCAAAAGTAGACTTTCTAAAGTGAAAAAATAAGTTCTAAAAGTACCATTTTCATATGTATCATATTGGAAAAGTGCAAAAATCAATTTGAAAAGTGGCAATATCGAATTCAAAAGTAACTTTTGGAACCTAGAATTGGCACTTTTGGAACCAAATTTTGCACTTTATAAACCTTGATTTTGGGGTTTAGAAAGGTTGATTTTTACCAATCTTCAAAGTGACTTGGACTGGAATATGTCCAAGTTTAATGAAATATGTGTTTTTCATCCATTATTTAAATGATCACCTGTGTTGGTAGTTGACGATGGGAGGCAAATTAATTCAAGGATACAAGGTTAGGTGAGATGATTATGTGAGCATTTTTTGTGAGATCCCTACCTAAAATCCCTAATGCACCATTAAATACATTGCAAAAGCTATTTAAAAATATTTCTTTTGGGTTTATTCTAGACATTATTAGTGTATATACATACTAGTGTATATACCTACTATATACACTAGTATATATACCTGATATATACACTAGTGTATATACCTATCTATATGTCGCGTAGATATATACACTAGTATATATTCATATGCATACTCTAGTGTATATACTAGTTATTCTGGTGTATACATTATAACTAGTATATACACTAATGTATATACCTAATGTACATACAATATAAACCGATGTATATAACTAGTATATACACTACGATACATACCTAGTATATACATCAATGTATATACCTAGTATACGCTAGTGTATATACCTAGTATACATGTTAGGTATATACACTAGTGTATACCCTAGGTATATACATTGGTTTATATAACTAGTGTATATACTAGTTATATACACTGGTGTATATATTGGACTATACACTAGGAATATACTCCCCCATATCCATATATCTCTCTCTCTCTACCCTCACCATCTACACCCTTTTTCTCTAACCCTCGCTTCTCTCTCTCTCTCACCCCCCTAATCCCCCTACCTCTAACACCCTCCCTACTTCTCTCTCTCTCTCTCTCTCTCTCTCTCACCCCCCTAATCCCCCTACCTCTAACACCCTCCCTACTTCTCTCTCTCTCTCTCTCTCTCTCTCATTGTCATTGCTTCCCCCTAACCCTTACTGACCCCCTCTCTCACTCTCTCTCCCCTACTCATCCATCTACACCTAACCCCCACTCGTCTCTCTCTCCCCCAACCCCCTAACACTCCCTCTCTCTATAAAACTCTCACTACCCCTAACCCTCCCTCTCTTTATTACACTCTCACTACCCCTAACCCCCCCTCTCTCTTAATCAATATCCACCTTACAACAGAGTTATTAAGACTTCTACGGGGGCTTTGGTGATGATGATGGTAATGTCAATGATAACAATGCTGGTTGTTGACAATGACGATCTGATGATAATGACAATGATCATCTTCATCATGTTGACGATAATGATGATGGGATGGAAACAATGATGATGATGTTGTTAATTTTGTATTAGATAAGCTTGCTAATTTTTTAAAGTCATTTTTATATTATCTTTGAGAGAAAAAAAATATTTGAAATATTCCCATCTCATTTGAAACCTAAATTGAACTCCTTATCCAACCTACTAGAGGGAGACGAGTGCCATGATTAAACCACAATACAAGCCATAAATAATAATGTGTCATGATCCCACACTATGAATGGTTATTAAGACCATGGTTGGGGTTATTTAGAATCCAAGTGTAATACATGTGCCATGAGTAGGTTTTGCGTAATGTAAATCGGTCTAGAGGTCTAAACATGGTTAAGAGAGGGAGATGGTGTATATAATAGTTACACTAGTGTATATACCTAGTATATACAATAGCGTATATACTATAATACACCGATATATATACCTAGTATATACACGAATGTATATACCTAGTATACACCAGTGTATATACCGATATATATTACTAGTATATATTACTAGTGTATATTACTAGTAATATATTATGGTATATATCACTAGTATCTAATTTCTTGAGTTGTGATTTTTCTAATGACATTTAATTTGGTTTTCTAGTTTTATTTTATGAGCAGATATGGACTTTTTTAATTATTTTTTATTCAATATATATATATTTTTAATATTATGAGCTAACATAAAAAAAAATTAATTACTTTTTATTTTGGTATATAACATTAGTTCGTTACATGTAACATTACACATATCCCCCATACTGGGTTGTAAGCACCTCACTACTTTCGGTGTAATTAAGAAAATATAGAATATATGCATGTTAACTACTTAAACATTAAATAGTGACATCATACACCATTCACTCCATATAAATGTACATATAAAATGAGACGACAAGGGGTTCTTCATTACTTTTAGGTTCATTACTTACATTACAATACATTACCCAATCAAGGAAGCAAGAAAAACTTATTTACTTGCACAAACTACTTGCCTTTATAGAGTACATGATAGAATCATACTACACTGATTCCTTACTACTTAATGGAACCTTAGACTGCCTATATCATGAATCTCACTAATTTAACTTTCCAAATACCATACCAACCATTCATTCATTTGTTTGGTTGACAACGTTGACTCATAACTATACTGTCAAGTCGACACATTAGTCCTTTGAAAAGGTCAACTCATTAATCCTCTGTGCTACTAAAAAGTACATCCAACTTCCCCCATGACTATAGGTCAATCATCTTTACTCTTTTTCGTATTCCTTGGGTGCTCTACCTTCTGCTCACTTTCCCTTACACTAGCCACCAAAACATAGAAGCCAACACCTCTAAATTATTTAGAAAATAAACCTACCAAGGGGTCTATTATAGTAGCACTTCCACAAATTTCAAATAATCTTTTTATAAATAGAAAAAATTGAAACTCCACCCAAAATAATGTACCTTGTATTCCCTAAGTAGCCCCACATTCTACACATTTTCCATTTTCTCCAGTGGCCATATTTTCTCAACATTCCTATCTAAACCCACTTTCTCTAGTTGCTATAATCAACCCAATTTTCCTCACTTACTGTAGTCACTCAATTGCTTTAACTAGTCCAAATTTTCCAATTTTATTTAAAACTCTTTTTTCTTTATTCTAAATGCCATTATATTCATACTTTGATTTGTCTAATAGGGTTCATAGATATGATCCATATTTTATGGCTAGAGAAGGATATGAACATAACAAATACATAGTACTAACCTTAACTTTAGAAGTTTGACAAGTGGAAAGGTGGAGGGCCTTAGAAACTTGATTAGAATGTCTACTTTTCAAGGCAAGAAATTTTCAAACACGAATTTTCAATTTAGAATGAAATTAGCACTAGGAACATATCTGTAGACATGGTTGAGGGAGGAAACCTAGTCCTTAGGCCCTAAAGGAATCCTATAGACATATAGGGACAAGAACAACACCTCGAACAAACACACATGATCTCTTAAGAGTATCCTCAACCTTTAAGTTGGGATATGGCCATGATTACGAGTTTTTTAGCATTAGATTTGGAGGATAAGGTGTTAATCATGGTTGGTACAAAAAGCTTTAATTTTAGGTTGTAAACCAGCTTTTAGGGCTCAATGTCCACTAATGACACCTTAAATCACCATAGATGACCTCTCAAGTTGATATGTATGTTTCTTAGGACCTTAGACATAATAAGGGGAGGAAACCTAGGCCTTAGCCCCTAGAAGATGCTTCTAGGCATCTAGAGCCAAGAATGACGTGTTGAAAAACCTCAATAGAGCCTTCCATGGTATCATTTACCTTGAAATGAGGATATTAGTTCCATTACAACATTTTTAGCACTAAGTACATATATTAGGCCCCTTGATAAGGGTGGGGGGAAACATTTGGTCCTTAGGCATTAAAGGAAGTTGTTAACCATTTAGGGCCAATATTGATGCCTCCAACCACAACATATGATGTTGAAAGTGAATCCTTTGAATCTTAATGGGGATATGCATACCATCATCATTTCTTGAGCACTAGGCATGCATCTTAAGGCCATCAACATGGTCAGGGGAGGAAACTACGGTCTTAGGCCCTAACTAAATCTTCCAGGATATAGGGCTATAAGGACGCCTTAAAAAATCACACATGGAATCTCATAGGTATATTTGGACTATGAATATGGATGTTAGTGGAATTAGGTGGTTTTGAGCAGTAGGTATGGGACCTCCGAGACATTATTGGGGGAATATGCTCGTGCCTTAGGCCATAAAGGAATATTTGAGGTACCCATGTTAATGAACAATTCCTTGAAGCACCACGTTTCACTAACAACCTTATTATATTTCCTTTCATTCTCAAGCCAACTCTAAGATTGCATATTAGTTTAATTTAAGTTCAAAGCTTCATCACCATTTATGACATCGGTTTCTTCATTAGAATCATCTTTGAATTCATCCAAATGATGTGGAAGAGAGGCCATACCTTCACCAATCAGATCTGATACATTATTTTAGCTTACTGCTACATTGATAGATTGTTGTTCATTGTTGATGAATAAACATAAATCTTCCTCTTAAGGCTGTTGTTCATTGTACTTTGATTCTTGTTCTCCAAGATCTAATTTACCTTCAACATTCTGCTCAACTAGTGCATGGTCACATCTTCTACTTGAATGCCTTTAAATTTAGGGATGGAGAATTTAACTTCACTCAATCCTTCCCTATTAGTTCGCTTGTACCTTATACATGATTTTTGCTATAAACTAGACTACATGGATTGTCCTCACAAGCAATTTCCTGCAATGCTATCCATTGTATTCAAGGCACATTCTGGCCTTAAGAATATGTCATTATTTGAATTTCTAGAGAAAGTGCAAGGCCTATTTCCAAGCCTCAGAAGGAATCTTGTCTGTGCAGTTAATTTGCTTAAAGAAGGTAAGTTGCTTGCATTGGTTGAAACAATTAGGAATATCTATGGATAATAAGATCTATGTATATGTGCTTATTTAAAATCACTGTAAATTTTTCATTGTACATATTGCGAAGCTTACCATCAACATTGGATGACCGAGTCTCTTTCATTTGGGAACCCAAAAACAACAAGTGTTATTGCTTCAAGTTCTCTAATTACAGAGTCTGTTTTCAAGGAGATTTTGTGCTGTGTGCGTAAGGTAAATGTTGATTAGCTCTCCTATAAAATCAATTTAATTATATTATGCATTTTTTTTTGGTAATTTAGCCACTTGAACTAATAATATTATACATAAAATAGTACAATCAGTTTAGACTGTTTCCGGATTCCAAAGGAAGCTGAAACATAGCACTCTAAAAGAATAATGGAGTTGTTTTGAGTTCAGTCTTTTCTCATCTAGGGACATAGTAGAGAACTAGTGATTCAAAAAGGAAATGTATCCACTTGGTTCTAGGCCAGACCTACTTAGTTGTAATAGATTCAACATAACCTGGAATGACAGAGGCATACTATGCATGTTCCATTCAAAGCAAAAAAATCTTCTTTATTCCATTTAAATTTGATTTTCAGGTGGTGAATTCGTTGAACAATTGCAGATGTTAAGTTTTGATGACTTGTCCACTCCTAGTAATGTACCCATTCTAAAAGATTTACTTGAGGAATTCCAATCTTTCGATGCAACAAATGATATTTGTTCACTTCAACCATACCCTTCTATTGGCAATTTGGAGTACTGTTTCTATAGTGCTTATGCATTTACTGATGGGATTTTTGATACTGGTATGTAATCAACTTATAGTTCATTACTTGCAAGTTTCATAGCATTAATCATGCATTCTCTGTGTTTGACTTCTAGCAGGCATGCATAAAAATGAAAAATGTACATCTTTACTAGCACGAGATGCATATTTTAAGTCTATCATGCAAACTCATAAATGAGCACAAATCATATTAACAACACAATGTGTTATTTTTGTGTTTCATATATTTGTGTAGCACAACTAGCACAACTTCATTTTTGGTGGCATAAAAACTTATAATGACACTCGGAGCATTAACAAACTGTGCTTAAGCCTCTGTTGAAAAATTTGTTGAGCATTAGCAAAGGGTTGAGTGCATCAGCACGCAAGTTACTGGAGCAAAATTGGGATATTGATGGCTAGGGTAAAACTTGGACAAGCAAATTGAGTAGCTTTGTAGGAATGTATTTTGTTTCAGTGCTAGAAGCTCCATGCGTTCCATTTCTTTCAATGAATTTATCGTTGCTACATAGCATTCATTTAAACTGAGAATGATGTCTTCAATTAATATTGGTTTAAAAGATGAGTGTTTGTATATAGGGAGATGTGCTACAACATGTACTTCATATCTACATTGAATACAGTGAATCTCCAATTGATTGTCTTGAAGAAATTGCTTGCAACTTTATGCCACATGTATGGTATGTCTTGGGTTTCATATAATGGGAGTCTTCGAGGGAGGGTCATGGTTAGTCATTAGACACATTCCTATCTACCCTACAAATTTACCTCATTGGATGGATTGAAGGTACTTCAAAATTTTGGAATAGCTTTATCTTCATAAATTAGATAATATCATGGGAAGTTTATGGGATGGATATGATTGCTATTTTTTGTTGAGCTCATTGCAAGGGTGGATAGATTGCTTACATGCTATATATAGGGACCCTGGGAAAAATGCACCTGGATATGGGAAAACGAAGTCTGACATATTTTGGAACTTGAATTTATGTTTGGTTCTTTTTGGAGTATTTTGATCTCTAGATTGTTGTACGGGTTCAGAATCTAGAATTTTAGAAATTCTCTTGTATTTGTAGATGCTTGCTGGGAAATCCCAAAGTGGACAAGATTCATTTCCAGGGTTTCCTGCTCTTTCCTCTGGTACATTATTTATTTGGTACTGAGTACAAGTCATATATGTTAGTCTTTTCATAGTAATTTTCCTTGTGGTAACTTTTCATTTATCTTTTGCATAGCATTAATTTCAACTTGATGCATCTGGGTTTAATTGAAATCTGATTTGTCTGGAGCATGAAGAAATCCTTGTTATCTTAAACAAAGTGGTGAGAGGTCTACTTTTATTAGTTTACATATTGGGGTTTGAACTTTCGCAGATTGAAATAGATGAAAATTTAACATAAATAATTTCCTTTTGGATGAACTTCTCTTCTTTACAAATCTTGTGGTATTTATGCTGTGCAAATCCAAGAAATAATAACATGCCACAAGTCGAAGGTTGTTTTACATGAAGAGAATGGAAAAAATATTTTGAGTACTTCCAATTAATGCGTGAATGTGGTTGTATCTCTTGTGAATCTAACAAAATTTCATGATAAGGTATTGGTCATTGGTTTGGCAATAGTAAGAATAGAAATTAGTTATGCATTTGGCATCGAAAAAATGAAAGTGACGTCCTTGATTCATACATTTTACAGGTATCCATACATGCCATGGCAATTAAGTATGGTAGGAATTTCTTAGACACCTTTCTGAAAGGTAATTTTATATTTTGATTCTTAGCAGCTTAAATAATCTCATCTCTGCTACCAAATTTATGACTAACTGAGAGACACTTCTGAAATTCCCCATTTTTCTTGCAGGTTTTGAATTTTTCCAGGCTCGCTATGATGCTCACAAGAATGATGTAATTAAATTGGTAATATGTTAGTGCCAAGAGAGCCCACATCATCTCTTGTTTGTGTTATTTCCAAGAATAGAGCTTCCATGACAACTTGTTTATGCACTGACTACACCTGCCTTGTTGTAGTCGCTCTAGGTATGCCCTTGAGAATTTGAATTGGAACTCACTTCCATCATGTACTAGGCTTGTAGGTGAAAGAGCTCTAGAAAGCAACAAAGACTATTCAAACACTCTGTTATGAGGCCAAGGTCATGAACAAAGCAGTCTATCATCCATACAGTTTCATCCAGACAAAAAACAACTCAGATCTCTTTCTTGCGGTTAGAGATGAAAGTGAGTATTTAAATATGCAAAGTAGACAACGTAGTGATAATTGTGAAGAGAAAAGTAGAAACTATAAGAGGCTTTAGCTTGTAACCAAATAAGATAACAAAGTTGTTATTAACCACTAATATCTTAGTAACAAATATAAGTTTTTAAAATTGTTATATTCATTTTCCAAAATAGAAAAGAGAACATGAAATACTTTTATGACAACCTTGATAAAATTTACTTCCAAGTACTTTGATTCACTAATAGAAAAACTTTTGTTTATTTGTTACAATTTTATATCAATCACTTTCTTGTAAATGTTACCCTTGCCGAATTTGAGCAAGAATTAAAGACGTTTTGGGCAATTAAGCCTTCTAGGGTTCAACTGAGGAGTAAGCTTTGGACAATATACCTAGTTTTTGGTGTAGGAGAAGTATGTATTATTTTTTATTCCATTGATGTCTCAAGGTAATTGATTTTGTTTGCAGTAAAGAGGATTAAGTTAAAGTTTTGTTAAATTTGAAGAAGCGATTTCAGTCCAAGCTGCACTTCAGGTATTTTCTCATTAGCAAACATAATTAATAATAAGTGTGGTTGGACTGCACATCCTCTCATGATTGCATTATGTAATATTAGATTATGTTTAGATGAATGTCCTCTTGATTGTTCATGCAATTTGTTGTTCTTCATTCGCCCATTTCTCAAGCAAGAATGCTGGTTTGAATGAAATATAAATATGTTTTTCACCTTCATGTAGGATTTCACTTACCAAATTTCAATGTTCTTTGCTCAATTTGCATGTATTCTTTAAGTGGTTATGGAAGAGAATTTGGATATTACAGAATTAAGTGGTTGTTTTTTAAATGTCATTTATGTTCCATATTTTTTTTGTCTTTACATTGGTGTTAATTGTTATTGCTTATGCTTGTTAATTGGACCGCACATAAATTATTTGTCATGGTTTGTAGTGGCCATATTTTTATACTACACACTGATTGG
This sequence comes from Pseudotsuga menziesii, assembly GCA_001517045.1. NCBI lineage: Eukaryota > Viridiplantae > Streptophyta > Pinopsida > Pinales > Pinaceae > Pseudotsuga > Pseudotsuga menziesii. The sequence continues at coordinate 241,619 of LPNX010050094.1, forward strand.
ATTCATATTCATAATTCTGAAAATTTTCTCATGGGCTTGTTGGATATGGCTAGATAATATCACAACTAATCAAATTGGTTCAGGATGCAAGGGTTTGGCTCTTGGAGCCTTCTCCTTCGATTGGGATGGAATTTCAGCATATCATGGAAGTCCCCTAGTCACACCATGGGTTTCAATATTGAATGTCATTGTTGGGTTTGTAATATTCATTTACATAATCATTCCTTTATCTGACTGGAAATACAACCTATTTGACTCTAGGAAGTTCCCCATTTTCTCTAGTGAGTTGTTTATCGCTACTGGTCAGAAATATGATACAACACAGATCTTGACACGATAGTATAATTTGGATGAAAGGGCTTATAAAGAGTATGGAAAGTTATATCTCATCCCTATTTTTGCACTTTCTATTGGATCTAGGTTTTCAAGAATTGCAACAACTATTACAGATGTGCTCCTCTTTAATGGACAATGAGTTCCCGTACATAATTCACTTGATCCTTTCTTTATTATTATGAAAAGTTCAAACCAAATAGGATGGTCATTCATTTAATGATGATGAGGGGTGAAATTTATGATCATAGTGACATGATCCAGAGGAGAAGATATGCTATAAATGATGGAAAATTAGATGTGCATGCACGATTGATGAGGTGTTATAAGGAAGTCCCAGAATGGTGGCTTCTCATCTTGTTAGTGGGAAACATGGCATTCTCTCTTTTATTATCATTTGTATGGAGGGACAAGGTTCAAATTCCATGGTGGGGGTATGATAATGACATGTGCACTGTCATGGTTGTTAATGTTTCCAATTGGATTCATTCAGGCAACAATGAACCAGGTTTGATGTCTTTCATTTCTTACTCTTACCCTCTTGTATTGCTTCATCTTATGCTTCTTGGAGTTTGGATGCTACAAAGGAATTGGACATTTATTTTTTGTCTCTGTAAGGGGATGAAAGCGAATAGCTTGCTTAAGTGATTTTTTTTGTCATTTCCTATAAAACAACAACTGGGTTATTATGAAATTGAGTCACAGTAATATGAGGACCAAGACAAAACTTACAGAATATTCAAGGATCAATTACACACAAAATTACATGAAAAACAATGCAATTAGGAGTTGCAGTTGTATAATTGTTATCATTAATCAAAATCAATGATACAATGTGTTACACTGGCATGAATAGCTAGACAATTTGAATACGAAGGAGGTCATTTGAATTGCATACATGAAAGTGGCTTAGCTATTAGTTAGACACCACTTGACACATCAGTTAACCACTAATAACAACCATAATTGACTCTAACTGAATCAGAGGTAGTTTAGACTGAGTCTAACTAAATAGAACTCAACTGCATGCCAATCAATAGGTGAGGGCACATCTCTGACTTCAGTTAGTTGAGATCAACTGAATTGAACTGAACTCAGTCACCATAAGTTGTTGGAGGCGCCTTTAATCACTCTAGTTAATTGAATTTACCAAAAACATGCAAAATAATGATGGAGGCGCCTATACAGCTTCAGTTTAACTTAAAGTAGGTGGAAAAACAATCAATTAATTTATTTGGGGCTCTTAGGTCATGTAGAACAACCCATATTTTCTCCTTGATTGAAGGAGGAAGCTGGCTCAGTTAGTCTCCCCGATTGAAGGAGAAGGCTCAGTTAAGCTCCCCAATTCAAGGAGGATGATCTCATTGATGACACAACCACATATTCGAGTCAATAACTTAGGATAAGTGGAAAATTAGGCCAAATAATGATGTGTGGGTTGGATAATGACTCCAACACCCCCCCTTAATCTATACTCATGTGGAGGAGTATAAAAAAGATAGGGCCCCGACAACAAAGGCCATAGGTCACCCTATACAAGATAAATCTAAATGCTAAAAAAATGGTAAGTGAGGAAAAGAGGGAAAACCATGTGGGAAACCACTCCCCCCCCCTCAAACTAAACACTAAATAATTAATCTGAATTCATTATGTAACTCACCCCCAACAGTGAACGAAGGTAAGTGAAATTTTTCTTAGTAAAGTTATTGGTGAAAATGTCAGCAATTTGCTCATCTGTGGGGAAGTATTGTAGAACAATTGTCCTGTCATTCACAAGTTCTCTGATGTAGTGCAAGTGGATATCAATCTGTTTGGTTCTCCATCTCTAAACCATATATGTTGAGATATTGATAGCACTTTGGCTGTCACAAAAAATGACAGTAGATGAAGTACTACCAATATCAAACTCGAACATAATACCTTGTAGCTAAATTGCTTGGATGCATGCAGTGACCTCTCCCCTATACTCTGCCTCTGCTGAAGAAAGGGAAATGACAACCTGCTTTTTGATTGACCAACAAATAGTCCCACCACCAAACATAAACACATAGTAGGAAGTGGAATTCCGATCTATTCTATCTCCTGCCAAATCAGAATCTGTAAATCCTACCAAGTCTAGTTCAGAATCAACAACATAGTGAAATCCATAGGATCTAGTACCCTCCACATACTATAGAATCCTCTTGGATGCCCTCCAATAAAGTTCACAAGGCTGCTGCATATACCTTGATACAACATTCACGACATAACAAATTTCAAGCCTTGAATGTGTCATGTAGAGAAGGCTTCTGATCGACTGATGGTAAATAGTAGAATCCATCAGTGGAGTAATTTTTCCCTCTTCAAGACTGATTCCCTGAGAGGAATGGGAAAGGTGATGCCTTAAATCCAGCCATATTAAACTTAATTAGCAGGAATGAAACATATTTGGATTTTTTCACCATAATCCCATCAAAATGTTGAGTTATTTCTAGCCCGAGAAACTTCCTCAACAGGCATAGACCACTCATCTCAAAAGCTTCATGTAAAGTAGTTTTTATGAAGTTGATTGAAACAAGGGTGCTTCTTGTGATTAATATATCATCAACATACATAACTATAATCATAAAATTAGCTTCATACAACTTCATGTACACATTTGGATCATACTTACATCTTTCAAAGTTCTGTGAGTGTAGACAAGAATCCATTTTGGTGTACCAAGATCTTGGGGCCTGTTTTAAGCCATACAATGATTTCTGCAACTTACAAACCAATTATGGATGTGATGTACATCCTTCAGGATGCTTCATGTATATCTCTTCTTGCATGTATCCATGAAGAAAATCACTTTTTACATCCATATGGTGCACCTCCCAGTGCTTGGGTGCAACAATGGCCAAAACTAGCCGTATGGAATCCATTTTTGCCACTGGTGCAAAGGTCTCATGGTAGTCCAATCCTTGGACTTGGGAGAATCATTTTTCAACCAGACATGATTTATATTTTCAGTTCACTCCATCTGCAACAACATTTTTTCGATATGCCCACTTGCATTGAACAAGTTTCCTCCCAGGTGGAAGGGAAACTAGCTCCCAAGTTGCATTTTTTTAGAGAGAGTTGAACTCTTCATCCATTGCAGCTTGCCATCTAGGATCATTAAGAGCATGTTAATATGAATTAGGATAGGATCCAATCATCAGATAACAAGTCTCATACATCAAAGAATCATTGCAATAAAGAGCAATACCTGCTCTTTGAAAATCTGACCGAGTTCTCCTTGGATCAATAGGATTTCCAACATCTAACCCGACAGAAGAGAGAGTATTTTCGCCCCATTTTGGAAGATGAGTGGGAAAATTAGGACCTGATTCAGAAACTGATATGCCATTCTCACTGATATTAGACATCATATCTGAAATATCAGAGCTCACACTTGCGTTTTCATCATCATAATCTTCAGCAGAATTAGAGGGAATTTTAGCAGTTTCTTCCTCTACTAGTTTCACATGGAGAGGTTCTTCGAAAAGGACACTTCTATCTATGAATATATTTTTGGTTCTGATATTCAAGAGTTTGTATCCCTTTTATTCCTTTGGATACCCAATGAACATACAATCAATACTCTGCGGTTTCAAAGACTTCCTCTTATATAGTGGAGTTCAAGCCCAAGCAATGGACCCAAAAACTCTGAAATTGGACACATCCGGTTTGTGACCAAATTATGCTTCGAAAGGATTTTTTGCTTTCATGGATGACTGAGGAACCATGTTCTAAATGTATGCAGAAACATTCATAGCTTCAACACAAATATTTGCAGCAAAATATTTAGCTTCCAACATATAGGTTGTCATCTCTTTTAGGGCCCGGTTTTTCCTTTCCGCTACACCATTCTGCTGAGGTGTGTAGGAAATGCAGTGCTGAATATTAATTCCATTTTGAGAACAAATGTGCAGAAGCTCATATTTGGCGTACTATCCTCCATTATCAGATCTGAGATATTTGATCTTGCTCCCAAAAGCATTCTCAACAGAAGCCTTAAAATCAATGAACTTTTCAAGAACTTCAGATTTTTTCTTGAGAAAATAGACCCATGTGAATCTTGACAAGGCATCGATGAAGGTGAGAATATACCTTGAACCACTCATGGAGGTTGTAAGCATTGGAATACTGATATCAGAGTGGATTAGAACCAAAATACATGTAGCTCAACTTGCCTTTCCCTGATCAAATTTATGCTCAGGATGCTCGCCGACAATGCATCCTTTGCAAATCCCTTTGGAGGATTTGATTGTAGGGAGGAATTACACCATGGAATGATTTTGAAGGTGCTGCAAGTATTTGAAATTTTGGTATCCAAAACTTTCATGCCACATCTGGCTGACCTCATTCCCATGAGTAAGAAGGGCACTAGAATTTGCATCAGGCACAAACTTGGAAAACTCATAGGTCTTAGCAGAATGATTCGCTATATCTGTTGCAATGAGTTTTTCAGATGCAATCTCTAAGATCTCAACATCATTCGGGATGAATGAAACTCTTTTGGGAAAACCTGTGTGTGTTATTTGAGACAAAGACAATGAGTTTGAATCTAAGGAGGGAACATAAAGAACATCATAGAAGCTTCCATGTTCAAGTTTGACAGTACCTTTTCCCTTTGATGTGATTTGAGAGTCATCTCCCATGTGTATGGGAATGCATCTGTCGGAGTCCAGGGATGAAAAGGAGTCTTTTCTTTCCATCATATGGTTTGAAGAACTAGAGTCAATGAGAAGAACTCTAGGCTTCGAAACATTATCCATGAGGGCATGTCCTCTTTCAGGCTGATTGTTCATATCTTGATTATCTTTCTTCCTTGTACCTTCAGGAATATTGATATTGTTCTTCTCAAGGAGAAGAGTCATTTGATCAAGTTGTCTCTTCATACAAGATATTTCAGGATGAAATCCTATTCCACAATAAGAACATTTGATTTTTTCTTTTCCATCTTTACCTTTTTGCTTGAGATTTCTTGAGCATGAGGGATCATCCAACTGCTGGTGTTTCTCATTTGGATTGGGAGAATCAAACTTTGTTTTTTGGTTCTTTTGCTTCCCCTTTCCATTCGTATATTTGGGTCCTCCATCAAACAAGGCTTGATCTTTAGAGTATATGATGATTCCCATTTGGACAAGATTGTCATGCTCATTGGTGGGAGACTCAATGAATGCATTGAGGGTCAACATATTCCAATTAGGGATTGTGAGATTCTTGGTATGAAAGGTGGACACAAAACAAAGTAATATGGGCCAGGTTTCAAAAGGATTGCGAGGATGAGTTGATCATCCTCCTTCTCAACTTTACACTGCTTCAACTGGAGCACCATGTGCTTGTGCTTAGTAAAGAAGTCATTCATGTTTTCAAAGTTGCACATGTTTAGAGATATCCACTCATTCTCCAACTTATATATTCTCAAGTAATCTTGCTTATCAAATAGAGTAGCAATTTGATCCCATATCTCCTTGGGAGTCTTCAATCTAGTGACGTGGAAGAGAAGATACTTAGAAATTGAAAGGCACATAAATCCATATGCTTCATCAAGCTTATTCCATTATTTTGCTTTGTCTACAACATGATTCGTCTCTACCTTGGTGTCCATGGTGAATTTATAGTGTCCTTTGGAGTGCAACTGAATCTACATGTCCTCCTTCCACTGATGGTAGTTGAAAGGAGTGAGAAGATTCACTGAAGAGGCCATTATGTTGCTGTAACGAATGCAGTGAAAGAGTTTGAAAAACCTGCAAATCACACAAAAAATACAAAGTAAGGTCGAACAACCTGCACTTTTGGAGTTTGCTTCACACCTGGCTTAGTTAACCAAGCAAGCTTGATCAACAAGGTTGGGATTCCAGGAATTATGTGGTAAACTCTCTGTTTCTGGTGCAGAGCTAGAATTTTTGAGCTTTTTTTCTCAAATTGCATCATAGATCCAACAAGAAATATGTAGAAGAAGAATTGCCTTGTCCCACCATGGCTCTAATACCACATGAAATTGAGTCACAGTAATATGAGGACCAAGACAAAACTTACAGAATATTGAAGGATCAATTACACAAAAAATGACATGAAAAACAATGCAATTAGGAGTTGCAGCTGTATACTTGTTATCATTAATAAAAAACAGTGATACAATGTGTTACACTGGCATGAATAGCCAGACGCTTTGAATACCAAGGAGTTCATTCGAATTGCATACATGAGAGTGGCTTAGCTATTAATTAGACACCACTCGATACATTGATTAATCACTAATCACAACCATAATTGACTCTAATTGAATTGGAGGCAGTTTAGACTGATTCTAACTGAGTAGAACTCAACTGCATGTCAATCAGTAGGTGAGGGTGCATGTCTAACTTCAGTTAGATGAGATCAACTAAACTAAACTGAATTGAGTCACTAGAAGTTGTTGGAAGCGCCTTTAATCACTCTAGTTAACTGAAATTTACCAAAAATAGGCAAAATAATGATGGAGGCGCTTATACAGCTTCAGTTTAACTGAAATTAGGTGGAACAATAATCAATTAACTGATTTGGAGTGCTTAGGTCATGCATATCAACCCATAGTTTTTCCTTGATTGAAAGAAGACGCTTAGTTAGTCTCCCCGATTGAAGGAGAATACTCAGTTAGGCTCCCCGATTGAAGGAGGATGATCCAGTTGATGATGCAGTCACATATTCGAGTCAATAACTTAGGATAAGTGGAAAATTAGGCCAATTAGGCCAAATACTAATGTGTGGGTTTGATAATGACTCCAACAGTTATGACATTATAGCACAGTACATATTTGGTTACATATGTCTTGGTAGGCCTTTAGCGAATTTACTCTTCAAGATTTACGACAGGATAAGTAGTGTACACACGCTCTCTTTCCTGGTAGACCTCAAGCTTGGTCACTATATGAAAATTCATTCATGGTGCATGTACATGACTCAGGTGTGGTTCTTATCTCTGAATTTAAAATTTCGATGCTATTCTTATCTTTCATTTTGGAAAAGATTAGGCTTACAACTTGCAACGTTATTTTTGAGGTTAGCTACCATTTGAAAATGTTTCTCTCAATATGTTTGATGATTTCCTCCATGTTTGATATATTTTTCCTATATTCTAGTGCTAACTTAGTTTCATTTCCACAACTTGTGGGCACAATTGTTGCAGGCATTGTGAATCTAGGTGTTGCAAGGTGGATGTTGGAATCTATAGAGAACATATGTGATGGGGATGCTTTACCTCCTAATATCCCTTGGACATGTCCAAAGTACAAGGAAACATTTGTTGCATCTGTCATTTGGGGTCTCGTCGTATCAAAGTGCCTGTTTGGACAACATGGACTCTATAGAAATATGGTCTGGATTTTCCTAGTGGGTGCACTTCTCCTTGTGTCGGTTTGGATTCTAAGAAAGCTATTCCCCAAGAAAAAATGGATAAAAGATATAAACATACCAGTCATTTCATATGGGTTTTCCGGAATGTGTTACACATAAATCTCTTCATCATCATGTGATGAGGCCCCAAACATCAGTCATTTCCCTAAACCCCAAGTTGTGAAGTGAAATACTGGTCCAGACCTCAATATTGCATATAAAAGTCAAGCACCGCTTCTAGCCTCAAGGAAAGGGGTGTTACCCTATTCAACAACGTCTATCATCTCTTGGCAGTAGGCGGTGCCACCGCCTTTTATCCTTGTTCAAGGCATGGTTCTACCTTGTCACTGCTCTGTCATAATGGAGTAAAAGCAGTTCCCTTGGTAAAAAGTGAAAAAGAGAGGTTTCCATGAAGCTTATAGAAGGAAGGCTTCGTGGCACCCTTATCCCTACACCTGAGGACCACTTGGACTCAAGATCCATCCTTTTGGGATATCCTATCCACCTCACCCACCATTTACTCAACCATCCCTATCCTCCCAATGCCTATAAAAGCAGGCTCATACTCCATGGTTGAGAGAGAGCAAAGTTATGCTGTTGCATTGACATTTTGGCCAAATCAGTAGGGTGAGCATAGGAGGAGCAAGTTGGAGCTTTTGGGGACAAGACATTGGCATGTGAAGGAGCATATCAACACTAAGGTGAAGGTTGTAAACTCCTTCTTCATATTTTGATGCAAAGTTGGTTCCTTTCTCGTAAGATATGTATGTTATAATCATGTATTTTACTATTGGATTCCTTAGTCACTAACATAGAATTGTGGTTTATATTCTGGTGCTCTTTGATCTTATTTGTTGGTTTCATGTGATTATGCAGGTACATCAGTGAAGAGCTATCACCATAGTGTAGCTAGGAATTTTGCACCTCCTGTGGACAAGAGATGTTCCTCTAGTTTGAATGGTTCAGATCTAGAACAAATGGTACACAACAAGATTGGAAGACATTCCCTAGAATGGGTGGAGATATGGAATCAAGTCTCTTTGATGCACTAGTATAGTTGTTTCCTACAAAGATGATTCGTCACAGATGTACCTGTATAATCATAAGAAAAACAACAAACGAGATCAAATAGAACCAGAATATAATCCACTATTCTATATTGATGACTAAGAAATTCAATAATAAAAGATACAATAATGACACAATATATTTTATGGGAAAGGAACCAATTTTGCATTAGATAATAGAGAATAAGTTTACAACCTATGCCTTAGTGTTAATGTACTCCTTCACAAAGCCAAAATATCATCCCCAATAGCTCCAACTTGCTCCCTCAATTTCTCTTGATTGATTTAGGCCAGAATATCAAAGCAACAACATAACTTTACTCTCTCCTCAACCATGGAGATTGAGCCTGCTTTCATAGGCTTGGAATGGATAGAGATGGTTGAGAAATTGGTGGGTGAGGTGGCTAGGAGATCCTACAAGGATGGATCTCGAGCCCAACTGGCCCTAGTGATCATGGATAAGGGTGCGATGAAGCCTTCTTTCGAGAAGCTTCATGAGAACCTCTCTTTTTCACTTTTTACTAAGGGCACCATTTCTTGCTCACCATGACAAAGCGGTGTTAGGAAAAACTACATATTGAACAAAGGGGAAGGGTGGTGCCACTGCTTACTGCCAACACATTACAGGCGGTGCTGAAGAAGGTACCACTTTTTCACTAAAGGGTAGAAGCGGTGCTAGATTTTCTTATGTAGATTTGATGTCTGGAGCAATATTCTCACTTCACAATTTGGGATTAAGGGAAAGTACTGAAGTTTGGGATCTCATCACATGCCAATGATGAGATTTAGGTGTAATAGAATGCCCCCCAAAGCATGAGACTAGAGGGATATGATAGGAGAGAGATTTGAAAGAGCAAGTTATCACTTCAAGGCAAGAATTAGCTTGATCGGAGATCATCAACCATGCATATGCAATACGTAAATACTTTTGACTCATGAACAAAATGTGTCCTCATCATCCCTGCAGAACAATACAAGGCAGATCCATGAGAGAGATAAGCAAACATGGCTACTAGAATACAACGTAGATCCATGTGGTAGAGGAATCAAACTTGGACATAGCTACCAGACATACAACGTAGATCTATGTCATACAAATCCAAATTTGAGCATAGCCATGACCATAAAAATGTGGATCCATGCTGTTACTTCATACAATATACTCCATTGCAACATGGGGAGAAATCTATGAGTGCTTTTCAATAGATACCTAGGGTATTCATCTTGTCTTCCACATAAGTATGATTCTATCCATGTGATTACAATGATCTGAAGTCGAACATGGTAGAAGCTACTTGATTACTGGCCAATGATGTGAACCGTTAACAAGTGCAAGGGAGATCACCATTGATGTCAATGATTCCCAAGGTACCCTAGTACAATATACTAAGTGTGAATAGATGTTTTGATGTCGAAAACTTAGTCTAATCTCTTGACCAAAGGTCAATGATGTGAACCTATGTCAAGAGCAAGAGAATTTGTCATTAAGGCATACAAATCTCAAGGTTCTAAACTTGTTTCTAAGACTAATTCCTGGATGATGAGTTGATGTTGACAGGAATAGTCTCTTCGAAGGAGGGCCATGATTAATCCCACATCGACGGCATGAAACTTGGAACAAAGTTCTAGAATGTTGTAGATAATTTAACCATCGGACTAACTCAAAAGTAATGACACAAACGCTGTTTTAACTACAAAGATAAACTTCTAACTTCCCTTTGAACATCAAGTGGCATGACAAAAGACTTGGCATCATTGACTCAACGAGGCAGAACACAATACAAAAATGGACAATGCATTCTTTGAAAGACTCAAAGGAGTGACATGACTCATGAAAGTGGATTGACTCAGAGATAAGCTAATTTACCCAATTGACTGAATGAAATGCAGACAAGTGCCATGTTCAAAGGTGATAACAAACTACCATATTATTCACAAAAATGAATTGATTCCCTTCCCTTTATTTCTCCATCATGATTGATGAGTGCCTCTTTTCATTTTTATGAGTTCAAAGAGGGTAACAAACACTCGTTATAGCTCATCTGAAGACAAGTCCATTCTCATACGTTTTACGAACATGAGAAAGGAGGGGTTCGTTCCCCAAAAAGTGTCTCTCAATGTTTAGTTTAACAAGTCCAATGGAAGTTACCTCAGTATCGTTCATGTTTAGAGAGTCTGAACGAAGATAGAAGAAGAATCCAAAGGGCCCTTTTTCATATGATTTAGTCTCTAAGGCCCAAAAAAGTATAAAATAATACCCAAGAGAACTCTTCTAGTCATGATTGGTTGGAGTGTTCCTCTTTCGTAAACAGTCCATCCAAACCGAAAAAGAGATAACCTACCGTCGTAGAGACAACTCTTCAAATACTTTTATGAGTATGTAGAAGACAAGTACTCGACAATCTTTTCATATTTAGGGATTCCAAAAAGAGTTTAAAGGAGACTCCATTAGGTCTCTTTTCACGATGAAGGGTTTTACGAGTCTGAAAAGAATCAGAAAAAGACTCAGAAATTTGATACCGAGTTTTGAGAGCGCGATCAAAGTATATAAATGAACGCTCAGGGACTTTTTCCATTTTCCAAAAGTACAAAAAATTAAAAAATGAACATCCCCATAAATTTTACTGCTTATTTCTGTCCCTACAAGACTTAAACGACCATTAGTTTCCCAAAATATTCGAAAAAATGACTTTCATAAACTATATTAAAGGGTATTTTTATAAGAATTATTTTAAAACATAAAATACCCTAAAAAATGTTATAAAATCCTAAGTAAATAGTAAAGAACAATTAATTTCACTATTTACCAACCTTGGAGAGCATTTTGGGTAGTTTGGAGCCAAAAATTCAATTGGAGATTACATGAGCATCCACCGTCCGTTTTTCACACCATCAGGTTCAAGTAAAAGCTAAAACCCTTCTCTTTCTTTGCATGGTTTCCAATTTTTAATTTTCATGGTTTTTTGAGCCCATAGGCCAAACCTAAATTAGGAAATGCAGGCACTGCTCTTAGCCCTTACGGGAAAGGCGGTGCTCAACAGAAACCACGTTTTTTCAGTTTGACACAGGCGGTGGCACCGCTCTGTCTTAACTGGATAGAGGAGGTGCCAACTGTGTGCTTCAAAAAACATTTGTCCCGGCCAAAAGAAAAGTTTATAAGCAATTTTGATGATTGGAAATGCTTCTAAATGGATTTTGAATTGGTTTTGGCAGGTTTATCGGATCAAAAAATGGTTATCTAAAAAGAAAGACAACATGATGAAGATGCTACCGCTACCACAAGAGATGCAGGTTGTTTAGGTTCCCTATGGGGTTGTGTCCTTTTGAAGTTCTTCTGGACCCCCAGCATGGTTTCACCTCCCCGCTTACTGGAATATATCCTACAAATGTGGAACCTAGAGCATCAACACTTTGAGGTAGGACCTCATGTTTTGACCATAGTGGTGGAAGACATCTACTTCTTGACAAGGCTGTCTAGACGAGGGGCCCCAATCTCTCTTTTTATTTTTTGAGGAGGGAACATGACTACTTAGGAGCTGATCAATCGTCATTGCCAGCCTAACACGAGAATGTCAGGTAAGAAGATTCCCATTAGGGCTGTGGTGGATATGCCACTTCGCACTATCATGTTCATTATGTAGAGGCTGGATGGAAGCCAAGGGCCTCATCAGGAATCCAGGGAACATATGCTGTATGCCTTAGAAGCTATGGCACCTACAGTTTTCAACTGAGCAGAGGCACTTCTTCCTGTTTTCAAGGACCAGCTGAAAAAATGTTGGCAATGAGAACTAAAGCAGTTTGGTTAGGGGTCCATTTTAGCTTGCTTCTTCTTTGAGAGGGTGCCTCTCATGAGACCCCAGGTGATCTTCACTGAGCTTAGGGATAGGGACCCACACATGCTGAGGTGGGTTGAGATCATGGCTTGTATAGGTGGTGGCAGGGCCAAGGTGAAATTCGACGTCGCCTTTTTCTGTTGGCTGCGAGACCAGATCCTCATGATAGAGGATTATGCCTATGCAGGGACTGATTTCAGAGGCGATCCTGATCTACCACTACCACTTGGTGCTCAGTGGAGGGATATTGGTAAGAAGCAAAAAACCCTAAAATGTTGATCATGTTTTTATATTTTTATATTTTATGTTTTTTATGGGTAGTAACAAGACCTAAATATTTACATGCAGATGTTGGTGGTGCAAGACCTGGAGGATCCTCTCTGATAGATAGGCGAGCCAGAGCTCAATTTGTTCACAGAGATGATCACCATCTTACTAAGATGGAGGAGAACCTGGAGCGGCTGACCCTTGATATTTTTGATGCAGTTATAGATGACCTCCCCATGTGCTATCATGAGCATCATTATATGATGGACCACATGATGTACTACTGAAATATGACTAGCTTCAGGGTTTTGTATGATTTTGTATTTCCTGAAAGCCATAGTGCTTCAGACGAGGTCTCATGACCACATTTTTTGTAAAAAACACTTTATATATATACAGATTTATTACCGGTGTTTATAAGTCTCAAATGGATATCATATTTACATGAGTTTTATGTGTCATTTACAGTTTATTTTACAATGAACCATGTTTATTTTGCAAGTCATGAATGAGCAATATACTAGTCTAGGATGTAGTTTGCTAACGAATCAGCAACTGTATTATTTGACCTAGGGATATGCCTATAAGTGATACATTCGAACGACCTGTCTAATAAACGCACTCTTGAAAACAAACATAGGAGTATAGGGTTTCTGAAGGTACATACATGGTTTAGATGACAAACCACTAATTGTGAATCCATAAACACTACCAAATCATGAATGTCTTGAGATGCAACTTCAGTCAGTAGACCTATTACTGCCTCATACTCAGCGATGTTGTTTGTAGAGGGACCAATACAAACTTCTCCTGAACTGATCAAGTCATGAGCCGGGGAATAGAGAACCCAAGCAACTGAAGAAAGGTTCAAGGTGTGACAGCAAGCACCATCAATGAAGGCGTAAAAATCCATACGATCTACATAACCAAAACATGGTATAAAAAGTTTGGACACTAAACTCAACACCATACTGAATCAAGACACAACACACTGAAAGCCAAAAATATACATATATACAAGGTACCATACAAAAATGATTTAAGCATAGTACCTATTCAGGTACAACCCATTGCGAGGTTGCCCGAAGGGTATCTCGTCATAATCCACGAGCTTGCAATCCCCATTCTTTAAAACTTTGCTAACGATAAAGGGACCATACCACATTGACTCGAACTTCCCTTTACCTAGTTTGTCATGTTTCTTATCATAGTTCAAAACTAGGTCTGCTTCATTAAAAAATTGAGGAGGAACAAATTTGTCATACTGTGCCTTGACGGGCTTCTTATGTGCCTCATTAGCTAAGGAATCATCTCTTCTAGTTTTGTCAAGATTAGTCAGATATAGAAATCTCCCTTCCTCAGTGGAAGTGTTTGGCAGAAGTTCTACTGCAAGTTTTAGTGATAGAATCTGGAAATAGATAGGAAGGAGAAATTGTAGTCCGTAAACTAACTAGAATGGTGTGAAACCAGTCGTTGTTTTTACCGAAGTCCTGTAACCCCAAATAGCAGAAAAAAGAGCCAAGTGCCAGTTGGATTTAGGATCTCCAACCATCCTCCGCAACATAGTTTTTAAAACTTTGTTAATGGCCTTAACCTGACCATTAGCCTGCGGATAGTAAGGATTTGAGTTTTCATGGCGAAAACCCAGCTTGGTACTTAACTTGGTCATCATCTAATTCCAGAAATGCGATCCATGGTCAGTGACTATAGACTGTGGGACTCCAAACCTAGCCATCACGTGACTAACTAAAAAGAGGGTGGCAGTATTACCATCCTCTGCATACATAGGCATAGCATCAGCCCATTTTGTGAAATAATCAATGGCCATGATGATGTAACCATGCCCCGTAGATGAGGTAGGCTTACAATGCATAAAGCCAATTCCCCATTTGGCAAAAGGCCCAACTGCAATGATGGTGTGTAAAGGAGCTGGGTGGGTGCAAGTTTTTGGATAGAAATGTTGGAAGGCTGGGCATTTCTTAATAGATTCGTGACATTCTTTGAATATTGAAAGCCATAAATAGCCAATGCGAAGGATTTTCTGGTCTGTAGCCATCCCAGAAAGATGACCTCCACACACTCTAGAGTAGTAATCATTAAGGACTTGTTCAACCTCCTCATGTGTAAGGCATCGTCAGAGAATGGGACTGATACCACATTTATACAATGTATCATTTAAGATGAGGTAGTACTTTGCGTGGTGACGGATACAATGATGATCGTCACGGGATATATTGGACTGAAATCTTTGAGTTTGGAGATAAATGATTAAATCTCCATACCATGGGTCTGTTGTGCCTATCAAGAACATGAATTCATCTGGAAATGAATCATCGAGATCAATATCCATCAAAGCACAGGGAAGGTCACACATCAGCTCTGTAAAGACCAAGGATTTCTTTGAAGTGGCCTTGGTAACTAAAGGTCGAATTCCCGTAGGATGACAATCTAATGGGAATATTTGCCCCCCAGCACCTGACGAGTTAGGATGTAGTACATAGCGTTCTGATACACAAGTACCGTGGTAGTGCGAAGCAAGATGTAATGACGAAATTTTTGAACAACAATGACCGTATCCAATGCTAGCTTCTCCACACGTGAGTATCGGGTTTCAGAATCAATGAGATTCTTACTGGCATAATATATCACATGCTCCTGACCATTGGGATCTTCCTACACTAAAACCATTCCAATGGTAGTAGTGGAGGCAAAAACATACAAGAGAAATTCCTTTGAATAATCCGGGGGGTGTATCACGGGTGAATGAGTCAGAGCATGCTTGATATTATCAAAGGTTCCCTGGGCCTGGTCATCCTAGAAGAATGGAGTGTGTTCTTCTTTAGGAGACACATATAACTGTGCGTTTTCTCAGTGAAATTGCAAATGAAACGACAGAGAAATTTTTCCCTCCCTTGCAAACTTTAGAGCTCAACAAAAATTTGTTAGGGAAGGTACGGCCAATGTAGCAGCAATCTTCAGTGGATCAATCTAGATGCCATCCTTAGAAACTACAAAGGCAAGAGACGTCCTGTCTCAACGCAAAAAACACATTTGTGTGGATTGAGTCGTATGTTATAATGACGACATCTCATAAAAATGTCTCTAAGATGCCCAGGGTGGTGTTCCCGTTACCGTGAATGCATTGGGAGATCGTCAAGGTACTACTCCAAAATGTTCTTAATATCATGAAACGCATAGGACATGGCACACTGGAATGTAGCTCCGATGTTCTTGAGGCCAAAAGGTAACTTCCTATAGGAAAAAGTTCCCCATGGAAATATAAATTCCATTTTGTGCTGATTGGCGGGCGATATCTCAATCTTATTATAGCCAGAAAAGCCATCCATGAATGAGAAGATGACACTTCCAGCACAGTTGCCAATAATTTGATCGATATGCAGAGTTGGAAAATTGTCTTTGGGAAAAGCTTTTTTCAAGTCTCGAAAATCGATGCAGACTCTAATGGTGCCCTGATTTTTGTTCACAGGAACAATGTTAGATACCCATTCTGTTAGGGGTACATGATAAATAAATCCTGCCTTCATAAGTTTTTCTACTCTGGCCTTAATAGCTGCAGCCTTCCGGGGATGGACTTGACACAATTTCTTCCTAACAAGTTTCGCTATGGGATAGGTTTTAATTTCATGAACCACAATAGACAGGTCTATCCCAGGCACTTTTTCATAAGTCCAGGCAAAAATATCTCAGAATTATTTGAATAATGCTCTATATGATTCAGTTTCTTCTGTTGAGCAGTTCTGCACTACATGAACATGCTCAATGGTTCCAGGTTTGACTGATATGTCAATTGGGGTTGTTTTAGTAATGTTGCATAGATTTCCTTAGGATTCTGTATTTTGCAACAACACAGGTGTTTGCAGATAGGTGACAATATCAGTACTGATAAGTGATTCAAGGTCAAAATCCACCGAAGTGGCATTGGGAAGAAAATAAGATCGATGATGATGATCTTCCCATATGAATTCATTCTCACTCATGATCTCCATGATGGACTCATTTGAAGGAAAAGTACACGCGAGATAATTTAGAGTGGGAAGAGATGGTTCTAACCAGTAAGGTAGGTGGTAAGGATCCCAAGCCATGAGCTGAAGGTCATCAACATGGTCATCGGAAATGGATTGGATAGCATCATACATTGCTTCACATGGGCCAAGGCAGGATGACTCGACAATTTCTGTGCCCTTGGTACTATGTCAAGTTGTGGAAATCATATTTACTGTCGCCACTTCTGTACTAGGAGGGGCTGATGGAAACACACACATAAGGGTGGAGTCTTTCAACATACCTACCCCAAGTGACTGATAAGGAGGGGGGGACTGATTTAGCATAGGGATGTTAGTCACCGTAGGGTTTGTAACATCTGATGTATAATAGTCAAGTTGATCAATAGTCACAATATTCCCTAAATGTGGAAATTGGAGAGTTCTAAATACTGTCAAAGCGACAACTGTCATAGCATAAAACCAATTCCTCCCCAATATAATATTGTAATCTAATGGGGCATCAACCACTTCCACCTAAATGAAAATGGTCTTTCCCGGGCCAAGCTCGACAGAAAGTGCTAGCAATAGACCATGGGGATGGAAACCCCATCCATCAAAAGATTTTAAAGGAGTAGGTGATTTCATAACCTTAGGAGAACCAATGTCCATCCAACAGGCTATAGACAAGGCCGGGGTCGAAGCTCCTTCATCCAGAATGGTCCAATGGACCTTTCTCTTGACTACTCTAGATTCAATCTGAAAGGCCAGTTGGTGAGGTAATATGGATTTATAGTTATCTACATTGAAATGAATCAAGTTGGTATTATCTGGGTCTAGTGCCCCCAAAGTTGTTAGCAGGTTTTTATGTTGTGTTGGACAACTCTGGAGTACCTCAAGGGTAGACATCACCTAAGGTGCCTAAGCTTGATCTTCAACAACATTATAGAATTGTGCAGCTCGAGAATTGGGATTGAAAATCGACTTCCTGAGGGTATCCTTAGGTGGTCATAAAATTGAATCAAGATTAAGTTTTTCGATCACAAGAGGGCCATTAGACGAAGATGGAGGAGAACTAGTAGAAGGGACTTCCTCGGAAAAAGGATTTTCATCCTTATTCTCTACTTTCTTGTCATATGATTGACTACGAGTACTCAAACTGATGGTCTCAGAAGACATAATTCATATTCCTTCCATGGAATTGGGGGTCCCCTGATTATACATGTGGTCTATTAGTTATAGTTGAGGGGGAAAAGGACTAGTAAGAACTGCTGGTGCGAGGTTACTCTTCAAAAAATTGCTAATATCATCATGATGAGGACATTATTTTGTGAAGTGATCTCCTTGAAACAATAAGCAGGGATATTTGGATTTCCTCTTCCCTTTATCATTATCATTGGTCGTTGGTTTAAGGTTCTCCTGTTGGTTTCTAGGTTTCTTGTTTTTACTTTTCCTTTTTCTTATTGCCGAGGGTTTGTGTACTTTGAATAACATTCACCTCGGTGAAAACCATAGGAGTCAAAGGATCAATGGTAGAATCATCTGGTTACTTGGCAGGTTTTGCCATTGACGAGGGTTGGATTGAACCAACCACCCCATTAACAAGAGTCTCTGCCGATGGCTTAGCGAAAATCTGTGCTGGGGTGAGGAGCTTGCGGAATTAAGTCATACAACATTCCAAATTGGGAATAGACCAAATCCAGATACTAATTGTGACTGATAGCCCACTCTTCAGTAACAACACCACCCATATCCACATCTCGGGCGATAGGAGGCAACAATGACTTAGTGAACCAATTAGCTAGCAATTGATCAGGGATGGAAGCTTTAATAAACCTTCTTCACCTTCTCCACTCATGGATATGGTCCAATATGTGTATGGAGGTATTCTAACAGAGTGAAGTCAAAAGATATGTACCCATTTCATAATGAATGGTTCGCTGAAGAGAGGTAAAATCCACAAACGAATGTTGTGGAAGTTCAATGTACCACTTCGCAGCCGTACCGGTTAATGGTTGCTGGAAGAGCCTTAAATGAACAGAATCATCCATTAAGGAGTTTGAGGAACACCATATATGGAAGGTCATAACATGGTTCTTGGGATCATCTCCCTGCTTTCCATCAAACTTGGGAATATCTGATGGCAATTTTACCGGAATAGTGGGCCATGAAGGGTTGTGTCGAATGGGATCGTTTATCAACTTCGATAGATCAGGTAAGTCCAAAGTTTCCAAGAAAGGCAATTTCTGATTAGGTTCCACATATTGGTAATATTGATAAGGCATATATGTACCAATAGGACCATAAGTCGGCTGATGTATGGGCTGTTGATTTGGTTAATTAAATGATGAACCTCCCAAAGATCCTCTTGAAGGGGGTGGCCCCTCAGGAGGAGGTCTCCTAGGAGGGGGGCCTCTATGGGGTGGTCCATTAGGTGGTGGTACTCCAGGTGGTGGTCCTCCAAGTGATGGACCTCCATAAGGTGGTCCTCCAGGCGGTGGACCCCTAGAAGGCGGTCCTCCAGGTGGTGGACCCCCAGAAGGTGGTCCCCTGGGTGGTGGTCCTCCCGAAGGTGGGCCTCTAGGTGATGGTCCTATGGGTGGTGGTCCTCCGTAAGGTGGACCTCCTCCAGGTGGGACCCCTCTTAGGAGACCTCCAAAGGGTGGGACCCCTCTTATGGGACCTCCAAAGGGTGGGACACCATAAGGCAGCCCTCCGACACCTCCAACAGTAAGAATAGGAATCCCCCCCATTGTCGGCATGTAGAACCAATTAGGTTGCCCCCAAGGTGTAAACGTGTTTTCTGGGTAAGGGATTCCATAATAGATAGTTCCTATAGACATAGGTTGATAATTCGTGTTTACTACAGGTAATTGATTAGCTAGGTAACCATAATCCCAAGAAGGCTGGTTAACTATAGGTTGTATCCTTAAGGGTTTACCTGAATTGAATGGAGGATTTACCATATTGGTGTGGATAGGAGGAACATACACTGCGGATTTCCCTGTAGTAGAGGTTTGTCTAGTGCTAGTAACAACTCCACTAATTGATAACGTAGGTCACGCCAGGGGTTTCCCCTCGGCGTTATAAGGTAGATACACCACTTGAGCTGAGGATTTCCACCCAGCTATAAAGGGTGCAAGAGGACTAGCAACATACCTAAGATTTAAAATTGTAGGGTTGGAGGTTTGACCCAAATCACGAGGAGAAAAACCACAAGGTGGAGCATCATTAGAAAGAGGACTGTATCCATTAGGCCATGGGTCTATCAAATGGGGTAAAAGAGCTGACATAGGTTCTTTATGAGGTACAGGAGTAGCAAAAACCCTGTCCATTCTATCTTGAAAATTATGAGCATGAATAAGAGACTCTTGAATTCTTCTATATGACTCCTCATGTCACATACCCCAATTTTGTAAAATTATGTAAATTGTTTTATTATATTTCTGAGACATTATGTTAAACTTAATCCTAAGTAGGGATTGATGACTCAGTAGAGTCAACAGTTATGGAGTGTAATTCAGAATATTTTATTATAAATACATAAATTATGGAGACAACAGCATGGGAGAGCTGTTAAAATAGGTTACTGGTCAAACTGGTGGATGGAACTAGGTGGAAAGGCAAAGGACAAGTGGCAACATCCTCAAACACTTCCTAAGTTGCAGGTGGCAACTTCAATATATTTGGGGTCATGATTCCCCAAGAAAGTGGAATCAGGGCAGGTGGCTCATTAAATGATAGTTAAACCCAACAAAGACCTAGGCAATCTTTTAAAAGTACTCAATGAAGAGAGCTGGGGATGCTCAGATTTATTTCCAGAGAGAATTCATTCAGGTGAATGTTATTCAGGAATTTCATTGAGGAAAAGGGAAAAACAGTAAGGAAGTGTTTGAGTGGATTGCTGCAGTAACTTGATTTTATTACAGCTATTTGGGCTGAGAGTACTGACTGATAGTTCAGAGTTAATACCAAGTTTGGAGGACTGGTATCTGACATTGTTGCACCTAGTTCCAACCAGGCAGACCAGAGCAAGCTCGGGGGTCCTGAGAAGTCGCTGTTTGAGCGCTCTCTAGGAGTTGGTAGGGAGGAACGGCCTCCCATTGCTGTTGTTGTCCATAGCTCAAACAAGTTCTGTCATTCATTTCCTTATGTTTTCTGAGTATGAATGGATGTATGTTATGTTTGTTTATATGTCTGAGTAGTTAGTTAGTTTTAGTTAAGTTAGTATCTCAAAACATCAGTAGTTAAACCTGTTAGTAATTATTGTGTTTTTCCACATCTGGTATCACCAGACCGTACTCTAGCACAGTATCTCAGTGTTGAGAAATAGTATTCTTCTGAACTGAGTTTCCTATTTTACTTGCAGTTACTACAAGTGTTTTTACAAATTCATGAGCTATCTTTCTACAGTCTTAAAACTATTCTAGTACTGTATCTTGTTTTCTGGAAATACTAGCTGTAAAAATGAAAAGGTAGACTAAGTATCTTTGCAGTTTAAGTTATGATTGTTATCTTCTATTTTAAAAAGGATTTAACTTTATAGAGTTAAAATAAAAACATTACCGACAAAATGACATAATTATTTATCTGTTACTTATCTATTTGATGTTACAGTTAAAGTCTATTAGTAATAGTCTGCATTATAGCAGAAAATGCAATTATCCAAATTACTGTATACTCACTTATTTAGCTAGGTTAAGCATATTTTCATAACTGTTATTCTATTTTTTTAAATATGTAAATAAATGCTATCCTATACACAGGTATTTATAAAGATAGGTATATAAAAGTATACTTTATTATTAAATAAGTATTATAAAGAAATATTTAAACATTATAACTAAATAAAGAACCCAAACCATATAGTGGGTAAATAACAATAGAATAACAATTGTAGCAACATTGAGAGGAAGTAGTGATAGTATTATATCACCGATAATGTATCTATGTTTTTACATTATAAACAAATAACATTTAATAGTATATTATTATACAATTAAAACTTAGTTTGTTTATACTTAGAATGGAAATAAATAAAGTTTATATATGAATTAGTTATACACTGTGCATCATAAAGTAATTAAACATTATTTAAGACAATAGTAATATCTAATAAGAATACAACAAGTTTTTCTAATTTGAAAGAAATTATGCTTGCAATTATGGTTTCCAATAAGTAGAAATCAGGGTATAAGCCTGTATAAAGAAACTTAATAACAAATTTATTAAACATTAAACCATAAAGTACTTTATTTACTTAACTCTGTTACATTAAATGAATTACAGAGTTATAACACAACTTATACTAATGCAAGAAAATAGAAATAACAGATATGATATAAGGGTATAACCCTATCTGCATTTTTTAAATTCAAGAAGATAAACCCAGTCATTATTGTAAAGAGAAAGAGTTATCAAAACGGTACTATTATCATTCATTGCTAACTAGGGTTAAACCTAGTAGCATTTTAAGTATTTAGAACTCTTTAAAAACAAAAATAAAAAGAACTAGTAATATTTACAGCTGGGTTATTAAATAAAACACAACAAGCTTTCTTTTAATTTTTAATCTTTCCAATACTGTGATAAAAGAGGAATGCAGGAAAGAGAAACAGTTTTCAAACTTTCATAGTAACTGAGGGTAAAACCCTACCCTTTCAATAAACAAAAGAATAACTATAACTCTGTTTCTTTTAATAACCCACTGCAGTAACAAAAGTTTACAGGAAGGCTTATAGCCTAAAAAAAATCTTATAAACACAGTAAACGCGAAGGCTTACAGCCTGTAAGTTTTATAAACCCAACAGTAATTACAAACGAAGCTTTACATTCATGGCCGTGGCTGGAGAGCTCTGTTTAAGAGCTAGGGTTTTACCCACAACGCGAAACATTAAAACAAACAACTTAAAAACCACGAGGAACAGAAAGGCTGTAGTAAACAACCCAACGCCATCCTGAAAGGATTCACTCAAAGAGGATAAGCCATGGAGGGACCAAGGCTTACCGTAACTGTAACGCCGTGACCCTAATCCCTTGCACGCAGAAAAGTGTAGCAGATTTCACCTGCAGGTAGTCATCATACAACCGAGTGTTAACTTATTTTGAAGTGAAAAAGGTTTATAATAATACTGCTGTAAAATTAAAAGAAAATAGGAGTGATGATTACCTTTTATATAATAACCCTCACAGCGAAGCCACGGCCAGTCCAGACTTTAAGCTTGCCCAACGATGGCAAAGGGTTGGTGTATTGTCGTTCCACCTCTACGGCAAAAAGGAGACCCCAGTGACTCGATGGGGAGTATAACCCTACAGTCGCAACACTCTTTTATCATTATCCCATGACCAGTGAACAACACCAGTCACGCTATTGAGAGGATAATATTTCACGCAGGGCAAAGAAAGATAGGAAAGTTACCCAAGTTGGGTTAAACCAAACAATGGCGATTCCACAAAGGCAAGCAGCAAGTTTATATTCAATTTAACCACCCTCACAGTGCGGTAACCGAGCTCGAGAGGAGCTGGAACAACAGAAGAACAATGGCGGCAACACCACAACAAAATAATCCAGAAGAGCCTGCAGAGAGGCCAAAGGCCCGAGAGAAAAGGGAGAATGGTGATTTAGGGTTCAGTCAACCTTTTTATAGTGCCAAAGTATGGCTGTCATGCAACCACGTATCACTTTTAATAATTTGCATCCATTTGGTTATCATTATAAAGTCCTCGACCGTTGAATTACTTTTGACAACCAAATCATCATTTGGAGGTTTTATACCATAGTATCCCCTGCATATTATTGGCAATCATGCAACGTTAGTCCTTTATATATATAAACTATGCATGTTACATATTGGTTGCCCTATAGTCTTGTTTGCATAAGAATCGAGGTAAGTTTATATTCAAAAGGATGATAAAATCATAGGTTATGAATACGGTTTAGTTGTTGTAACACACAACTATAACATTATAGAATCATAGAATATGGTTATAGTTTAGTTGATATATCCCACAACTTTAAAGCCAACTATTTTGGTACTTCAAAAGAAGGTAAAAATTATAACTATTCTTTGAAATGTATTTAGCCAAGGGTATTTTAATTATGACTTTGATTGGTTTGATTTAGTCCATAATTTAGATATTGTAGATAGAGAGATAACTCTCCTCGTTATAGACCTAACATCCTTCGGTGACAATTAGACTTTGCCACTCACCAAACTCAAGATCTTTAAAATACTTCATAAGTTAAGGTATGCTAGATAACTTGAATACTCTTTTTACCATCTTGTTGTTAGTTTAGTATTGAGACTTAATAAAGGAATCAGTTGTGAGGAGTCTAGGACTGATTCTAACGGTGTTTGGTTTCTACCAAGTAATATTCTTGAAATGAGTTTAATCATCTAAAGAATGCAACTCTTAAATTATTAAGAAATACTTGTTTCGCATAAATGCTTAAGTAAGAAAATATGGGTCGACATTAGTAATATTTTATCAGTTGAAATTCTGAACATGATGCAATCTAAACTTGGAATATTACTGTGTATTTGACTAACAGAAATAAACCTGTGACGTTATAATCTTTCTACCTTGCTAGCTGTTAAGTGAAGAAGTAATTATTGCGCTCTTATACTTATCTTCAATATGGACATGTAATAGTTTTCATACAAGTATACTTATTAAACTCTATGTATAGAATTCAAATTCTTAAGTATTAAGTCTCAAAGAAAATTTAGTAAAGCAATACCTTGAAAAGCATGGTAATTCTGTCTAGCATGTACATACTTTTACTAATCAAATTGTATGCAGAAATCTGTACTGTAAACTTCTGAGACTTGTTCGCATCGAACCATACTTCTTACCTGTATACCTGTAATAGAAGGAAACTGCTGCGTTAGCTCGAAAGCTAAGTAAGCCCCAACCCTTCACGACAAACCACCTTGTGTTGCAAACAGAAAAACAATAAGTAACCGAAAAAGAAATTGATCCTTAAAGTACAGAGTAAATAAATAATCTTTCAGTTACAATTCTAATAGCATAAATTAATCTACAATTAATGACTGCATTTAATGTGATTTTATGTTATTTTAAAAGTTTTAAATTTTTTGAAATTTGGGGTTTTGACACCTCATTTAGAGGAGGTTTTTCAAAAGAGGGTCTAATAACCCCAAACTCAGAAAGGGATTAACCCATAGAGGTTCTCCAATAAGGAGCGTCAGGGCCATACTTGGATGCACCAACATCATCTACTCAACCTTCCATTGGTGAACGAAATGAAGTTTTAGCCGTAGGAGACTATTGGACCAAGGGAGTAATGTAAGAAGCGAATTGATCTCCACTTACTACAACTGGATTCCCCCCCCAAGGGAGCCAATTGCAGCTTCTTGGTCTATGGCTTCCGTTGGGCCTTCCCCTATTGTAGGTGGAAAGTCGGGTGGTAAGCCCTGGTTCCGTCTAGATCATCTCAATTGAAACTCATCCAGATTGGAAAAGTCACTAAAACCTAACCTAGGGTTTCAAAAACTAATAAAAATCACACAAAGTCTTCTCCTACTCAAGATACAGGCCACAAGCAAACTTAAGTGATAGGATGAGCTCAAAATAGTCGGTCTCTCACCAGGATTGTCAAGAAGGTGCAACTCGTGATATACTCAAGGTACGTGCGTAGTAGTCTCCCCGAGTGCTGTTCTTGTTGTATTGATCCAAACAAGACGATGAAAGGGTTTTTCTCATTTGGACAAGGAATCCTAGTAGGGTCTCTCGATATACACAAAGTACATGGGAGCTCAAATCGGTAGTAGTACTGTCTAATGCACAACCGTCCACAAGGGGCCTTTCGATATACAATCGAGTACATGAAATAACTTTATATATACCTCAAGGGTACATGAAAGGCTGTTCGATATATAGACAGTATGTAGAAGAACCGTGCGAGTCTCGGGTTGAAGTGCAGGAAAATTACGATAGCTCCTACGTTTTACAATGCCCGAACACGTCACTAACTTATCAATCAAATTTCTATACAATTTTAAACCTATAACTACAGTTGATTTTAACTTGAGTGGTTAGGTGAATGCATGAGGTTTTGACAGAAATGTAAAGCCATGCAAATATGAAACGCAGATACTTTCACTTTACCTTTCAAGACATGCCTACCTATGGGAAGGAGAGAGTATTTTTCCTTTCAATTTTCGTTTTGGAACCAAATTTTTTCCCAAACAACTACACTAAACCAAAATTTTTCTGAGAAAGAGAACAAGCAACAAACTTCAAACTAATTTTGAAAGAAAGCAAAATAGGGTAATATCTATTTTTCTAAGAAGAAAGACAACACACACTCAAAGGCATAATCAATACTTTTTCAATTTTTCTTTTAAAACGAGAAAGATCTAACTTAAAACTACTAATATTTTTCTTTTGTTGAGATCAAGATGTAAAAGAAAGAGAAGAAGTATGGAGATCTAAAAGACGATGAGGCTAATCATAGGTCCAATGATTCGTCCTCCAACAAAAGATATGAATAATTCTCAACAAAATTTTTTCTTTTTTCAAAACAAAAAGAAGTCCTTCACAAACTTTTAATGAAAAATGAAAACAGGCTACCGATAAAGCAAGTCTTTCTTTCCAGATTTTTCTAACAGTAAGACTGAGATCTAACTAATGTTAAGCTCTCAAACTACACTCCTTTCGAAAAATTCAAAGCCAAGCATACAAGCCAATGAAAAGATGAATCTATCCTAGCTCTTTGATTTCAACAAAACAAGCCTTTTACCACGTCAAATTCAACATTCAAGCACTCATATCTCTTTAACACAAACCCATACACTCAGAACTGAAAGCAACTCAACCAAAATTTTTGCAAAAAACTTTGAAAAAACAGGTCTGGAAAAGCCTACCTGGCACCGCTTCCAGAGGGTCACCGACATAGTGGTTCTTCTTGAGCACCGCTTCATACTAACTAATTTCAGGCGGTGGCACCACTTATTGCCTATTGTCCATGCACGGTTCCCTGTAGATGTCCAAAAAAAGAAGATGGAGAAAAAGAAAAGTTAAATCACTGTGCAACTGGCATTTAAATCATGAATTAACAGTATTTAAGAGCACAGAAAGTAAACAAACTTATATTTGAACAGATCTGAAGATACCAAATAAATAACCACTAGATCAGCTAGTGGATTTAATTGAACTGATAAAGAACGAGATCTTGGATTTCAGACAAGTGTTTTTGAAAACACTAAGGAAGATCAGATCTACTGAAGCTCTTCCCCAGCAGAGTTGCCAGATTTGTAGCTAGGAATTTTGCACCTCCTGTGGACATGAGCTGTTCCTCTTGTCTGAATGGTTCAGATCTAGAACAAATGGTACACAATAAGATTGGAAGACATTCCCTAGAATGAGTGGAGATATGGAATCAAGTCTCTTTGATGCGCTAGTATAGTTGTTTCTTGCAAAGATGTTCTGTCATGGATGTACCTGTATAATCACAAGAAAAACAACAAATGAGATCAAATAGAACTAGAATATAATTCACTATTCTATATTGATGACTAAGGAATTCAATTATAAAACATATGATAATGACACAATATATTTTATGGGAAAGGAACCAATTTGGAATTAGATAATAGAGAATAAGTTTACAACTTATGCCTTAGTGTCAATGTACTCCTTCACAAAACGAACATCTCATCCCCAATAGCTCCAACTTGCTCCCTCAAAGCAACAACATAACTTTACTCTCTCCTCAACCATGGAGATTGAGCCTACTTTTATAGGCTTGGAATGGATAGAGATGGTTGAGAAATTGGTGGGTGAGGTGGCTAAGAGATCCTACAAGGATGGATCTTGAGCCCAACTAGCCCTAGTGATTAGGGATAAGAGTGCCATGAAGCCTTCTTTCGAGAAGCTTCGTGAGAAACTCTCTTTTTCACTTTTTACCAAGGGCACCGCTTCTTGCTCACCATGAAAGAGCAGTGTTAGGAAAAACTGCGTATTGAACAAAGGGAAAGGTGGTGCCACTGCTTTTTGCCAACACATTACAGGCAGTGTTGAAGAAGGTAATGCTTTTTGACTAAAGGGTAGAAGAGGTGCTAGATTTTCATATTTAGATTTGATGTCTGGACCAATATTCTCACTTCACAATTTGGGATTAAGGGCAAGTACTGAAGTTTGAGATCTCATCACATGCTGATGACCAGATTTAGGTGTAACAATAGGAAACAATTATACCACTCCATCGAAGAGACCCATTCTAGATCTCCACAACTTATAGGGGAGGTCTTCCATCTCTGTTGTAACTCATTTGTTCTAGATCTGAACCATTCAGACTAGAGGAACAACTCTTGTCTGCAAGAGGTGCATTTTTTCTAGCAATAAAATACGACCTTCCACTCCTGCAAACATTTCTTCTTGGATCATAACATGTATTGTCTTCAATTATTTTGTATTCTTCTATAGGAAGAAATGTTGGCAGAGATATAATTATGTGCTATATGTAGCCCTATATGATGGTATAACCTTTATGGGAGTGTTGCTATATTTTGTAGTTGGCATAGAGAATAGGTCTTTAGGGTGGTGGGGAACAGATCTGGACCATTTTCTTCTTGCTTCCTGTCCAACTGCCCCAGTCATTGTTGTCAAGGGATGTCCAATGTTTTGATTTCCTAATGTTCTCTGGTACAAAAGCCATTAGCCTCCAGTGTTCTTGGTGGGAAACAAATTGGTCAATATGTCATTACTTTAAGAGTACAAATGTATAAAGGACATAGCTATTTTGTACTTATTAAAGCTCATGGTAGCACATGTTTGTAAGAGATTATAACTGTACCATACGTAGAAGGGAAGTGACCGTCATCAAATAAAATGGAGTAAATATTGTATCAAATACATAATATCTTAATCATATGAAAACTAGATAGCCTAAATATTCTTGTGTGGGAAAATAAGCTAGAGAAATGAATGTATTGAGTTGTTTTAGAGTGTATACTACTAATATAGTGTTGTTTCAAGAAAAAAAAGGTCTCGATTGCATAGAAGTTCAAGCTTGCTTGGTCCATGGAATTGCATGAGGTTTTATACTTGTTGAGTTTTAGAAGGAGAATGTTCAATTTCCTAGTAGGATTCTTATCCTACCAGCTAATGAACCTTTGTGTTTATCAACACACCAATTTATGGTTGGAAAATTGTATAAATTTTTCATGAATGTGATTTTCTTTAGGTGATGCACCTCTATGTGTTTAATTGTTAGGTGAGTTTCATTAGGTGATGCACCACTTGAGATAACGATGACAAATAATTGTCTGTATGATCCAGTGGTTGAATGGACTCTCTTGGAATCCCAGACCCACTATTTTCCATAGATTCTATTTATCTACATGTTCCAAGTTCAAAGCATAAATCACGGGGGTTAGTAGCATCCACCTTTGCACCCTGCAATGATACCTTCATTGGATTATTAATGGTTGAATGTTCATCACCACATACGATCTTGGATAAGCAAAAACCCAGTAAAATAATTTGAAGTGGTATTTTTATACCATTCGTTTTAAGTGGGTTTGAAGAGTGATCTTCATTGAATGGCTCTGAGCTTTGTTGCCTCCATACATTGGTAGTTTCCATCACAATTGTTAGGGGATAAGAAAAAACCCAGTAACTTAATTTTAAGTGGTATTTTTATACCATTCACTCAAGTGGGATTGCAGAGTGATCTTCATCAAATGTATCTGAGCTTTGTTTCCTACGCACATTTGTGATTCCTATCACAATGGTCTTTCATTAAGGATTCTTGCACCATCTTTTACATGATCAAACCTCTAAAAAAAATATGGAAGTCTCCCCATATGGAACACACTAAAGTCATAAATATTTTTATGTGGAAGAGATGGTGTTTAAAACTTAAATATACCTCCACCATCAAGGTCAAAACTTAAATAGACATCCACCATCAAGGTTAATATGTGATGCCATTACATGCATATTTTGGTCAATATTTGGGCAGAGGCCTTAGATTGTATTCACTTTTTTGGTATGAGCATGGATGAGAGTTGGATTTTCTTATAGGCTACTATATTTTCCTACTTATTAGCTAATAACGTGGAATTCATTCCTTTTCCTGTGTTCATGGTGTGATATATGTTCTTACTTTCTGTTCCTTGCATGCAATCTTGTAGTTGTTTGAGTGTTGCTATGTTATGTACTCTTGTGAGGAGCTATATGGTTAATGGATTGCAATTGTTATGACATGTACAATCATAACATAATGATATGTTAATAATATCTCTCTTAAGTTTAGGCTATCTACAACACCTCCAACAAGACTACTACTTCAAACCCCAACTAATTATGATTCATGGCATCCTAGTCAGGATATCCTAATCATGAGCTCACTCAACCTTGCATATATAATCTCTCTTTCTTGAAGAAGCTTTTCTCTAGCTCTAAACTCCCTTGTATTTATTCTAAACCCCAAGTTGTTATATTGAGGCTCTGGTGATGGATATCTTTTCCCATCCTATGATTCAACAATAACATTTCCAGTCTAAAGTATCTGATTGATAAGAGAGATATTAATACTCAGTTCCTGCACTATAGGGTCTACATCAACTAATTTCTTCGTAAAATTTGGAAGTTCTATTTGACCTTGAATTGGATTTTTTTATTCTTCTGCAGCCCATATTGATCTTTTCTTCTTACCACTACATTCAACTTCATTTGCTAGCATTGAAATTTGTGGTTCTTCTAAAGGTTGTGTAAGATGTTCATGGAACCTAAGAGAAACATGCACTTGTGTTCATTTTACATGAGATGGTGGCTTGCCCCATATTGGAGGAAGATGCGTTTGGGACACCGTTTGCTCATCCTTTTCTTCTATATCAATTGAAATTCTCCTTTCCATGGAATCATCCACTATTATCTACAAGTTACTTATGGTTTTCTAGTCAAATTCATATATATTGGCATGACTCTAGATGACTCGGTAAATATTTTATCAGTGGATGCATGCTTGTCATTCCTATAAATTTGTGGGATTTTTGCATTTTGCATCTTTCAAGCATACAAAATAATGATTACGAAGTTACTATAGATCCATAATGGCTTACTTTGTACAAGTCCTTAAAGTTCTTCAACTTCTTTTATTAAGTGCAAAAAATATTTGCACTTAATAAATGTAGTTGAAAGACTTGAAGGACTAGTACAAGGTAAGCCATTATGGATCTATAGTAACTTGGTAATCATTATTTTGTATTCTTGAATGAGGAAACATTTGTTTGAATATCATATTGTCAAGCAATAACTTCTTAAAGGGTGCTAGATCAATGGTAGAACACCTGCCCAATTATAGGTAGGAGATTGGTGGTTCGATTCCTCCGTACCCTTTCATAAATTA
This sequence comes from Pseudotsuga menziesii, assembly GCA_001517045.1. NCBI lineage: Eukaryota > Viridiplantae > Streptophyta > Pinopsida > Pinales > Pinaceae > Pseudotsuga > Pseudotsuga menziesii. The sequence continues at coordinate 272,883 of LPNX010050094.1, forward strand.
GTGACTAAGAAAACGATTAAATTCACATATATATGACTACTAGTAGCTAATTTCCAGTATCTTATAGCGTGACTAATGTTTAATCATATTTATCTTAGTCATTAATATGTTATCATATAGTAGTTTATTTAGTCGTATATTTGGTCATTAATTGTGGAAATCAATGACTAAATCAGTGAATAAATCAGTGGCTATCAATGACAAATAAGTCAACCAATTAATGGCTAAGTGAAATACCACTAAGTTAGTCAAGCTATAAGATAGTGAAAATTAGCTACTATTAGTCGCCGACTCAAAAATAGTCATTTATAGCTGAATTTTAGTCAATTTGGTAGTCATTAATTCCTCATTTTGTATTAGTGCACACATGACTTACTCAAGGTATGCTTGGTCTCCAAGAAAATATGCACATGCCTTTAAGAGGTTTTGAGCATTAGATATGAGTGTTGAGGCCTCAACATGGTCAAGGGAGGAAATACAAGTCTTAATTCCTAAAGAATATTTTTAGCATCTATGGATATGCATGTTCCTTACTTACTAACCCTCTATGCCTTACTCATTATCCTCCCTACCTTTATATTTCCATCTCTCTTTATCTCTATGTGTGTGTGTGTGTATTCCCCCCCCTCTTTCTCACAACCTCACTCTATCTCTCTCTATATCTATGTGTGTGTGTCCTTCCCTCACTCCCCCTCTCTCCTAACCTCTCTCCACCTTCTTTATTCCTCCCTCACTATCCTTCCCTACATCACTCTCTCTCCATCACTCCTCCCTCCCCCCTCTCTCGTTGTTGCTCACCCCTCCCCTCTCTCTCCCACAATATCTTTGTGTGTGTGTATCCCTCCCCCCTCTCTCTCTATCTCTACGTGTGTGTGTCCCCCTTCATCCCCTCCACCTTATCCCCCTTCATCACTCAAGGATCATGCACTGCTTCTAACCCTATACGTTTTCAACACCTCTTCTCCTCCTAATAGTGCTCTCAATCCCCACTCCTCTTCACCCTTGTAACCCATCATGTTCCCATTCCATTCATCTTTATCCACTTGAACTTACAACATCCTCCTAGGCCCTTGACCCTTCTCCACCCTGTCTCAAATATTAACCATACTCACTCGAACTTACAACATCCTCCTAGGACCTTGACCCTTCTCCAATCCTCTCAACTATTAACCATCCCCACTTTAACTTCTAGCATCCTCTTAGGCCCTTGACCCTTTCCCACCCCCTCTCAACTATTAACTATCCCCATTTGAACTTCCAACATCCTCCTAGGCCCTTGAACCTTCCCCACCCCCTCTCAACTATTAACCATCCCCCCTTGAACTTCCAACATCCTCCTAGGCCCTTAACCCTTCCACACCCCCTCTCAACTATTAACCATACATTTGATGTCTTGCATATAGCGCTATAGTGTTTTCTCTACATAACACACACTCGTTATAGAACTACATAATGTGCACGCATTTTGTAGTTCTATAACTTGCGTGCATGTTCTAGTTCTATAACGCACACACGTTCTGTAGTTCTATAACACACACATGTTTTCTAATTCTATAAGGGCATGAAATTTAATTTGAATTTAAACATAACATGCTCTCGGTTTGTAACGCCTAAACCATGACAATTCACTTGCTCGCATGTCACCAATAGTCCTATGTGTATGGTTTGGAGTTTGCTTCGGTAATACCAAACTTCTACTATGGTATATGATAAACCATAGCTAATTGGGCATTTCTTCCAGCTTCTGAAGAATTTGTTGTTTACACACTCGTTACAGTATGCTACACAAAATCATTTTTACTAAATCTTAAATATAAATAACATTTTTTTCCTAGATTCTAAATATGTAAATTTTCATTAAAAATATTAGATTTTCCCAATTTTTTTTCAATTTCTATTGTGTCCTAAATCCTTAACTCAAAAAACATGTTGTTAGTCTTTTTTCCATAACTTTTTCAATTCTTAATCATTTTAAAAACAAATTCTATGGTGCACTAGAAGACACTGGCCTATACATTCTATAAAAAACTCATTTAATGATTATTTCATTAAGACCTTCAAAGGCTGCACCCACAGAAGACATACCATTTTCAAGGAGTGATCACTTAGATAATTATAAAATAAAATAAAAATTACTAATTTTATTTTTGAAAAATAGTGTTGCGCTAGTGCTATATGTTCTCTACATGCCTGCAATTTTTTTTATCCCAAACCCATCATTTAGGCCCTCAAAGGTTGCGCCCACAAAACATATACCTTATCATTTGTTTGAAAAATAAAAAGTGTCTGTTAGAGAAAATGAAAGTTCACATAGTTATACAAATTTTCAATACATAAAACTTATATATTTGGAAACATGATTCAATTTCCTATATTTTATATTTTTTACTCAAAGCAAGATATTTTGTGTAAGTATCTAAAAAAATATAATTAAGTTGAGGGATGCCTGATTTTTCAATTTTCTATTGCATCTAATGTGCGAAAAGTGACCCTCATTAGCTTGCACTCACCCATATATTGGTATATACACTAGTATATATATTGGTATATACACTAGTAATACACACTAGTGTATATACCGATATATATACTAGTATATACAATAGTGTATATATTTATATTACTAGTCAATAAGAGCTACTAATCGAGGGAAACAATTTTTGCTAGACTTACCATGAGTGTTTCACATCAAGAGCAATGTCACGGTCATGAAAGCACCACATCTCAACTCCTAATTTATTTAGAAACTCAAAATTCACATACGTATTGCATACACGCCAATACTAGTATATACTGTACCAAATATTTTGAGTATCTACACAAAATAACTAGTATATACACTAGTGTATATATCCTGGGCATATACACTGGTGTATATAATAGGTATATACATTGGTGTGTTTAGCCTGGGCATGTAGGCTGGTGTATATACTACACACTAGGTATATACACTAGTGTATATACTGAAGCGTACATGCCCAAGATATATACACCAGTGTATATACTAGGTATATACACCAGTGTATATACAGTATATACACCACTGTATATACATGTTATATACACTAGTGTATATAACTAGTATATAGACACCATAAAGCTTAGTTAGTTACTAAATGTTTTCTTTAAAAGTAAGTTATAGGTTATAAAGAAACATGTTCTCCAGATGATAAAGTTAATAATGTTAGATTTTTATCATTTAAGCAATATGATCTTAGGATATTATCTAAGAGAATAACACGCACAACAATAATCACAAGAGACAAGAGACACAAAGAATTTTACTTAGGGAAACCATAAAGGAGAAAACCCCGCAATTTCCTTAGAGAAAGAATAAGCACCAATGGCACCAGTAAAACCCAAATACATAAAAGATGATCTCCAACAACTGATCTCTCTCTCACTTGTGTGAGAAATTCCTTTCTCACTCATGCACCCCAGTTGAGTGAGTGTGTATTACAAATAGAGAGTCTCACTATCTATTTATACTATTTTTCGACTTGACAATTACTTACCAGGGCCGACATCTCTAGGAGAGTCTAATAACCCTAGTGCCCCTCAACTGTGGGGATTTTCCCTCCAATCAACAATGGGGGTTAACCTTAACTCAATTGTGGGGACTATTCCCCCGAATTACAATGGAGGGTTAACAGCCTCAATGAATTTACATGAATTTATTATATTAATGAATCTCCCGATAGGAACATCAGGGTATAATGAAATACAAATGATTCTCCCGATAGGAACATCGAGGTACAATATAATATATACAAGTGAATACATTCTGAAGTTACAAATACATCAACACTCTCTCTTAACTAGGAAGGTATTCTCTTGACACAATTTATCAGTACAAGTCTTCTTCTTTGGATCAAGTCTAGATCATCATTAGATCATCACTAGATCATCAAAAAAGCTGGATCACCACTGGATCATCATTGAAACTAGGTCATCACTAGATCATCATCAAAGCTATGTCATCACTAGATCATCATCAAAGCTGGATCATCACTAGATCATCATCGAAACTGGAACATTACTAGATCATCATCAAATCTAGATCATCACTGGACCATCATTGAAACTAGATCATCACTAGAGCATCATCAAAGCTGGATCATCATCATTGCTTCCACTATCTCGATCAACTGGTGCTATCTCTCAATTCCTCTTGTCATAGGAAGTTCTACAGAGCCAACCCTTTTTCATGCTGGTTGTAGGCCTAGCCTTCATGTAGGTATTCATCTTCTTCAAAACTTATATCTGACCAAATCAAAAAGGCCTGCCCAACACTTACATCTGACCATGAGAGGAACACATCCACCATCATTTCAGAAAGGCATGCCCAACACTCACATATGACCATGGGAGGAACACATCCGCCACCATGTCATAAAGGCCTGGCACTCACATCCACTGGCATGATAAGACACACCATATATCATCCTAGGAAAGGCTCAGCACTTACATCTACTGGCATAGCAGGACACACCATTTACTATCCAGAGAAAGGCACAACACTTATATCTGACCCAATCAGAAAGGCTCAGCACTTATATCTGACCCAGTCAGAAAGGCTCAACACTTACATCCTCTGGCATAGTAGGACACACCATCTACTATCCAAGGAAGGGCTCAACACTTATATCTACTGGCATGGTAAGACACACCATCTACCATCCAGAGAAAGGTTCTACACTTACATCCATTGACATGATAGGACACACCATCTATCATCTGGGGAAAGGCTCAGCACTTATATCTGACCATGGGAGGACCCGCCTACCACCATGTCAGAAGGGCTCCGCACTTACATCTGACCATGGGAGGACCCGCCTACCACCATGTCAGAAGGGCTCTGCACTTATATATGACTATGGGATGACCCACCTACCACCGTGTTAGAAGGGTTCCACACTTACATCTAACCATGGGACGACCCGCCTACCACCATGTCAGAAGGGATTTACACTTACATCTGAACATGGGAGGACCCGCCTGCTACCATGTTAGAAAGGCTCATGGACTCATCACTTCCTCTTGGAAGGAACCTCGATTTGGAGAACACCAAGCTTCTCCCTGAAGTACTCGAACTTCACTCTAGCCATTTCTAGCATAGAATCACATCAGGGCTAATTACGTCCAAGGATAACCTGCGAGCTTCACCAGGACCTATTACATCCGAGGACAACCTACACGACTGTTTACGTCTGAACCACCTATGAGCTTCGCCAAGATTTTATGCTTAGACAATCTGTCTCACCGACTATTCTAGAACTTCCTCTTTCGAGAGATTTTGATCTGGATCACATACTGGAGCTTCACTGCTTCGCTCTGCATCATACAAAAATGAAATTCAGATCGATCAAATCAAATAGTAGTTTTCACAAGAAACATACTACCTCCCAGTAGATAAGCAAGTGGCAACATATTTTGCCTTGGTTTTTCTCAGCGCCATGCAAAACTTCTTCTTGCTAAACCAAGAGATCACACCTGATCCCATACTGAAGCAACACCTTGAAGTGCTCTTCCTATTAATGGCACTTCCTGCCCAATCCCAATCCACATAACCCTCTAGGTTAGTCTTCTGATTCACTCCATACTTGAGCCCATACTCAACTGTGCCCTTCAGGTACCTCCCCACATGCTTTGCAACCATCAGGTGAACTTGTCTCAATGTGTTCACAACAAAGCAAATATCTGGTCTTGTATTCGTTAGGTACATCAATGACCCAATCATCTAACGATACATCGTAGCATCAACCGAATTTGATGAAGCATCACTCAATGGATTCACGTTCGATGCCATAGGTGTGGCCATGGCCTTGCAGTCCATCATCCCGAACCTCTTTAGGATCTCTACTGCATAATTCCCTTGTCCCAGGGAGATTCCATCCGCATTTTACCACACCTCCATGCCTAGAAAGTAGTGCATCATATCCAAGTCCTTCATCTTGAACTTGACAACAAGTCTCCTTCTTGCAACTTTAATGAGTTCCTATTTTCTATCAGGAACAAGTCATCGACATATAACAAGAGCATCACTAGTATTTTGCCTTCAACCTTGAAGTAAAGGTTGGAATCAGCTTTACTCTCAGTAAATCCTAGAGCCATCAGTAAGCTTTCCATCCTATCATACCATCTCGAACCTCAGGATCTTCTGCAGTCACTCCTTTTGAAGTGGAGCATCATTCTCCCTCTTAATTTCGTACTCTATGCATTGAAACATTTTGTACCAGAGTGATAAGTAGCTTCCTCTGCTACTAATATTCTATGTATCCATCTAGGGTCACTGGATACCAATATCCTCTATCTTGAACCTTTTCAAAAGTTCTTCTCGCACCCATCTATGAGCTTGTCATCCTCTATAGGCTTTCATCTTCAACCTTGAAGCAAAGGTTAAGATATTCATCACTCTAGGTGATATTCAAGCTCCTCATTTATGTGTTATCCCATGGGTGTCTTCTGAGCTCGTACAAGGCCTTCTTTCATTTGCACACATGATTCTTCCTGTCATGTGTCTTAACTTCTATTGGCTGTAAATGTCTCTTTGTAGTCTAAGCCTTCTTTCCGTGAGAAGCCTCGTGCTAAAAATCTTTCCTTGTATCCCACGATGTTATCATCTACTGCACGTTGGATCATGTAGATACATATGGAAGACATTACAGACTTCCCTTCAGGTCTCGTTACTGCATCTTATACATCATTCCTCTTGAATTGGTATTCTCCTTCCCTTTCTTCTTGGCTACTTCTTCATAGCTGGAAGGTTCTGCATCAATGTTGTCACTCAACAGTGTCACATAACTAGAGTGTCTCTAGGGCCTCTTTCTTTCTTTGAAAGTATCATCATATTATTCTTTATCTTGGATTCTTTCTTGAACTGTTGTCACTTATTCTTCGGAACAAGTCTCATCCTTATTTTCTTATAGGCAATTGTACGCGATCTTTCCTACAAGTCAAATGCACCAAGTTTATGGTTAGAAAAATTTCATAATGCATATTCATAATAGTAAATTCCTATGCATAAAGATATAATCATGCAACTATTTTATCCATTGCAACATTCATCCATATCTCATGGAAACTTTCTAGATGCCTTCCATCTCTACCAAGACATCATTGAGATTGTGCACTAATCCAATATGTCAGTAGAGAGGTTTCATTCTAGATAAGTAGTAATGGAGAGTTGTATGGCACCATGAGCTACTTACCCATCACATGCATATTATTAGTATACTGTCATTAATGCAAACATTCTATCATGCATAACACATCAACTGAACATAAACAAATGCATAACAAAACAATATGATGAAATGGCAATTGAATACTTATCTTTGTTTGTTTCGTGGGTAGACTATTTGTTTCAGCTTCATCATCTTCTTCATTCATAACAACATAACTTCTTATCCAAATGCTTAATATTGATTTATTTATATTCCTCATCGCTTGAGGTATCTTCTTTGAATCGTGAAATCTTGATCTTCAGTTGCTCCCATATTTTTTTCTCTTATTATGAGTCGAGCTTCTTCTTGTGTGTGCTCTTCCTAGAGTATGCTGAAAGTAATCACTTCCTTCTGGCACACATTCTTTGATTGAATGAATCGCATGATCCTGGGAGGTCATTCAAGGTGGTTATCACAACTTCTGCATTCTCCACTTCTTCTTCTACTGCTTCAAGTTGTTCTTTGATATGAGAGACCCTTGTAAAGTATGATTGTATGGTATCTGCATTCTTCACATTCTTCAACTAGTTTCTTGAAGTCATCTTTCGATTTATGTTCTTCCCTTCAAATATCTTGGTCAGGGAATCAAACATTTATTTAGGTGTATTTATGGAATACACTTGTGGTATAAGACAATTCTTGATTTAATCAGCAATGATATTCTTGGCCTTGACCAAGTTCTTCTGATGTAAGGCTTTTAGCCTCATCTCCCTCTGGAATTGGAACCTCTCTACTTATGTAGGTGTCCAATTCATTTTCTTCAAGAACCAGTGAGATCCAATACTTCCATGCTTGGAAGTTGTCAGTTTCACCAAGCATGTCATCAAGCTGGTGTGATTAGACATTTTGAAATGAGAACCCCAAATGTAACTAGCGAAATATTAGATCTTACCGATTTGAGGTGTTTGTCCTGGTTCCAAAGTTGGTTTATCTAGGGATTGTCAGAGAAACCCTAATTTTGAAAACTTGGAATCTTTCAGATCTGATTGGATAGAAATATGCACCTCTTCAAGGTGATATTTCCAATGTACTCCTTTTTTGAAAATAGTGGAGGGAAGTTCTCGGAACAGGAAGCCCTACTTTTCCAATTTCTTCTACAGAAATTCCTGATACTTTTTCTGCGGTATCTCTGAACTTACTAATGCTCTATGTCTAAAATTTTGTATTGAGTTAACCTCTTCTATCCTATTTCCAATAACATAGTTTTTACTAGAATTGGTTTCATCAATTGGGACTTATGAGAGTTTTCCCAAGGTGACTTATTTCAAGACTATTCAGCATAGCAAACTTGTACGGACTTCCACGTGTCCTTGTTTCATCATCAGGGTCTGAAACTTTTACCACATAAAGTATAGTCCATGCCATATCTGGAACATCTTGCTAAATTTCATTTGGATCTTCGTAGCCCAATATATAGCAATTCTCCCTAGGTGTCCTCTTTAGGGATGAATCCTGGAAGAGGCTAGAACCCTGATTTGGAGGAATCATATCTCCTGAAATATAGTGAATATTAGGCTGAAATGTTTACAAAGGGCACATCAGGCTGTTATCTTCGTCCTGTGAAAATTTCAGCCCCTGAGACTTCTTCAATCTTGAGATATAGTGAATGCACCAAAACTACCCGTTTTAGTATTTTAAGGTTTTTTTCAGGCCTAGGGTCAAACTAGGGTTGACTTTCCCGAAGTTTCACCCAACCAAAAATATCGAACTAGGTCTCCAAACTTCAATTTTTATGAGGAGAGAAATCACGTGTCGAGATCACTAAAAAATTCCTCTTCTGTAAAAATCCCTAATTTCCCGCAGCAAAAACTGAAAATGCTCAGAATCAAATTCTGCTTCGACAGAAAGATGTGCCCTTCAATGGAGAGTTAGCCTAGCCTCCTTTTGATGATGGATTGTGGAGAGAGACCCAAAAAGTAAGAACCCCTAGCTTCTGCAACTGCACAATTCCTTTTTCTCAGGTTAGCTTTGATACCATGTTAGATTTTTATCATTTAATCAATATGATCTTAGGATCTTATATGAGAGAATAACATGCATAGCAATAATCACAAGAGACAAGAGACACAAAGAATTTTCCTTGGGGAAACCATAAAGGAGAAAACTCCACAACTTCCTCAGAGATAGATTGAGCACCAATGGCAGAAGTAAAATCCAAAGACAGAAAAATGATCTCCAACAACTGATCTCTCTCTCACTTGTGTGAGAACTTCCTCTCTCACTCATGTGCCCCAGTTGAGTGAGTATGTATTACAAATAGATAGTCTCACTCTCTATTTATACTAGTTTCCGACTTGACAATTACTTACTAGGTCTGACATATCTAGGAGATTCTAATAACCCTAGTGCCCCTCAACTATGGGGACTTTTCCCTCCAATCAACAAGGAGGGTTAACCTTAACTCAATTGTGGGGACTCTTTCCCCGACTTACAATGGAGGGTTAACCTCAATGAATTTACATGAATTTATTTTATTAATGACCCTCCCGATAGGAACATCGGGGTACAATGACATACAAATGATTCTCCCGATAGGAACATCGAGATACAATATAATATATACAAGTGAATACATTCTGAAGTTACAAATACATCAACAAATACTATACACACTATTGGTTATATTCATACATGTTTTAATTGGAAGATTCATGGAATGCATGTTAAGAGTATATTCTCAAATTGTGGATATCATTAAATATAAGTCCTATATTTGATTATCTTAATAAACAAAAGTTATTTTTCAAATTAAAGCTACTCAAAGAATCCCACATAATCCAAATCATGGCAAGGCTAATCCAAAGGTCACCCGACATCGTCTGAATTTTTATCAACCTTAAGTTCTATCAAGTTCTTTAAAACCAAAACAAAAGAGCATGGAGAACACTTATAATATTTCAAGTTTAGGGTGAAAAAAAGAGAGCTTAGGGAGGGGGGTGTTAGGGGCTTGGGCGAGAGAGAGAGAGAGGGGTAGGAGTTACAGGTAGGTGAAGGAGTATAAGAGAGAGAGATAAACAAAGTGATAGAGGGGGTTAGCATGGGTTAGGGGGAGGAGGGGAGTGAGAGGGAGAGGAGGGAGGGTTTAGTGGTAGGGAGGGAGTAGGAGGGTGAGAGAAAGAGAGAGTCAAA